>JAPVLO010000757.1:600000-886487 GCA_027257055.1 Cephalopachus bancanus
AGCCTTCCAAGTAGCTGGAACTACAGGCGCATGCTACCACACCTGGCTAATTTTTTGATTTATTGTAAAGATGAGTTCTCGCCAAGTTGCCTGGGCAGGTCTCAAACCCATGGGCTCAGGCAATCCACTCACCTCGGGCTCCCAAAGCGCGGGATTACAGGCTGAGCCACCGAGTCTGGCTTTGTATTATGCTATTAATATATTGCTATTGTTTTTACACACAAGGGAAAGCAATAATCTAGCCTTTAGTAGGAAAGTAAAGCCTTACATTTCCAACTACTGGAGGGCAGCATGACTATTATAAAATATGATATGAGACACTGATACATAAAGTGAACCAGTAGAAATACATGATTAGAAATACTATTATTCGCTGGGCTTGGTGGCTCAGCCCGTAATCTCAGCGCTTTGGGAGGCCGAGGTGAGTGAATTGCCTGAACCCGCGGGTTCGAGACCCACTTGGGCAACTTGGCGAGACCTCATCTCTACAATAAATAAAAAAAATTAGCCAAGCATGGTAGCGCACGCCTGTAGTTCCAGCTACTTGGAAGGCTGAGGCGGAAGGATTGCCGGAGCCCAGTAGGTCAAGGCTGCAGTGGCCAGAAGCGGCCACTTCACTCCAGTCTGGGTGACACAGTGAGACTCCAACTCAAAAAAAAAAAAAAATTAAAATAAGACTATTATTCACATATAGGTTAAGGAAAGTAGATTGAATAGCTAATAATTTTGAACATGCAATAAAATTAAACATCACAAAAATAAACATTTAAATAAATGTGGGAGGGTAATTACCTAATTCATAATATGTAAGTTCAAGCTTGTTGTTTCAGAACTTTTCAAACTAAAATGACAGGTAAACTAATGTATTGTCAATTAAAAAGTGAAACTATATAATACATTGTCCTAGTTTTCTTTTTACTAAAATGAAAACATTAGGCCGGGCTCAGTGGCTCAGCCCATAATCTCAGCACTTTGGGAGGCTGAGGCAAGTGGATTGCCTGAACCAAGGAGTTTGAGACCCACCTGGGCAATTTGGCGAGATCTCGTTTCTACAATTAAAAAAAAAATATATAGCTAAGCATGGTAGTGCACACCTGTAGTTCCCTCTACTTGGAAGTCTGAGGCAGAAGAATTGCCTAAGTTCAGCCAATGGAGACTGTGGTGGCCGTGAGCATGCCTCTGCCCTCCATCCTGGGCAAAAAGAGTGAGACTCCAACTCAAAAACAATAACAACAAAAAACAGGATATCTTACAGTATTTATCCTTAGAACAAATCTGAAGGGGATTCTTTTAACAAAAATAAGCCAATAGCAAGAGGCACATACTACTAAATTCAAAGTTTCATGCACAAAGATGATATACTCTCATTTATAAACATAATGAAAGTAGAATTTTCATGACCACTCACCTAGATAAGATGACTACTAATCAATAATTATATGTATTATAACAAAAAAAGGTATACAAACATATGTGCCTACATAATCTTGTTGACAAAAGACATATTTGTGATTTATGTTTGAATTTTGTCTCCCATTCTCTTAATTAGAACAGAGCTCTACAGAGTTGAACATGGTATCTGAAGTCATAATAGATTAACATTTTAATCACAGTTAACTGATGCATGAACATAATTATCTGATGTGAGAAAAAGAATGCTAAATCAACATAAAATATGAAAATGTAGATACATAAAAATAAAAATATTAAGAAAAAATGTAACCCACAAAATCATTGATAAACATTGCTGCACTGCTTAAACAGAATCCTTTTACATAGCTACAATTTTCAACTTTGGACATCCATGAAAAACTGACAGGCTAGGCTTGGTGCCTCAGTCTGTAATCCCAGCACTTTGGGAGGCCGAGGTGAGTGGAGTGCCTGAGCCCGTGGGTTCGAGACCCACCCGGGCAACTTGGCAAGACCTCGTCTCTACAATAAATCAAAAACTAGCTGGGCATGGTAGCACGTGCCTGTAGTTCCAACGACTTGTAAGGTTGAGGCGGAAGGGTCACCGGAGCCCAGTAGGTCGAGGCTGCGGTGGCCAGGAGCATGCCGCTGCACTCCAGTCTGGATGACGGAGTGAGACACCAACTCAAAAAAAAAGAAAGAAAGAAAGAAAGAAAGAAAAGAAACGTAAAACATACATTATGAATCATTAACATGTAATTAAATTAGTGATATTTAAGAAAACAATTTTAATTACTCATAAACAGATTTGATGAGATAATTATAAGGCCTAAGCATTTAAATGGTACTGCTGAGTATTTTTTTACTATGTTAAAAATATATTGCTGTTATTTTTACACAAAAGGGAAAGTGGTAATTTAGCCTTTAAGAATGAAAGAAAGTTTTCCTTTCTGGACCTGCGAAAGTGCTGGATCATCTCAGAGAGAGCCACATGTCTTTGCTCCTTGCCTTTTTGCCCTGTAAAATGCAGGTCTGGGAAATCCGTACGGAGGACGCTGGGACACCCAGAAGCCGGAAGACGAGTTTTATCACCCTCTCGGGAACCCCTGCACTTGCTATCCTGTGTGCCTGAGGTTCTCTTTGGTGTGTGGATTCTTCCACCACCTCCCTGAGTTGGAATCTCACTCTGTCACCCAGGATGCAGTGCAGTGGTGCACTGCTTATGCCCACTGCATCCTCGACCTGCTGGGCTCAGGTGATCCTTCTGCCTCAGTCTTTCAAGGAGCTGGACCTGCAGTGCCCTCCCTTGCCATAAACACTGGCAATTCCTGCTACAGCAATAAAAATAGGGCCTCACAGATCTCCCTGCCCAAGAAAAACCAAACAGAGCAGGTCAGGTGACCACCTGTTTGAATTCAACTTTCTTTTTTTTTTGAGTTGAAGTCTCACTCTGTCACCCAGGCTGGAGTGCAGTGACATGCTCATGGCCACCATAGCCTCAACCTGCTGGGCTCTGGCAATCCTTCCGCCTCAGCCTTCCAAGTAGCCGGAGCTACAGATTTGTGCTACCACATCCAGCTAAAACTTTCATGAACATATCTGGCAGACTTTGTGCTTGACTCTGACTCCACATTAGAATCACATGGGGCAATTCATTAAAACAACATTAATGCTTTCACAAAGAACAACAGACAGCCATCAAGAGAGCAGGGAGACAATTCATAGAATGGGAAAAAAAATATTTGCCCACTGTATATCTGACAAAGGCCTAACATCTAGGATCTACAAGGAACCCAAACACACCAAATGGAAAAAAATAAACAGCCCCTTTAAAAAGTGGGCAAAAGACATGAATAGACACTTCTCAAAAGAAGATATACAGGTAGTCAACAGACACATGGAAAAGTGTCAGCCTCACTCATCATCAGAGAAATGGAAATCAAAACCAGATTGAGATACCACCCAATTCCAGGAAGAATGGCCATCCTTAATAAACAACAACAGATGCTGGTGAGGTTGTAGAGAAAAAGGAAGGCTTCTACACTGCTGGTGGAAATGCATACTAGGGCAACCTCTTTGGAAGACTGTGGCAATTTATGAAATAACTAGAAATTTACCTTCCATATGACCCAGCAATTCACCTATTGAGAATATACTTGGAAGAACACAAATCATTCTACAAAAAGGATACCCGCACACATATATTTGTTGCAGCTCTATTCACAATAGAAAAAAAAAAAAAATGGAACCAACCATGTTGCCCATCAAAGCTGAACTGGATAAAAAATGTGGTACATCTTGACAATGGAATATTATGCAGTTGTAAAGAAGGACAAATATATGGACTTCACAGCAACTTGGATGGATTTGGAGTTGATCATACTCAGTGAGCTATCACAGAAACAAAGAGTACCATCTGTTCTCACCCATAAGCAGAACTTGAACTATTATAATACTGTAAGAAAGGGATTGGCAGTAGTGGGAAACTGTCAGGGGAGGGGGGTGGGATTGGCAATTGAGGGAAACTGCTGGGGGAGGGAAGGGCACACCTCATCCACAAGGGCACCTGCATAATCAATGTTTGTATACCTAACCCTGAATTGTACTCCACATCTTTATAATAATAATAATAATGACCAACAGACAGTGTGCAAAAAAAAAAAAGAATAAAGAAAAACCTTACATTTATAAATACTGGAGGCAATATGAATATTATAAAATATGGTATAACACACTGATGTATAAAATGAATCATTGGAAATACATAATATTATTATTCAAAAACAGGTTGAGTAAAGTGAAAGGAAATGGTAATGATAACTTTTTACATGCAATAAATATAAAAAACAAATATTTAAACAAAAATGGAAGGCTTACTAATTATCTGACTCACCTCTTACATGATATATAAATTCAGGTATGTTATTTCAGATCTTTTTAAAACTAATATTATACATAAACATACTTATTAAAGTAGATAAGTTAGTTCTGGTATTCTATATAACAGAAGAGCAAAAGTTTTAAAATGATAGTTTAAAGGACGAAAGGTAACATATTTTTGACTATATGTTTGGCAATGTTTTAGGTTTACCTACAGCATTAATTTCTTTAGGAATGCTAAAAAGTGAATGGACACATTATTCTATTTTATACTAGACACATTTAGGCAAATAAAGGTTAAACTTCTAAGCTCAGTTCATACTAAGAAAATAAAAATTTTAATGTAATAATAGATTGTTTTCAGAAATTTAATATTATGCTTTGTGCCCTGATAAAATGATTCAGTCCAAAGTCCTGTAGAATTATGTTTGGAAACCTCCATAAAAATGGATATAATAATGTAGAAAACACATCACATATCTGTGTCTAGTGTTCTTAAGATTTCTGAATCAAATCCCAAAATGACACTATTCTTCTTATACATTTCTGACATGAGACATAAACAGAACTTTTAAAATGACTTAAAAGAAGAATCCCTAGAAATATGCCCAGATTTTACCCAAACCCCCAAAGCAATGGATGAGCATTCAGATCATATAGTCCCTCACAAGTCATGAGAACTTTGGCTCTCACTCTGAATGTGCTGGAAAGAACAAGAAGATGTAGGATTGAAGAGCATAAGGGTAAACAAAGAGGTCTTTCTGTGTCAGAAATAGAAACCTAGGCTTCTCAAAATTATTCTCATTGGAGCAGAGCTTCCCAAACCACATTTTTAAAGTCTGACTTGTTCATGGACATTTGGGTTTCTCATCTGTGTCACTGGCACAAGTATTCCCAATTTTGTGAGTGTCTTCTCTCCCTTTACATTCCAGGGCTCCTTCCTTTACTCCAGAGAGGTGACCAGATGTGGCTACGAGACTATGTACCACATGATCTCCTCTTTCCCAGAACAGCACAGTGGGCTCAGGAGAAAACTCCCAACCCTACATATCTGTTTCTGGGGAGACCTAGAAGAATGGATCATGTTTTCAAAGTTTTGGCTTGCTGTGGAGATGTTGGTTGACTGGTTTTTTGTCACCCTGACACGGAGTACCGAAGAAAATGAAGGCACATTATAGATGATAGGTCTGTATCTATTGAGTAAAAAATTAATGTTTTTTTGCAGCACCAGAAAATCCTTAATACCACAGACAGTATACAAGGGAAGCACAGATTTTGGGATTTGAAAATGAAATGAGACAAATCTTTGGAAATCAGAAAATAGAGTCAACATCCTGACATCATAGTTGAGAAGCACCCAGAATCTATAGCCCAGTTACTCAATGTCAGCCTTTCCTTGTAGAAAGCTAGAGTTAAATACTGGAATCCACAGCTGAGTTTTAAATTTTCATTTCCCAGTTGAAGAAACAAAATTAACTTACATAAATTTACCTACCCTAAAGAAATAAAGATCGATGCATTATTTCAAAAAATTCAAGATAATCCTCAAACATGCTTAATAAGTGAAACAGAACACAAACTAAAAAAAAAAAAAAAAGAAAAACTACATGAAGAAATTCGGAATATCAATATAGAATAAAACTAAAAGAATTCAATAAAACAGTAAAGCTGAAAAATACAATAATTGAACTAAAAAATTAACTAGAGGAGTCTAATAATTATAATCAAGCAAAAAAAATCAGAAAATTAAAAACATGTCATTTATCATCTTGATACAGAAACATGAAATGATTAAATATAACATAAAATGCATATAGACTATGGGGCTTATTGGAGAGCATCAAGCAGACCAATATCCTGATGACAGAATACATCTATTTTTTCAAAATATTTTTGATCCCTCATTGGTTGAATCCAGAGAGGCAGAATTTACAGATATGGATCCAATGGTACAAGATCTGGAAAAACTGTGTTTAAAATATAAAGGGAAGTAAAGACTTACCAAAATAAGCAAAGCTGGGGGTGTTTGTCTCCATTAAAACTTCCCTACAAGAAATACTTAAGGAAATTTTTCTTTTGAAAAATAAAACAATGGAGAACAGCATCATTATACCTTTAAAAATAAAAAGCTCTCTTAAAGATACTGTATATTCAAATAGAAAATGCTCTGCTCTCACAATGACAGACTGTAAAATGCTCATAATCTACTATGGGATTTTTAAAACCATAAAATTTGAACACATTTTCTTAACAGCCAATATATAATGTATGTTTTTGTGACATTAATAAAGTGACAGGAGGTGTAAAGAGATAGAGTGTTGGCTGGGCATGTTGGCTTATATTTATAATTCTGGCACTTCAGGAGGCAGAAGTGAGAGGGTTGCCTGAGCCCACAGATTCAAGACCAGCCTGGGCACCATGGGAAGACCTCATCTCTACAATATATCAAAAAGTTAGCCCAGCATGTTAGAATGTGTCTGTAGTTCCAGCTCCTTGGAAGGCTGAGGTGGCAGGATCACCTGAGTCCAGGATGTCAGGGCTGTGGTGGATGTGAGCATGCCAATGTACTCCAGTCTGGGCAACAGAGTGAAACTCCAACTCAAAAACAACAAAAACACAAAATTATAAAATGAAAGTTTTAAATATAAAAGGTAACAATTGGGAATTTGCCATAAACTTGACAATGTTCACTTACAGCAGTAGTTTTTATTCTATAAGGTGAATATATTATACTATTTTATAATTGGAACATTTAGAAAATGAAGTTTAAATTTCTAACCTTAGTGCATACTAAGAAAGTGAAAATTTAATAAAATATTACATTTTTATTTAATGTAATTCTTTCTGCCCTGATCAAATTATTGTCTGAATTCCTGGAGGATCATGTTTGAACCTCCATGGAATTGGATACTATAACACAGAAAACATGTCGCGTAAGCTGTCCCTAGTGTTCTGGGTATTTCTCAACCAGATCCCATTAACTCCACTACATCCTTTATACACTTCTGACATGAGGCATAAACAGAAGTTTTAAAATGTCTTAAAATAGTTGTTCCTAGATATATGCCCCAATTTTTTCAAAACCTCCAAAGCAATGGATGATCAAACAGATCATGAAGTTCTTCACAAGGCATGAGAAATCTGACTCTCACTTTGAAGGCGCTGGAAATACAAGGCGCTTGAAAAACAAGGAGAGCTGGGCTCGGTGGCTCAGTCTGTAATCCCAGCACTTTAGGAGGCTGAGGTGAGTGGATTGCCTGAGCCCGCAGGTTCGAGACCCACCTAGGCAACTTGGCAAGACCTCATCTCTACAATAAATCAAAAATTAGCTGGGCATGGTAGCGCGCGCCTGTAATTCCAGCTATCTGGAAGACTGAGGCGGAAGGATCATCAGAGCCCAGCAGGTTGAGGCTGCAGTGGCCGGGAGCGTGCCACTGCACTCCAGTCTGGGTGACAGAGTGAGACTCCAACTCAAAAAAAAAAAAAAAAAAAAAGGAGAAGATGCAGAATTGAAGAGCAAATGTGTAAATAGGAGACATCTTTCTGTGTCAGTAATAGAAACCTGGGCTTCCCTAAAGTTTGTGTGTGTGTGTGTGGCTTTTTTTTTTAGCAAAATTTCCCAATTTGTATTTTAAAGTCTGGCTTCTTCCTTGATATTTTGATCTCCAGTCTGGCATCTTCACATGCATTCCCATCTACTTGAGTATATAGCTTTGTCTTCTCTCCTTTTACAGACCAGGGCTTTTTGTTTTTCTCCAGAAATGTGACCAGATATGGCTTCGAGACTGTCTACAACATGTTCACCTTTTCCCCAGAACAGCACTATGGGCTCAGGAGATAGCTCCAAACTCCCAATATCACCCACAGCAAATCACTACAATAATGAATTATGTGTTCAAAGTTTTGGCTTCTTGTGGAGATGTTTGATGACTGATTTGTATCAGCCCTGTTATGGAGTGCTGATGAAAATGATCAAGTATTATGAATGAGTATTATGGATTATGGTTTGTGTCTAATAAGAGGAAAAGTAAATGCATGTTACAACACCACAAAAGCTGCAATAACACGGACAGTACAATAAGGAAGTAAAAGATTATGAAACAGAAAACAGTCTTCTGAACTAAAAAAATACACAAGTCTAAAGTCAGCACAACTTGAGAACATGTTTGAGAAGCATCCCAAAATCTGTGGACAAGTTGATTACCCTATGTCATCCCTTGTTGATTTTGAGACTATTAATTATTGGAATAGACAGCTGCATTTTAATTTCCAAATTTTATAAAATAATACCTGATGGTGCCTAAAATGTTCATAATCTATAATATATATATATATATTTTTAGTTGAACTCTCACTCTATCATCCAGACTGGAGGCAGTGGCACGCTCCCAGCCACCACAGCCTCGACCTGCTGGGCTCCGGCAATCCTTCCGCCTCAGCCTTCCAAGTAGCCAGAACTACAGGCACATGTTACCACACCCAGCTAATTTTTGATTTATTGTAGAAATGATGTCTCACCAAGTTGCCTGGGTGGGTCTCGAACCCGTAGCCTCAAGCAGTACACTTACCTTGGCCTCCCAAAGTGCTGGGATTACAGGTTGAGCCACTGAGTCCAGTCATCTGGGATTTTTATCAGGCAAGATGATCTGGACAAGTCATACCTTCATGTTGACAATATGCCTTTTTAAATTTAAAATTAATTTGAATGTATTTATTTCTTTACAGTCTTACTCTGTCACTAAGGCAGAAGTGAAGTGGCATGCCATCATTAGTCACCACAGCCTTGAACTCCTGGGCTCAGGCAATCCTTCCATCTCAGCCTCCAAAATAGCTGGACCTACAGGTCTTTGCTAATACTGATGGCTTTTTTTTTTGTAGTGACATAAGTATGGTATGTTGGAGAGGTTGGTTTCCAACTCCTGGGCTCAAGCAATCCTCTCAGATCAGCCTCCCTAAGTGATGAGATTACTTGCATAAGCTATAATGTGCAGCCAGAATATGCCTTTAACATAAGCACAATCCTTCCTTGATACCACCACAGCCACAGAAAGAAGGGCCCAGAAAGGGAGAAAAAGTCCAGCTTTCTATGTCTTTTGTCACAGGAGACAGATTCAAAAACAATAAGCACAGAGTCCAAAGTGTTAGTTTATCCTTTCCTTCCCCCGAGTGTCCTCTCTTATCACAAACACTGGCAATTTCTGCTACAGCAATGAAAATATGGCCCCAAGGCTTACCTGGCTGACCAAACCCAAGCAGAGCAGGACAGGTGATCTCCCTTCTGAACTCAACTTTCACGAACATATCTGGCAAACCTCAGCTTGACAATAACTCCATGTTAGAATCATGTAGGGGGCTACCTGGGTGTAATGGTTCATGCCTGTAATCCCAATACTTTGGGAGACTGAGGTGAGAGAATTGCCTGAGCCCAGGGGCTTGAGACCAGCCTGGGCTACCTGGCAAGACCTCATTTCTGCAATAAATCAAAAAGTTAGCTGGGCATGATGGCGCATGCCTGTAGTTCCAGCTACTTGGCAGGCTGAGCAGAAGGATTGTCTGTGGTCAGCAGGTTGAGGCTGTGGTGGCTGTGAGTGTCCCACTGCACTCCAACCCAGGCACAACAGATAAAACAATGAAAAAGAAAACCAAAATGATTATTTTTATCAAGGAAAAACAAACATAAATAATAATAATTAAACAGCAAAAATCATCTGTGAATGCTCTCTTAATCAGTAACATCAGAACTCACAACAACAGCAAAAAGCCAAGTACCCTGGACATCTTCCTTCTTTGTACTGACCACCACATGGTGCTGATTCAACCATATACCCTTTTACAACAGATGGAAGTTTCTGGAGTGTAGGGATCCTGACCACTTAATCTGTTTTTCTAGTGGTTTTGTAATATGGCAGTAACTCTCTTATCTACCAGTGTGTTCCTCCAAGCCTACTCCTCACTCTTTACCCAAGTAACAGGAAACTATAGCCAATCCCATCTGGGTGTATTCATTCTTGGTCCATGGAGAGTTATATTCTTATTACTTAACTCAGCATTAAAAATAATTTATTGAGAGTATTGTCAGCTGGGCTCTGTGGTTCAGCCTGTAATCCCAGCATTTTGGGAGGCTGTGGTGAGTGGATCACCTGAGCCCATGGGATCAAGACCAGCCTGGTCACCTGGTGACCCCTCATCTCTACTATATTTAAAAAATTTCGATGTGTGTGGTAGTATGTGCCTGTAGTTCCAGCTATTTCAAAGGCTGAGGCAAATGGATTGCCAGAGAGCCCACCAGGTTGATGTTGGGGTGGCTGTGATTGTGCCACTGCACTCCAGACTGTGCAACACAGTAAGATTGCAACTCCAAAAAAAAAAAAAAAAAGTATTATCTTTTTTCTTCAGATCACATTATTCAATCCACTCAGACTGACAACTACGAGAAATAAACATATTGTATTAAAGTGATGGTATAAGCCGGGCTCGGTGGCTCAGCCTGTAATCCTGTGCCTTTGGGAGGCTGAGGTGAGTGGATTGCCTGAGCCCGTGGGTTCGAGACCCACCTGGGCAGGCGAGACCTGATCTCTACAATAAATCAAAAAATCAGCCAGGCGTGGTAGAGCATGCCTGTAATTCCGGCAACTTGGAAGGCTGAGGCGGAGGGATTGCCGGAGCCCAGCAGGTCGAGGCTGCGGTGGCCGGGAGCGGCCACTGCACTCCAGTCTGGGTGACAGAGCAAGACTCCAACTCAAAAAAACCAAACAATAAAGTGATGGTATAACATTCTTATATACTTGTACAAACTGGAAAGAAACAGCAGGAACAGTTTATATAGAAAAGGGAAGCAGGTCGGGCTCAGCTCAGCCTGTAATCACAGCACTTTGGGAAGCCGAGGTGAGTGGATTGCCTAAGTCCACTGGTTCGAGACCAGCCCAGGCAACCTGGTGAGACCTTGTCGCTACAATAAAGCAAAAAAAAAAAAAAAAAAAAAAGAAAGAAAAGAAAATGCCCCAGCATTCATAATCTGCAAGAGCAGCTTGCACAAAGAATCCCCTTTCCCATGAGGACTTAAGTGATGTTTCTTTCCCCTTTCCCTTACTTCAAAGCCACTCACAGACACTGCAATTTTCCATTTTCTGCCTCATAAATGATCAGATAGACACTTTTGTCTTCAGTGGTTCAAACAAAACTCATGCAAACCAAGCTTTAAGTTTCCCACCTTCTCCCAGACTCCCAAACTCTAACCCGCCGTACACTTGAGCTAACACACACCCCTCTTCGTGTCCCTCCTAAGAGCAGGCTGACTTCAGAGTGAGACATTCTGACTTGGGATCTGCTGGTGCCACCCTCCATCCCCCGCTCCTCCTTCCACCCTCTTTCTGATTGAGCTTTCTCCCCACAAAGTAAATCTCATGACACGTGTTGTGTATCTTCGCTTTAGTCTCTGTCGCCTTGTGACCTGCAGGTTCTGAGAGTTCGTGGGGAGGATGCCGGGACACCCAGAAGCTGCGAGATGATAAGTATGGTGGCGAGTGTGAAAAGGTGGGGATAGAACCGGATGGCCCACCTGTGGCAAACCGGTCTTTCTGTCAGTGAGAGCCTGGCCTGCTCCCCTGGGTTTTGGTGGGGCTAGGAGAAAGACTTTGAGAAGGGGTGGGGGCAGCCGGCCATGGGCAGATGCTGGAGGGTGACAGTCCCGCCTTCGCCTTATCTGGATTATTTGGGTGGAAATGACATCAGGTCATTGGCCGTTTGTGTCACCAGGTTCAAACCCGATTTGGTGAGACATGCAGTTGGAACAGGGGCTGTGACTTCATTTAGAAGGGACTTTAAAATTGAGGAGATGAGGGGCTGGCTTCCTAAATACCCCTCCTGGGTTGTATGTGCTTTTTTTACAATTTTTATTCAGGCTGAGGGACTGAGGGGGTCCGAGAACAAGAGGTGGCTTAGACCTGCAGACATCTGGAGGAAGAGAGGAATCCTGGAAAGTGGTGAATTCTCTTTGTTCCTTGGTTCATGGTCTCCTTGGTCCTTTATTTAACAAAACAGAATTAGCACACATACTTCCACATTCCCAGAGTCCATATGAAGAGCTGCATACTTGTGTCTACATAATCTCTTCAGCATTTCAAAATCATTTTAGCTACGTGCAAGCTTGCAAAGAGACCAGAGATCCCCCCTCCATCTAAAATGGAGTTACGTCAGAATTTTGACAGTTGACTGTCCCTTTTGTGGTTGATTAAATCTAAACTTTATTTTTTTTAATTCGTAATTTTCAGGAAATCTATTTTAGTTTGGAGACTGGTTTCTGTGCATTTTTTGACAAATCATTATTCTTGAGGGGAAAAGGCAGAAATGATTCCTGTCCTCTGGATGATCTTGCACTTGTGAAGGAAGGAAAACTATTCCAAAGGACAAGGTAAACCCACCTCAAGGAGACGGTGGAAGAATCCACAAATCAAAGAGAATCTCAGGCACACAGGAGAGCAAGTGCAGGGGCTCCCGAGAGGGTGGTAAGACTCTGACAAAAAATAAATACATTCAATTTAATTTTGAAATAAATAAAGGCATATTTTCAACATGTAGGTTTGACTTGATTAAATAATCTCACCTGAGAAGAAATCCCAGCGAAGGAGGAAAAGGAACAAATGGCCGCTTCTCAGGTAAATGTGTCCCAGGTCAGAAGGAATGTCATGTGTGTAAAACTTGCAAACCATCCTGCTGTCCTTGTGAGGGTCCTGCCTAATGAGGGTGTTTCAACTATTTTTGTTCTTCCTATGACAGTCAATCGGTCTGCCAGACACCACTCCCTACATAGCCTCCTTTGTTCTCTTCATTCCTACTTAGTTGTCATGAACTGTTCTCACCACGAATATACGACCTATAGTATTAAAAATATCCCCTTGTGACTGGGGATCATGGGAATGCATGGTAACCAAGAATCCCATTGGAGATTGGGTAGATACTCAGATCTTAAAGAAGGATGGAAACTTTTGTTTTTGAGTGGTAGTCTCCCTCTGTTGCCCAGGTTGAACTGCAATGGTACATTCACTGCCACCACAACCTAGTTAATTTTTTGATTTATTGTAAAGACGAGGTCTTGCCAAGCTGCCCAGGCTGGTCTTGCACCAGTGGGTTAGAAAATCCTCATTCCTCAGTCTCCCAAAGTGCTGGGATTATAGGCATGAGCCTCTGCGCCTAGCCAGAATATATACTACAAAGGTTCTGTCTAGATGCTCCATGAGCTCCACGCAGAACATGGTTAATAAAATGTACATTTAAACAGGATGGCCCAGAATAACCCAGGAAAGTCTGAATAAAGAATAATTAGAAAAGACTTGCTCTCTAGGATGCTAAAAGCAAATAATATAAATATACTTTTAGAGATTACATGCCATGGGAAATACCTGTAGGCTGATTTCTGTCTAACATGTTTCTTTGTTATTAAATTGAGATGATAAATTACTATATTGCCCAGGCGTGGTGATTCAGCCTGTAATCCCAGCACTTTGGAAGGCTGAGGTGACAGAAATGTCTGAGCCTGGGTTTTGAGACCAGCTTGGGCAACTTGGTGACACCTTTTCTCTACAATAAATCACAAAAACTAGTTGGGCATGGTTGCGTGCAACAGTAGTTCTAGCTGCTTGGAAGGCTAAAGTGGAAGGATTGTCTAAGCCCAGCAGGTTGAGGCTGCAGAGGCCTTGACCATGCCACTGCACCACAGTCTGGGTGAAAGGAGTGAGACTCCAACTCAAAAAATAATACCCCGTGCCTTTGAGAGGCTGAGGTGAGTGGACTGCCTGAGCCCACGGGTTCGAGACCTGCCTGGGCAGGCGAGACCTCATCTCTACAATAAATAAAAAAATTAGCCGGGCGTGGTAGCGCATGCCTGTAGTTCCAGCTACTTGGAAGGCTGAGGCAGAAGGATCACTGGAGCCCAGGAGGTCGAGGCTGCAGTGGCCAGGAGCGGCCACTGCACTCCAGTCTGGGCAACAGAGTGAGACTCCAACTAAAAAAAAATAAAAAATAAAAAATAAATACTATATATTTTGGCCAAAAGATCTCAGCATGAATGTTGTGTTGCACCTGTTTGACTTGGTACCTGATACCAATTTGTCCAAGCTACTTGGGATGGCAGGGAGGATGCATTATTTCAGCCCAGATTGAGGTTGCACTAAACTGTGATTATGCCACTGCACCCTAGCATGGGTAAGAATGAGACCGACCAGCGGAAAAATAAGTGCTGAACCTCAGGCTAAATCCATGTCTTCTGAATCAGAATTTGTATTTTAAGAAGGTATTCAATTCATTGTTGTACATATTAAAACTTGACGGGGACCTTCCAACTCACTAGGAGTTTTCCATCTGAGCAGTATTTGTAACATATTCTGTATGATGTAAACACAGCACTGAAAATGTACATGCCTGTGTTGGCGTCTAAACTTATGCTGTATCACTCACAAAAATAGAGTGCCTACACTGAGTGTATTTTATTTCATCCTTTTTTCTTACACTAAATGCATTAGAGAATATTTCTGTGTTACAAATTATCTTATTGCATAATTATAGTTGTCATGTCAGCTGTTCCTTGTTCTCTTCATTCTTGCTTTACCTAGAGGTCATGGTGACTTGGTCACTTGGTAAATGTGTGTCGTTGTTTTCAGGGGCTGCTGACATTTAGGGATGTGGCCATAGAATTCTCTCCAGAGGAGTGAAAATGTCTGAAACCCCCTCAGTGGCTATTGTACAGGAATGGTGTTAGAGAACCACAGAAACCTGGGTTTTTCTGGGTGAGGAAACTCAACACACAATCCCTGTTTCATACTGAGGATTTCATGTCCTTCCTTTGTAGAATGTTTTCTGGGAATTCCTGCTTTCCATGAATGAGTTTCAGATACCTGCTATCACAGAAAAGTTGGTGATTTGTTAACATAAAAAAAACTTAAAGATGTTTCATTTTTATATGAAGCATTCTCTATTTTGAATTGACCAGTGTCCTTCTATCTGTATGATTTGTAAGATCAGAAATTTAGTGGCATAGAATATCATTGCCCACATCTCATTCCAATTGTTGCCAAGAGTTTTTGGCTCACTAGTACTGAACTAAGAAGTCACAAATTTAAGGCCAGGTGCAGTGGCTCAACCCTGTAATGTCAGCACCTTGGGAGACTGAAGTGAGAGAATTTCCTGAGCCCATGGGTTCAAGAACAGCCTGGGCAACTTGACAAGACCCCATCTCTACAACAACAACAACAACAAAAATAGGTTTAGGGCACACCTGTAGTTCTGGCTATGAGGAAGACTAAGGGGGAAGAATCACCTGAACCCAGGAGGTCAATGCTTGGGTGGCCATGAGCTTGCCACTGCACTCCAGCTTGGGTGATAGAGTGAGACTGCAACACAAATTAAAAAAGAGAAGCTACAAATTCAAAATTCTATCTAAATGTTCTAAATGTTTTATCAGATTAATTTTCTAGAATCTTGTATAATGTTTTCTCTACTGATCACAATACTAGGTTTGCAATTGAAGTACCCCAGCAAGAGTCATGCTACTTGTTCTAATTAAACAGGACTTACTGTCTCTACACAGCAGACCTGATCATGTGTGGGAGCAACAGAAAGAGCCCTGAGATGTGAAGAGACAGAGCATGAAGAGACACCAAACCTACAGGTAGGTGGCAGTGAATGAAGCAGATGACACAGTTTGAGGAAGCGAAGCTTGAAATGTGGTGTGGGAAGGTGGTCTGCTCCAATGGAAGGGCTTTTGAGAAGCCCGGGATTCTTTCTGTTGCTGTCACAAAGGACATCTGTTGTTCCATGTTCTGAAATTCTCTAAAAACTCTTCTTCTTCATCAGTGATTTCCTTTCAAGTTTACAGTGGAAATCAAAGTCCACTTAATGGTTTGTTAGAGAACTTCATGATCTGACTACCTTTCTTGTGCTTTTTGAAGATGTGCAAATATCTGCTTATTTATTTGGAAATCCATGTCAAAACGTTTTTTAAGTTTTCTTTTTGCATCATGGTTGGGAGTACATGAGAGTTGTGATTTGTTATTTGAGAAACTTTAAGAACTCTTCGGACAGATGTTACATATTTTCAACTTTGTGATTTTCTATCTAGGGAGATTTCCAATGATTTTATTTAAATTCATACTCCAGCCGGGCACGGTGGCTCAGCCTGTAATCCCACGCCTTTGGGAGGCTGAGGTGAGTGGATTGCCTGAGCCCGCGGATTTGAGACTGACCTGGGCAACTTGGTGAGACCTCATCTCTACAATAAGTCAAAAATTAGCCGGGCATGGTAGTGCATGCCTGTAGTTCCAGCTACTTGGAAGGCTGAGGCAGAAGAATCGCCGGAGCCCAGCAGGTCGAGGCTGCGGTGGCCGGGAGCGGCCACTGCACTCCAGTCTGGGCAACAGAGTGAGACTCCAACTCAAAAACCAACAAAAAAATTCATACTCCATAGTGCTAACAGAACACAAACTATCTCTCTTAATAGAAGAAATCCTGTTATTTTACTTTAATTTTATTTTTTAGTATGCTCTGATATTGGTAATTTTTCTATACATCCAAATGTTTAAGTATACTGTATCACATAGAGGATTGGTAAACATATATTAAATTCCCACATGCTATCTTGGGTTTTAATAACTCTTATTTTATAATTTTCTTTTCTTTAGAATGAAGTTTAGGACTACTTTACATATATGCATATATACAAACATGTATGTACATGTGTTTATGTGTGTGATTAACATCTAATTTTTATACATAAATAAAAATGTATAACCATATGTTGTGATAATGTAATAATTTGATATGCCTATATATTATGAACAGATGATTACAATTACGTTAATGAACATATCATTCTTCTTATGTAATTGCCATTTTTATGTTATATAAGGAGAAGACATAATATCTTCTATTTTAGCAAATTTTCTAAGCATACAAGACATCATTATTAACTATAAGTCACTAGGTTGTACATTCGTTTCCTAAAACTCAGTTATCATTGAAATTTTGTAACCATTGAAAAACATCTCCATTTTTCCCAGCTGCAGATCCTGATGACCACATTGTACTTCTTCCTCTATGAGTGCAATGTTTTTTGATTCCACACATGCATGAGATCATGCAGGGCTTTTTTTTCCCCCTGAGTTGGAGTCTCACTCTGTCACCTGGGCTGGAGTGTAGTGGTATGCTAATGACCACCACAGCCTCAAGCTTCTGGGCTCAGATGATGCTTCCTTATCAGCCTTCCAAGTTGCTGGAATTGCAGGCACGTGGGGCCACACCAAGCTTATTTTTTCATTTATTGTAGTTACAGGGTCTCACCAAGGTGCCGAGACTGGTCTTGAACCCCTGAGCTCAGGCAATCCTCTCACCTCAGCCTCCAATGGACTGGGATTACAAATGTGAGCCACTGTACCCATCCTCACATGGTATTTTTGTGTGTGTCTGGCTCATTTCAGTTAGCATAATGTCTTACAGTTTCATCCATTAGATTGAAATTTCAGGATTCTTAGAATTTTGACTGAATAATATGCGATTGTGTATCTATATATAATATTTTCTTAATCAACACAGAATCCACAAATTTAAGTTCTTTTCACGCTTGGCCATTTTGAGAAATGCTACTATGAACATACGGGTGCAGATACTTCTTTTTGATACTGATTTTATCTCCTTTGCTTATATATCCAAAAAAGGGATTTCTGTTCCATGGTAGTTTATTTTTATTTTTAAAAGAATGTTGATAATGATTTGTATATGACTCTACCAATTTTAAACTTACCAACAGTATACAGGATTTCTTTTTTAGCACATCCTTCTCAAAAGTGATCTCTCTTCTGGTTGATATTAGCCTACCTAACAGGTGTGAAATAACATATCATCATTGTGTTTATTCGAAATTGCCTCTATTGGTGATGTTGAGTGCTGCCTCATAAACCTGTTGGCAATCTGTATGTTCTCATTGGATAAATAACTATTCATTTGGGGGCTATTTTTTAGTCAGGTGATTAGCAACTTCCTGTTTTTGCCTTTGATTTGTGTAATATTTTTGTATTTTGGATATTAACATCTCATCAGGTATATGGTTTACAGATATTTTCTCTTGTCCTGTAAGCCTTCTGCCAGTACCCTTTACTGTGCACAAGTTTTTTGGTTCGATGTTTCCAGCATGTTTCTATTTGATTTTGTTCCTGTAGTCATAAATAAAAGATTACTAAGACCAATATCATGATCAAGTATGTTTTCTAATCCTTGTTAAGGTTTTGTTTTATTTTGTGAGTCATGGTCTCTGTTACCCAGGTGACAGTGTGGTGGCTTAAGTAAGGCTCACTACAGCCTTGAGTTCCTGGCTCAGGTGATCAGTCCACTTCAGCCTCTTGAGTACTGGGATGAGAGATTCGTGCCTCAGTGCCTGGCTTTTTTTTTTTCTTTTGAGTTGGAGTCTCACTGTCGCCCAGACTGGAGTGCAGTGGCCGCTCCCAGCCACCACAGCCTCGACCTGCTGGGCTCCGGCGATCCTTCCGCCTCAGTCTTCCAAGTAGCTGAACTACAGGCGTGCGCTACCATGTCCCGGCTCATTTTTTTTTTATTTATTGTAGAGATGAGGTCTCCCTGCCCAGGCGGGTCTTGAACCCGCGGGCTCAGGCAATCCACTCACCTCAGCCTCCCAAAGGCGCGGGATTACAGGCTGAGCCATAGAGCCCAGCGCCTAGCTATTTTTTATTTTTGTATTTTTAGACACAAAGTCTTGGCATTACTGTAGATCCTAGACAGGTCTTGAACTGCTGGGCTCAGGTGCTGGGATTACAGACATGAGCAACCACACCCAGTTGATACTGTGTTATTTACTTAACATAAGTCTACAAGATTTATCCTTACATAACACATGACAAGATTTCTTTTTTAAGGGTTCCACATTTTCTCTGTCTATTCATTCTTTGGAGGACATTTAGGCTTCTTCCACCTTTTGGCTTTTGTCAATAATGCTGTCATAAACATGGATGTACACATATCTTCTTCAGGTTCTGCTTTGTATCTTTGGATAGACACGCACAAGAGAGATTGCTGGTCACAGGGTAATATATTTTTTCATTCTTTCGATGTATTAGCGATTGTTTTCTATCATGAAGTTTTTTTTGAGTTGGAGTCTCACTCTGTCACCCAGACTGGAGTGCAGTGGCCGCTCCCGGCCACCGTAGCCTCAACCCGCTGGGCTCCGGCCTCAGCCTTCTGAGTAGCTGGAACTACAGGTGCGCGCTACCATACCCGGTTGATTTTTTGTAGAGATGAGGTCTCACTGCCCAGGCGGGTCTCGAACCCGCGGGCTCAGGCAATCCACTCACCTCAGCCTCCCAAAGGCACGGGATTACAGGCTGAGCCACTGAACCCAGCTCATGAAGGTTTTTTTAACTTTGAGGAGTTAGTTTTATATTTTTATTGTTGTGTATTCTTTTAGTGTCATATAATAAAACATTGTCATGGTCAGTGTCTTAACATCCATCTTATATTTAGCTCTAATAACTATAGTTTTGCATTCAAGCATTTAATTATTTTGGATAGCTTTTTGTGTGTGTGGTGTGTGTGTGTATATATATATATATATTTTTTTTTTTTTTTTTGAGTTGGAGTCTCACTCTGTCGCCCAGACTGGAGTGCAATGGCCACTCCCGGCCACCACAGCCTCGACCTGCTGGGCTCCGGTGATCCTTCTGCCTCAGCCTTCCAAGTAGCTGGAACTACAGGCACATGCTACCACGCCCGGCTAATTTTTTTGATTTATTGTAGAGATGAGGTCTCACCAAGTTGCCCAGGCGGGTCTCAAACCCGCGGGCTCAAGCAATCCACTAACCTCAGCCTCCCAAAGTGCTGGGATTACAGGCTGAGCCACCAAGCCCGGCTGCTTTTTGTATATATTTAAAGAGTTCACTTTTTTTTTTTTTTGGATACCCATTTTTTTCAACACCATTTGTTGAAGAAGTTTTGTTTCCCCATTGTGTGACCATGCTAACTTTCTAAAGATTATTCCATTGTATTGGTGAGGATTTATATTGAGGCTTTCCATTTTGTTCTATTATCCATCTTTTTGTGTGCCAGTACCACATGTTTTTATTCCTGTAACTTAGTCATATGCTTTAAAATCAGGAAGTGTGATACCTGTACCTCATCCTTTATTACTAACATTTTCTTAGGTATTTACACTTCATTGAGATTCTATGTAAACTTAGGATTATAGAATACTTTTTCAAGAAAATATCACTGAAGTATTCATAGGCATTACATTAAATTTACATATCATTATGGGTACAGTTGACATTTTAAATATAATAAATATTATTAATCTTCTGAATTCTGTTGTGTTGGTGTCTCACCATGTCATCCAAGTTAGAGTACAGTGAAATGATCCTGACTCAAAACAAGCTCAACCTCCTGGACTCAGACAACCCTTCCTCTTCAGTCTGATGATTTGCTGGGATGACAGGCATGTGCCACCATGTCTGGTTAATTTTTCTTTTAATTTTTGTGGCTCAAGGACTTGCTATGTTGTCTAGGATGGTCTTGAACTCCAGGATTCAAGCAAATCACCTACTTCAACCTCCCAAGGTGCTGAGATTACATGTATGAACCACCACACAAAGCCTAAATATCCTGACTCTTCAGAGTGTGTTGTTTAACTTGCACGTATTTTGCAATTTTAATGTTTTTCTTCAACTTTGAATTTTGTTTTATTTCCTTATGGCGAGAAATAAATGCATCGTATATTCTTGGTCTTTTTCTTTTTTGAGTTTTAGTCTTACACCATCGCCTAGGCTGGAGTGTTGTTACACACTCATGGCCAACCCAGTGCTGACTTGCTAGTTTCTGGCAATCCTTCAGCATCTACCCTCCAAACAGCCGCAACTCCAAACATGTACTACCATTGCCAGCTAATTTTTTATTTATTTTAGAGATGAACCCTGGAATAAAAAGGGGAGAAGACAATAGCCATACACACATGTAGATGAGAATACTTGTGCCAGTGACACAAGTGAGAGATTCAAATGTCCATGCAGAAGTCAGACTTTAAAATGTGGATTGGGAAACTCTGCTCTAACGAGACTAATTTTGAGAAGCCTAAGTTTATATTGCTGACACAGAGAGACATCATGTTTACCCTTATGCTCTTCAATCCTACATCTTCTTGTTCTTTCCAGCACATTCAGAGTGAGAGCCTAAATTCTCATGTCTTGTGTGGGACTGTATTATCTGACTGTTCATCCCTTGCTTTGGGGATTTGGGGAAAATCTGGACATATTTCTAGGGATTTCTCCTTCAAGTCATTTTAAAAGTTCCTTTTATGTCTCATGTCAGAAGTGTATACAGGAAGTAGTGGCAATGTTGGGTTTAGTTCAGCAATCTCTAGAGCACTAGCTACAGATATGTGATGTATTTCCTGCATTATAATATGCAGTTTTATGGAGGTTTCCAAACATAATACTAAAGGAGCTTGGACTGAGTCATTTTATCAGGGCACAAAGCATGATATTAAATTATTTAAAACAATGTATCATATTACATTAAATTTTAATTTTCTTAGTATGAACTAAGCTTAGAAGTTTAACTTTTATTTACCTAAATGTGTCTAGTATGAAATAGAATGATATATCTCTTCACCTCATAGTATTCCTAAAGAAATTAATGCTGAGCCAGGCTTGGTGGCTCAGCCTGTAATCCCAGTGCTTTGGGAGGCTGAGTTGACAGGATTGCCTCAGCCCGTGGGTTCGAGACCCACCTGGGCAACTTGGTGAAACCTCATCTCTACAATAAATAAAAAATTAGCTGGGCGTGGTAGCAGACACCAGTAGTTCTGGCTACTTGGAAGGCTGAGGTGGAAGGATCGCAGGAGCCCAGCAGGTTGAGGCTGCGGCGACTGGGAGCGTGCCACTACCCTCCACCCTGGGTGATAGAGTGAGACTCCAACTCAAAAAAAAAAAAAAAAAAGAAATTAATGTTGTAGGTAAACCTAAAACATTACCAAGCATATATTAAAAAATTGTTGTTACCTTTTGTCCTTTCAACTATCATTTTATAACTTTTGCTATTTTATTATATAGAATACCAGAACTAAGTTATCTACTTTTAGTTTTCAATTTGTAGTATATTAGTTTACATATATTAGTTTTAAAAAGTTGTGAAATAACATACATGAATTTATATATTTGACCTGCAATGTCTTTTTTCTGACCTCAAATGTGTAAAGTTTGCTGGATACCAGTCTTCAACACCAATTGTTTATCCAACAATTCAATTCTGTCACCACCCAGAGTTAGCACAAATCCCAAAGTTGAGGGCTCAGTTGCACAGCATTGCCCATACTGATGATGCCGGTTACAAAACCCAAATCCATCTATGCTTCTGAGGAACTGCCTAGAAATCAGCGGCTCCCTAAACTCCTCCTCCAGTCCAATAATTTGATGGAATACTCACAGAACTCACCAAAACACTTCACATATGTTGCCCAGTTTATTACAAAGGATACAACTTAGAAACAGCTAAGTGAAAAGAGGCATAAGGCTAGGGACAGTGGCAGGGGATGTGGGGCAGGGGGTGCTGATCAACTGCTGTGATCGAAGATGCTCCATCATTTATATTCTGCAAGAGCACCTTGCGGCAAAGAATCCCCCTTCTCATGAGGACTTAAGTGATGTTTCCCTTTTTCCCTATCTCAAAGCCACTCACAGACACTACAATTTCCCATTATCTCCCTCATAAACAATTAGATAAACAGTTTTGTCTTCTGTGGTCTGAACAAATCTTATGTGAAGCAAGTTTTGCTTATGTTTTTCTCTTTCTACCAGATCTTTGAACTCTAACCCACCATAAGCTTGAGCCAACACACACTCCTCTTCATGCCCCTCCTAAGAGCAAGCAGACTTCAGAGTTAGGCATTCTGTGACCTGGGATCTGCTGGTGCCACCCTCCATTCTGCCCTCTCCCTTCCACCCTCTTTCTAAGCTTTATGTTTCCCCATGAAGGAAAACCCATTTGTGCCTAAACTTCGAGATGCCTGAAGATCTATAGCGGGTGTTTCCATGCCACTGCAATACTTGCTTACCTGAAGTTATTTTAATCCAAACTCAAATTTATTTTATTTGACAATGTCCAGAAACAGCCCCGGGACAGTGACAATTACACCTTCTGAAAGAGCATCACGCCCTTTATTTCTATCCCAATCCTGGACACATCACCCTGCAGACCCACAACATTCCAAGGCTCAGCAGCTTTTCCCACGATCATGGGCTACTTCCATAACTGCTGTAAACAGATGGGCACACATGCTTGAGAGCTTCCCCAGTAAGAACGAGTTGGGCCCTCAAGACTTTCTTTTGCAGGATCAGGACTGACCATCGCTTGGAATCTTCATGCTTGGTTAAGGTTGCTCAGTTAGATTCAAATGAGAAAACACCCAGTGCAGAAGAGCTTCAACTCAGTGCTCATGTTTATGAAGGGCAGGAAATTATAAGACACATTACAAACAGCAAAAATATGTATTTCTTTCTGACAATAAATATGTAAATATCTCTTTCATGATAACAAATCATTTTGCAAACAATCACTTGTGAATACTTCTAGCAGTTGTCAAGGTTTTTCCTCATAAAATATGGCATTAAACTCTTACCCAAATAACAGAACTCTTCACTATTCCAAAGGAAAAAAAAAAAGCAGTGTGGCTCAACCTGTAATCCCAGCACTTTGGGAGGCAGAGTCGAGTGGATTGACTGTGCCTGCGGGTTCCAGACCAGCTTGAGCAACTTGGTGAGGCCGCGTCTCTACATAAAGTTAAAAATTAGCCAAATGTGGTAGTGCAGGCCTGTCATTCCGACTACTTGGAAGGCGGAGGTGGAAGGATTTCCAGAGCCCATCATGTCGACGCAGGGGACCGTGAGTGTTCCCCTGCACTTTAGCCTGGGTGACCGAGTGAGACTCGGACTCAGGGAAAAAAAAGAGTCATGGATGTTTTCATACACCCGTGAAATTCAACGGTTAATCTACCGCACTTTGTGGTGGAAATGTACTGATATCCACAGTCATAATGAGAAAATTTTTCCCTTAACGTTGTGAGGGAGGCTCCGAGTAACTTTGGGGAGGAGAGAGGGAAGGGGGGGCCAGGACGCCAGACCCCCCCAAATTCCCCACGGGCACATGCACGCGGGTCGATTCCTTCCCACAATCCTTGTGAGTCTCGAA
Source organism: Cephalopachus bancanus (assembly GCA_027257055.1). NCBI lineage: Eukaryota > Metazoa > Chordata > Mammalia > Primates > Tarsiidae > Cephalopachus > Cephalopachus bancanus. The sequence goes on from JAPVLO010000757.1 coordinate 624,523, forward strand.
CACGTAGAGAAAGTGTCTCTTTGGAGAAGGCTCAGCTGGCGACGTAGCCACGGGGACAAGGCCTCGGGGTCCCATCCTAGCCACACCTACACCGAGGGGACCGGGCTGAGCAGCCAGCGGGGACGGGTGCGGGCTCGGAGCTGTGGTCACCCTGGTCCATACCGTCCCCCTCTCGCGAAACCTCCAGCGTACTCACCATCTCTCCGCTTCCTGATGTCCCGGCGTCCACGCTAAGGACTCCCACGACCTGCAGGTCACAGGGCGACGGAGGCTAAAGCAAAGATATTCGAGACTGATGGAGAGGAAGACAGAGTGGCGGGGCTGACCCAGCGTTGTCCGTAGGCACACGAGACGAAGACCAGGTCAGAGCCCCAAAGCCGCCCCTCACTTCCGCTCCCGTCTGATCGATCGGAGTTTTATCCAAACAACGAACGCGGGGGTCTTAACTGGCCAATCAGACAGGAGCCGAAAGCAAGGGGGCGGTTCCTGGGTTCTGACCGGGCCTTTGTCTCCTGCGCCTGCGCACATAGCTGGGTCGTCGCCCCTGCTTTGTCTTCCTCTCCGTCAGCCTCAGGAATCTTCGCTTAAGCCTGTGACCTGCAGGTCCTGGGCGATTCGCAGGAAGGACGCCGGAACATTTGGAAGGCCGGAGAGAATGAGTGTGTGAGCGGGTGTCCCGAGAGGGGGAGTGGGGACGGAGCCGGATGACTCGGCTCTGGCGGGACCGGCCTTCTGGTCAGCTCCGAGCCTGGACCCAGCCCCGCTGGCGACTCGCCCCGGTCCCCTCGGTGTAGGTGAGCTTGGGCAGCGACCCCGGGGTCTTGACTCCACAGCGACTTTGCCTGCTGACTCCTCACCGTGCAGCTCCCCACTTCCAAGTGTGTGGGACCAGGGAGGGTCTTGGGGAGGATCAGACCTGCGTGGGGGGGCCGGTGAGGGCAGGAGATGTCTGTGGTCCTGATCCGGTCTCTCCCCCCGCCCCAAGGTTAAACGGCGGCTCCGTCACAGCGCTAAGGAGGCCTCCTGGGCCAAAAGCGGGTCGTGAGTCCAGAAACCCGCGCCAGGACTCGTGGTGTGTGGATCCCGGAGCACCTGGGAGGAAAGGCTTTGAGAAGGGGCAAGGGGAAGCCGGGCATCGGCAGGTGCTGTTGGGTGACAGCCCCACAGTGGTCTTATCTGAATTATCTAAGTGGAAGTCTCCAGGGTCTGTCATCAGGGTCATTGGCCATTTGTGTCACCAGGTCCAGAACAGGTTCTGTCGAGATAAGGAGCTGAAGCATGGGTTGTGACTTTATTTAGTAGGGAAATTAAAATGAAAGAAATGAGGGGACTGTTTCCTAAAGACCCCTCCTGGATCATGTATGCTGTTTTTTATTTTTTATTTTTATCCAGGATGTGGGACAGACGTGGATTGAGATCAAGAGGTGACTTCGACTTGCAGACATCTGGGCGATGAGAGGAGTCCTGGAAAGTGGTGAATTCACTTTTTCCTTGGTTCACGATCTCCTTGTTCCTTTATTTAACAAAACAGAGTTAGTGCACATATTTCCACTTGCCCAGAGTTAGGCTGAATAACTCCATACTGGTGCCAACCTTATCTTGTAGCATTTCAAAATTATTTTAGCTACATGCAAACAAACAAAGAGGCCAGAGATCTCCCTTTCATATAAAATGGAGTTATGTCAGACTTTTGAGAGTTGACTGCCCCATCTGGGATTAAGTATCAGATTTATATATTCTCTGTTTTGTTTTGTTTTTGAGTTGGAGTTTCACTCCAACGCCCAGACTGGAGTGCAGTAGTCGCTCCCGGCCACAGCAGCCTCGACCCGCTGGGCTCCGGCGATCCTTCTGCCTCAGCCTTCCCAGTAGCTGGAATTACAGGCACGCGCTACCACGCTTGGCTGATTTTTTATTTATTGTAGAGATGAGGTCTCGCCAGGTTGCCCAGGCGGGTCTTGAACCCGCAGGCTCAGGCAATCCACTCACCTCGGCCTCCCAAAGCACAAGATTACGGGCTGAGCCACCAAGCCCGGCCAGATTTATATTTCTTAATTAGTAACTTTCAAGAAATCTATTTTAGATTGATGACTGGTTTCTGTGCACTTTTAGACACATTACTGTTCTTGAGGGGAAAAGGCAGAAATTATTCCTGTCCTCTGGATTATCTTGCACTTGTAAAAAAGGAAAACTATCCCAAAGGACAAGGTAAGCCCACCTCAAGGAGATGATGGAAGAATCCACAAATCAAAGAGAACCTCAGGCAAACAGGAGAGCAAGTGAGGGGGCTCCCGTGAGGGAGGTAAGACTCTGACAAAAAATAAATACATTCAATTTAATTTTGAAATAAATAAAGGCATATTTTCAACATGTAGGTGTGACTTGATTAGATAATCTCACCTGAGAAGAAATCCCAGAAAGGAAGGAGGGAAAGAAAAAATGGCTGCTTCTCAGGTAAATGTGTCCCAGGTCAGAAGGAATGTTATGTTTTTAAAATTTGCAAACCATTCTGCTGTCATTGTGATGGTCCTGCCTAATGAGTTTATTACAACTATTTTTGTTCTTTCTGTGATAGTCAATAGGTCTGCCAGACACAGCTCCCTAAATAGCATCTTCTGTTGTCTTCATCCATACTGCTTAGTTGCCAAAAAATGTTTTCACCATGAATGTGTGCCCTACAGTATTAAAATTGTTCCCATGTGACTGGGGATCATGGGAAGACATGGTACCCAAGAATCCCATTGGAGATTGGGTAGATCCTCAGATCCTAGCAAAGGTGGAAACTTTTTTTTTTTTTTAGTTGGAGTTACCCTCTTTAGTCAAGGCTAAAGTGCAGTGGCACACTCATGGCTACCACAACCCAGTTAATTTTTTTATTTATTGTAGAGACAATTTTTTTATTTATTGTAGTTGCCAATTTGCCCAGGCTGGTCTCACACCCATGGATTCAGGATACACTTTCACCTCAGCCTCCCAAAGTGTTGGGATTATAGACATGAGCCTCTGTGCCTAGCCAGAACATGTACTGTTAAGGTTCTGTCTAGATGCTCCATCAGCTTCATGCAGAACATGGTTAATAAAATGTACATTTAAACAGGATGGCAGTTACTGCTCAGAATAACTCAGGAAGGTCTGAATAAAGAATAATGAGAAGAAACTTGCTCTCTAGGATGCTAAAAGCAAATAATATAAATACGTTTTTAGAGACTACTTGCCATGGGAGATACCTGTAGGCTGATTTCTGCCTAACACTTGTTTCTTTGTTATTAAATTGAGATTATAAATTACTATATTGGCTGGGTGTGGTGGCTCAGTCTCTAATCTGAGCACTTTGGGAGGCTAAGGTGACAGAATTGCACGAGCCTGGGTTTTGAGGCCAGCTTGGGCAACTTGGCGAGACCTCGTTTCTACAGTAAATCCCAAAACCTAGCCAGGAATGGCTGTGTGCACCTGCAGTTCTAATTACTTTGAAGGATGAGGTGGAAGGGTTGCCTAAGCCCAGCAGGTTGAGGCTGTAGTGGTCATTAGCATGCCACTGCACTGCAGCCTGGGTGACAGATGTGAGACTCCAACTCAAAAAAAAAAAATTATATCTTTTGCTCAAAAGATCTCAGCATGTATATTATGTTGTGCCTGTGTGTCTTGGGACCTGATCCCAATTTGTCCCAGCTACTTGAGACACTATGGAGAATGCATTCTTTCAGTCCGGGAGATTGAGGTTGCAATAAACTGTGATTATGCCCCTGCACCCTAGCATGGGTAAGGATGAGACCCACTAACTGAAAAATAAGTGCAGAATCTCAGGCTAAATCCATGTCTTCTGAATCAGAATTCACATTTTAACAAGATATTCAATTCATTGTTGTACACATTAAAACTTGATGAGGACCTTCCAACTCACTAGGAGTTTCTATCTGAGCCGTATATGTAATGTGTTCTGTGTGATGTAAACATAGCACTGAAAAATGTACATATCTGTGTTGGTATCCAATTGTATGCTGTATCATTCACAAAAAAAAGAGTGTCTACACTGGCTGAGAGGGTTTTATTTCATACTTTTTTCTCATACTTAAAGCATTAGAGGATATTTCTGTGTTACAAATTATCTTAATGCATAATTATAGATGTCATGTCAGCTGGACACTGTTCTCTTCACTCTTGCTTTATAGAGGCCATGGTGACTTGTTAAATATGTGCTGTTTTTGTTTTCAGGGGCTGTTGACATTCAAGGATGTGGCCATAGAATTCTCTCCAGAGGAGTGGGAATGCCTGGACCCCCCTCAGAGAATATTGTACAGGAACGTAATGTTAGAGAACCACAGAAATCTGGTTTTTCTTGGTGAGAAATCTCTCAACACACAATTCTTCTTTCATACTAAGGATTTTATGTCGTTCCTTTGTAGAATGTTTTCTGGGGATTTCTGTTTTGCATGAATGAGTTTCAGATTCGTGCTATCAAAGAAGAGTTGGTGATTTATTAACATAGAAAAGAAAAAAATAAAGATGTTTCATTTTTACATGAAGCATTCTCTATTTTGAATTGACCAGTGTCCTTGTATCTATATTATTGGTAAGTTCAGAAATGTAGTGGTGTAGAATATCACTGGCCACATCTCATTCCAATAGCTGCCATAAGTTTTTGACTCACTGGCACTGAACAAAGAACTCACAAACTTAAGGCCAGGTGTGGTGGCTCAACCCTGTAATGCCAGCACTTTGGGAGGCTGAGGTGAGAGGATTGCCTGAGCCCACGAGTTCAAGCACCATCTGGGCAACTTGGCAAGACCCCCATCTCTACAATAAATCAAAACACTAGCTGGGTGTGATCACATGCTCCTGTAGTTCCAGCTACTTGAAAGGCTGAAGAGGAAGAATCGCCTGAGCCCAGCAGGCCAATGCTAGGGTGGTTGTGAGCTTGTCACTGCACTCCAGCCTGGGTGATGGAGTGAGACTCCAACTCAAAATTAAAAAGGAACCCACAAATTTAAAATTCTATCTAAATGTTCTAAAGGTTTTATTGGGAAACAGTATTTGGGGATTAATTGTCTAGAATCTTGTATAATGTGTTCTCTACTGATCACAATACTCGGTTTGTAATTGAAGAACTCCAGCAAGAGTGATGTTACTTTTTTCTAATTAAACAGGACTGCTGTTTCTAAGCCAGACCTGATCAAGTGTCTGGAGCAGAGGAAAAAGCCCTGGGTTGTGAAAAGGCACAGCACATTAGCCAAACCTCCAGGTAGGTGGGAGTGAATGAAGCAGATAACACGAGTCAAAGAATGTGAGCTTGAAATGTGGTTTGCAAAGGTTTCTGTTCCAATGGAAATGGTTTCTGAGAAGACTAGGATTCTTTCTCTTGCTGTCACAAAGGGATATCTGTTATTCCATGTTCTGAAATTCTCCAAAAACTCTGATTCTTCTTCAAGGAGCTTTCAAGTTTACAGAGGAAACCAAAGTCCACTTAATGGTTTGTTAGGAAATGCATGACCTGACTACCTTTCTGCTCCTTTGGAAGATGTGCAAATAGCTGCTTATTTATTTGGAAATCCATGTGAAAATATTTTTAAGTTTTTTTTTTGTATTGGAGTCTCACTCTGTCACCCAGACTAGAGTGTAGTGGCCACTCCCAGCCATCGCAGCCTCGACCTGCTGGGCTCTGGCAATCCTTCTGCCTCAGCCTTCCAAGTAGCCGGAATTACAGGCATGCGCTACCACGCCCGGCTGAATTTTTGATTTATTGTAGAGATGAGGTCTCGCTGCCCAGGCGGGTCTCGAACCCGAGGGCTTAGGCAATCCACTCACCTTAGCCTCCCAAAGGCGCGGGATTACAGGCTGAGCCACCGAGCCCATCTTATTTTTAAGTTTTCTTTTTGCATCATGATTGGAAGTTTGCGAGAGTAGTGATTTTGTTGTTTGATTGAGAAATTTTAAGAACTCTCCAGAGAGATGTTACATGTTTTCTACTTTATGATTTTCTATCCTAGAGAGATTTCAAATGATTTTATTTAAATTCATACTCCATAGTTCTGTCAGAACACAAACTCTCTCTCAATAGAAGAAATCCTGTTATTTTACTTTAATTCCACTTTTTTAGTAAGATCTGAGATTGGTAATATTTCTATGTATCTAAATGTTTAAGTATACTATATTGCATACAGGATAGATAAAAATATATTAAACTCCCACATGTTACTTTGTGGCTTAATAACAGTTATTTTATACTTTTCTTTAGTATGAAGCGCAGGACTAGCTTACATATATGCATATATACAAACACGTATGTATATGTGTTTATGTATGTGTGATTAACATCTGATTTTTTATACATTGAAATGTAAACTATATGTTGTAAATAATGTAGTAATTTGATATGCCTATATGTTGTGAAATGATTACAACTATGTTAATGAAAACCTCAGTTGCCTTACATAGTTGCCAATTTTATATTTTATAAGGAGAACACATAATATCTTCTATTTTACCCAATTTTCTAAGAATCCGAGACATCATTATTAACTATAAGTTACTATGTTAGACATTAGTTCTCTAAAACTGTTATAATTGAAATATTGTAACCATTGAAAAACATCTCCGTTTTTCCCACCTGCAGTCACTGGTGACCACATTTTCTTTTCTTTTTTTTTTTTTTGAGTTGGAGCCTCACTCTGTCACCCAGACTGGAGTGCAGTGGCCACTCCCGGCCACTGCATCCTCAACCTGCTGGGCTCTGGCAATTCTTCTGCCTCAGCCTTCCAAGTAGCTGGAAATACAGGTGCGTGCTACCATGCCCAGCTAATTTTTGACTCATTGTAGAGATGAAGTCTCGCCAAGTTGCCCAGGTGAGTCTTGAACCCGTGGGCTCAGGTAATCCACACACCTCAGCCTCCCAAAGTGCTGGGATTACTGGCAGAGCCACCGAGCCCGGCTGTACTTTCTTCCTCTATGAGTGCAATATTTTTTGATTCCACACATGAGTGAGATCACGCAGGAATTTTTTTTCCTTGAGGAGGAGTCTCACTCTGTCTCCCAGGCTGAAGTGCAGTGGTGTGCTAATGACCACCACAGCCTCAACTGCTGGGCTCAGGTGATCCTTCCATATCAACCTTCCAGGTAGGGGATGTTACAGGCATGCACTGCCACATCAAGCTTATTTTTTCATTTATCATAGATACGAGGTCTCATCAAGGTGCACAGACTGGTCTTGATCCTCTGAGCTAAGGCAATCCTTTCACCTTGGCCTCCCAATGTGCTGGGATTATAAATTGAGCCACTGTACCCGTCTTCACACAGTATTTATGTGTGTGTAACTGGCTTACTTCAGTTAGCATGATGTCTTACAGTTTCACTCATAAGGTTGAAATTGCTGGATTCTTTAAATTTTTTTCACTAAATACGATGCAATTGTTATATCTATATGATATTTTCTTCATCAACACAGAATTCACAAATATTTAGGTTGTTCTCAAGCTGGGTCATTTTGAGAAATGCTGCTATGAACATAGGGATGCAAATACTTCTTTTTTGATACTGATTTTATTTCCTTTAGTTATATTCTCAGAAAAGGGATTTCTGTGTTCCAAGGTAGTTTATTTTTATTTTATTTTTATTTTTTGAGTTGGAATCTCACTCTGTTGCCCAGACTGGACTGCAGTGGCATGCTCCCAGCCACAGCAGCCTTGACCTGCTGGGCTTCTGCAATCCTTTTGCCTCAGTCTTCCAAACAGCTAGAACTACAGGCGGGCACTACCATGCCCAGCTAATTTTTGATTTATTATGAAGACAAAGTCTTGCCAAGTTGCCCAGTTGGGTCTTGAACCCATGGGCTCAAGCAATCCACTCACCTTGGCCTCCCATGTGCTGGGATTACAGGCTGAGCCACTGAGTCTGGCCTATCTTTATTTTTAAAGGAAGGTTGATAACGATTTTTATGTGACTCTACCAATTTTAAACTTACCAACAGCATAAAGGATTTTTTTTCATCACATCCTTGTCAACAGTTATCTCTCTTCTGGTTGATATTAGCCATCCTAACAGATGTGAGATAACATATTATCATTATGTTGATTTGAAATTGCCTCTATGGGTGACATTGAGTGCTGTGTCATATGCCTGTTGACAATTTGTATGTTCTCATTGGTTAAATAACTATTCAGTTTGGGGCTATTTTTTAGTCAGGTGATTTTCATTTTCTTGTTTTTGCCTTTGATTTGTGTAATTTTTTTGTATTTTGCATATTAACATCTCATTGGGTATATGGTTTGAAGGTATTTTCTTTTGTCCTGTAAGCCTTCCTTTTCTCTACCATGCAGGTTTTTAGTTTGGTGTTTGCAACTTATTTATATTTGCTTTTGTTCCTGTAGCCATAAAAAAGATTACTAAGACCAATATCATTATCAAGTATGTTTTCCAAACCCTTGTTAAGGCTTTGTTTTATTTTGTGAGTCGTGGTCTCTGTCACCCAGGTGGGAGTGTGGTGGTGGCATACTGTATATCCTAGGCAGATTGTAAACTGCTGGGCTCAAGTGCTGGGATTACAGACATAGCAACTATATCCAGCTGATACTGTCTTATTTATGTTAACATTAGCCCACAAGATTTATCCTTACCTAACACATGTCAAGATTTCTGTTTTTAAGGGTGCCACATTTTCTCTGTCCATTCATTCTTTTGAGGACATTTAGGTTGCTTCCAGCTTTTGGCTTTTGTCAATAATGCTGCCATAAACATGGATGTACACATATCTTCTTCAGGTTCTGCTTTGTATCTTTGGATAGACACCCACAAGAGAGATTGCTGGTCACAGAATAATATATTTTTTTCATTCTTTAGGAAATGCTTTTATTTCATTGATTTTTTTTTTCGATCATTACAACTTTTTTTTAAGTTTGAGTAGTTCATTTTGTATTTTTTATTGTTGCTTATTCTTTTTAGTGTCATCTAACGAAGCATTGTTATGGCCAGTGTCTTAACATTTCATCTTACATTTGGTTCTAATAACCTCATAGTTTTTGCATTCACGCATTTAATCATTTTGGATAGCTTTTAGCATATGATTCAAGAGCACATCTTTATTTGTTTCTTTTTTGGATAGCCAGTTTTCCAATCTAAATCTAAATGCAAGGGTTTATTTCTCTCCTGTCTATTTTTCAGTGTAATTTTCTGCCTTATAACAGCACTAAACTGTTTCAATTACTGTAGCATTTTCATGGACCTTAGAGGTTTGATGTGAGTTTTAGGGATTGTATCTCTGGAAGAAATAACTTGGGGAATTTGGCAAGGATTATGTTGAATGTGTTGATCACTTTGATAAGTATGCGTATCTTTCCAGTCATGTGTTTACTACAACTCAGGAGGTTTCTTCTGCAGTGCAGTCTCTCACAACAACTCTAGCTGAAACACAAATGCTGATGAGTTTTCAGAACACTTACATGGGGTTGAAAGCTTGTACATGAAGGGGCTGACTCTCCAGAAAGATAATTATAGGATATTTTTTCATTCCCTGTATCTACTAACTGTAAAAAGTTATAACTAATTTTGTGATGCTTTCTAGCATGTTAGTTTTCAATAAGAAGAACTTCCATTAACATTGTTTTATGGGGGATGGCTAGTGATTAAATTTTTCAGTTTCTGCTAATTTTGACCACCACAGCCTCCCAAAAAAGTTTTTTTTTTTTAAATTTTGAATGACAGTTTTCCTCAACATGATATTCTGTTTGTAGCTTTGCTCTTTTAGCGAGTTTGCTGTATAACCCAAGTTCCTTCTGGCCTGCAACATTTCTACTGAAAAGTCTACCGATAATGTCATGAGAGCATCATTGCACATAATGCATCAATGTTTTTCTCTTTCTTATAAGCATTCGTTTTGTCTGTGTCTTTTGAATCTTATTATTTTTAGTCAAGAGTCTCAATCTGTCATCCAGGTTAGAGTGCAGTGGCACGCTCAGAACTACTGTAGCCATGACCTGCTGAGCTCAGGGAAGCCCTGTCCCTCAACCTTCTAAGTAGTCAGGAATACCAGTGTGTGGCACCACTGCTAGCTAATTTTTTGATTTATTTTAAATGCAAGGTTTCAGAATGTTTGTGAGGATTGTCTCAAACTCCTCACTCAGGAAGTTCTTTGATCTTGGCCTCCCAAAGTGCTTGGCTTTAGTTGTAAGCCACCATATTTACACCAAAACTTTGATAGTAGCTTGTCTGACTGTATGTTTGTGTTTATGCTAGTTTGAGTTCAACTTGTTGATTTTCCTATTTTTCTTCATTGCATTTGAAAATTTCTCAGACTTTTTTTGTAATTTTCAACTCCACAAATTCTTATTTTTAATAGTTTTTTAATCTCTTTGTTGATTTTTTTTTCCTCATTTTGTTTGGGTATCTGTATTCTTTATAGCTTATTAAATCTCATTAAGTTGGTTATTTTGAATTCTTTGTCAGTGCCTGTATATGTCTTCTGTGTATGTTGACATATGAGCATCTATATTTTGATGATGCCTGTAGATGGGAAGAATGGGATAAACTTTTTCACTGTTATTCCAAATTTTTACAACATCAGAGAATTTATACTCTAAATTTTCAATATCTGTAATGACTGTAAAATCCTATGTCAAGATACAAACTATACAGACTTGTTGAGAAATTTATAGATGTAAAGAGTACCATTATCTTTCCTTAAGCCACAGATCTTTTGAATGTACAAATGTAAAACATGGATAAAGGTTTTAATCAGCGAAAACTTTGGCATTAGACTGAGCATTGGAGACAATCTACAAATTTAAAGAATGTGGACTGATTTTTTGGGGTAGAATTCTGTATTTATCTTGTTATTGTACCCTTAATAAGTCCTTTATTTTGATTCTTTGTATGCTTTGGGATACTTTGTTGGAATTTGGGTATTTGTCATAATGTGTATGAAGTTGTTTTGTCTAGATATTATGGTACCAACACTAAGTTAGAGATTCTGGGAGCCTCTCATACCTGTTCTCAGGATGTGTCTTCTCTGGCATTATGCATGTACTCTTCTAGTTAAATAGTTTGGCCTTCTGAAGGGCTCATTTGTTATTTGTTATATCTGTGGTCTTTCATTGGTACTTCAGTCTTTCTGATACTATAAGAATAATTTTCCTTTAGTCTCAACAGTTCCAACCTATTATCCAAAGTATACCACCATGTTTTTCAGCACTCTGTAAATTGAGAGAGAAACCAGCCTTTGGGAAAATGCCCAAAAGGTAGAAGTGTGGCCTCATGCTCCACTCTCGTGATTATTCTCTGAGGAAGAAATCAAGAGTTAGAAGTTTTCATCTGATTGCATCATGCTGTATTGTGAAGGAATAGAGTTTATGGTGGCAAAATTATTAAACTTCCTCTTCCTTGTAACTCTTTTTAACATTGGGGTCACTGGGAATTCTGAAATGTCTTACCTGTTTTGAGTTCTCAAAAAGGCATTGTGGTAAATATTTTCTTAAGGATATATATAATATATGATATATATATCAAGGAGTGGAAACCTGTGATTTTTTACTTGCCATCATGCTTATGTCCTAAACATGGTATAATATTATGTTTGATTTTTAAAAGATATTCACCTGAGTCTAGTACGGGAAATGACTTTTTATTTTCATGATTTTCAGCTGTGACTTCTCATTGCACTGAGAGCATTTTGCCAGAGAAGATCATAGAAGACATATTTACAAAGATGCCATTGGAAAGACATGAGAGATTTGGCCTTGAGAACTTACACTTAAAAAATTCTTGGAAAAGCCTGCATGAGGGTGAAGGGCAGATAGGATGTTCTATTGTAAAAAACCATTACAAATGTAACAAGTGTGGGAAAGTCTTTCAACAACACTCCGAATTAGTTATCCACCAGAGTATCCATATATCTGAAATGTCTTCCAAACTTGAATATGGCAAAATGTTTAACCAGTCCTCAAAATGTAGTAAACATAAAAAAATTAGTGGAGGAAATGTACACAATATAGGTGGGACAGTGTTTAGAAAATCATCTTATCTAAATAGACATGAAAGAATCCATAGTGGAGAAAGAGCCTTCAAAAGTAAAAAAAGCAACAAAGTCCTTAGCTATTACTCATACCATTCCAAACATTGGAAAACTCTTACTGGAGAGAATCTCTATAAATGTGAAGAATGTCATAAAGGCTTTACTTCCTATTCACATCTTATTCACCATCAGAGAATCCATACTGCACATGAACCCTGCAAATGTCAAGTCTGTGACAAAGCATTTCTACAGTACTCACATCTTATTCAACATCAAAGATACCATACTGGAGAGAAACCCTACAAATGTGATGAATGTGGCAAAGCCTTTCACTCTCGTTCAGACCTTACTCGACACACTGTGATCCATACTGGAAAGAAACCCTACAAATGCGAAGAATGTGGCAAAGCCTTTCGTTGGCACTCAGGTCTTATTCGACATCAGACTACCCATACTGGAGAGAAACCATACAAATGTGAAGAATGTGGCAAAGCCTTTCGTTGGCACTCAGGTCTTATTCGACATCAGACTACTCATACTGGAGAGAAACCCTACAAATGTGAAGAATGTGGCAAAGCCTTTCACTGGCACTCAGGCCTTATTCAACATCAGAGTGTACATACTGTAGAGAAACCCTACAAATGTGAAGAATGTGGGAAAGCCTTTCGCTCTCCCAAAGAACTTGCTGGACACATGACCATTCATACTGAAGAGAAACCCTACAAATGTGAAGAATGTGACAAAGCCTTTCATTGGTACTCAAAGTTAGTTCAACATCAGAGAATCCATACTGGAGAGAAACCCTACAAATGTGAAGAATGTAGCAAAGCTTTTACTCGGTACTCAAGTCTTATTGAACATCAGAGAATTCATAGTGGAGAGAAACCCTATAAATGTGAAGAATGTGGCAAAGCTTTTCGCTCTCATAAAGGGTTTGCTGGACATAAGACCATTCATACCGGAGAGATACCCTACAAGTGTAAAGAATGTGGCAAAACCTTTCACTCTTATAAAGGATTTACTATACATATGAGGATCCATACTGGAGAGAAACTCTATAAATGTGAGGAATGTGGCAAAGCCTTCCACTCTCTTAAAAGATTTGTTGGACATAAGACCATTCATACTGGAGAGAAACCCTACAAATGTCAAGAATGTGGCAAAGCCTTTCGCTCTCACAATGGATTTGCTATACATATGTGGGTCCATAGTGGAGAGAAATCCTACAAATGTGAAGAATGTGGCAAAGCCTTTAACTCTCATAAAGTATTTGCTGAACATAAGACTATTCATACTGGAGAGAAACCCTACAAATGTCAAGAATGTGGCAAAGCCTTTCGCTCTCACAGTGGATTTACTGGACACATGATCATCCATTTGGAGAGAAACTCTACAAATGTGAAAAAAATGGCAAATCCTGTTGCTCTCGTATACAACTTGCTGGACATGTGAAAATCCATACTGAGAAGAAACTGTATAAATGAGAGGAATGTGATAAAGCCTTTAGTTCTCATTCAATACTTGGTTGACATATGAGCATCTATATTTTGATAAACCCTGTAGATGGGAAGAATGAGATAAATCTTTTCACTGTTATTCCAAGTTTTCACAACATCAGAGAATTTATACTCTAAATTTTCAGTATCTGTAATGATTATAAAATGCTCCATCAAGATATAAACCAGCCAGGCTTGGTGGCTCAGCCTGTAATCCCATGCCTTGGGAAGTTGAAGTGAGTGGATTGCCTGAGCCTGCGGGTTCGAGACTTGCCTGGGCAACTTGGTGAGACCTCATCTCTACAATAAATCAAAAAATTAGCTGGGCGTGGTAGTGCATGCCTGTAGTTCCAGCTACTTGGAAGGCTGAGGCTGGAAGGATCGCCAGAGCCCAGCGGGTCAAGGCTGTGGTGGTTGGGAGCGGCCACTGCACTCCAGTCTGGGTGACAGAGTGAAACTCCAACTCAAAAAAAAAAAAAAAAAAAAAAAAGACATAAAGTATACAGACATGTTGAGAAATTTACAAATGTAAAGAGTACCATTATCTTGACTTAAACCACAGATATTTTGAATGTACAAATGTAAAAAGGTCTAAAGTCTTTAATCAGTGAAAACTATTTGGCATTAAACTGAGCATTGGAGACAATTTACAAATTTAAAGAATATGGACTGATTTTTGTTCAAAAATATATGCCATTGGAAACATCAGAGTATTCAGACTGAAAACTTTGCAGATGCAATTTATATGGAAACTTTTAAAATGAAAAGTCAACTTGAAATAAACATCAAGCCGGGCTTGGTGACTCAGCATGTAATCCCGCACTTTGGGAGGCTGAGATGAGTAGATTGCCTGAGCCCGTGGGTTCAAGACCTGCCTGGGCAACTTGGTGAGATCTCATCTCTACAATAAATCAAAAATCAGCCGGGTGTGGTAGCGTGCACCTGTAGTTCCAGCTACTTGGAAGGCTGAGGCAGAAGGATCGCCGAGCCCAGCAGGGCGAGGCTGTGGTGGCTGGGAGGGACCACTGCACTCCAGTCTGAGTGACAGAGTGAGACTCCAACTAAAAAAAAAAAGAAAAACATCAGATATTGAATGCCATTACAAGATTTTTTTTTCAAGAAAGCATTTAGAGTCTCACTCTGTCACCCATACTGGAGTGCAGTGACACACTCTTGGCCACTGCAGCCTCGACCTGCTGGGCTCCAGCGATCCTTCTGCCTCAGCCTTCCAAGTAACCGAAACTACAGGCACATGCCACCACGCCCAAGTAATTTTTGATTTATTGTAGAGATGAGGTCTCGCTGCCCAGGCGGGTCTCGAACCCACGGTCTCAGGCAATCCACTCACCTCAGCCTCCCAAAGTGCAGGATTACAGGCTGAGCCACCAAGCCCGGCCTCTTCTTTTTACTTTGTATAATTAATGATTGATTTTTTTAAAATGTCTCCTCTTTTGATGAGAGGAGTGGGATGGGTTGGGTTTTCTAACAGGGAAATATCATCTTAAAGTTTAACAGAAATATTTAGTAATACTTTAAACAGAAAGTGATTTTGTTTTCCATCCTATGTTGGATTAGTGATCCTTGTGCCTGGAAAGACATTTTAAAGTCGTGAGCAGCCGGACTCGGTGGCTCAGTCTGTAATTTTTGCCTTGGGAGGCCGAGTTGAGTGAATTGCCTGAGCCTGCGGGTTCAAGACCCACCTGGACAACTTGACGAGACCTCATCTCTACAATAAAAATAAAAATAGCCGGGCGTGGTAGTGAGTGCCTGTAGTTCCAGCTACTTGGAAGGCTGAGGCAGAAGGATCACTGGAGTCCAGCAGGTAGAGGCTGCGGTGGCCAGGAGCAGCCACTGCACTCCAGTCCGGGTGACAGAGTGAGACTCCAACTCAAAAATAAAGTAAAATAAAGTCGTGAGCAATTTGGCATTGAAAAATACCATAGCTGATCACAAACCTCTGTGAGAAAAATCAATTTTTTTAAAGTTAGAATCTCACTCTGTGCCCCAGACTGGAGTTCAGTGGTATGTTCATAGCGACTGAATCCTTGATGACCTGCTGGGCTCAGGTGATCCTTCTGCCTCACCCTTCCAAGTAGCTGGAACTACAGTCACTCACCACCATACCAGGCTAATTTTTTGATTTATTGTAGAGATGAGGTCTTCTCAAGTTGCCCAGGCTGGTCCTGAACTCCTGAGCTCAGGCAATGCTCTCAACAATTGATTTTTATTGACTTTTCTGGACTCATTTGTTCAGTGAAAACTTAGTGTTATAAGTCTAGGGATTGCTTTAGTTTTTATGTTATTTTTGTATTTTTGACATCCCAACAAAGTGAACAAACAGAAAACGGTGCTTGATGTGTAATAAATTGCTCTATAAAATGAAATAAATGTTCCTCTTAGAGTAATTTTGTGTCTCTATGTAAGAGACAACAATTTCAGAATGAAGAAACTGCATTGTCGTGGATTCCACATAATTCATTAACATATTATGTATACTGTGTATTATATACAGTATTCTTACAATAATGTAAGTAAAATAAATAGAAAAAGGAAAGTGAATACTGCAAGTTCTCACATATAAGTGAGAGTTAAACAATGGGTACACACAGACATAAAGATGAGATAGGTAGACCCAAGAAACTGGTGAAGTGGGAGAGAGCCAAGTGTTTAAAAATTGCCAACCAGGCTCAGTGGCTCAGCCTGTAATCCCGCACCTTTGGGAGGCTGAGGTGAGTGGATTGCCTGAGCCCATGGGTTCGAGACCCGCCTGGACAGGCAAGACCTCATCTCTACAATAATCAAAAAAATTAGCCAGGTGTGGTAGCGTGCACCTGTAGTTCCAGCTACTTGGAAGACTGAGGCGGAAGGATCACCGGAGCCCAGCAGGTCGAGACTGTGGTGGCCAGGAGCGGCCACTGCACTCCAGTCTGGGCAACAGTGAGACTCCCATTCAAAAAATATAATAATAAAATCAAAATTAAAATTGCCTGTTGGACACTGTCTGCAATGTTTTGGTGATGGTTTCAACAGATGCTTACACCCGACCATCATACAATATACCCATGTAATAACCTGCACAGGTACACCCTGGATTGAAAAGAAAAAGAAAAGAAAAGAGAAAATCATACAGGAGAACAAGTATCTTTACTATTCATTAAATGAATGCAGGTCATCATAAAGTACTTCATCCTTGCCTTCTTGACCATAGGATTTGAGGATGAGGTAGAAGTACAATGTCTGATCTTGCTGTCTTAGGTGGCAGAGATGGAAGAGGTGGAGGAGACAGAGAAAAGGCAAGAGAGTTGGAGTGGTTGGTGTAGCTTGACAGAAACATATCTTAATTTCTTTGTAATGGTTTTACATTTTCATTTCTCTAAAAACGTGGCTACTTGATACCTATTCTGCTTCCATCGTTGGCTTTAATTTGGGAACTCTTGTAATGAGGCCCTGTTACAAAAGAAGTCCAAAGCAATCCCTAATCTCAGAACAGTTCTGCCAGCTTGTGGAATGCCAATGTGTTTACTGGCACTGCTGCTCATTATTATTATTTTATTATTACTTTTTAGTTTGGAGTCTTACTCTATTCCCCAGGATGGACTGTAGTGGCATGCTCATGGCCACTCAGCCTCAAGGGATTTGGTCATATTACCCCTTTAGCCTCCTGAGTAGTTGATGCCACAAGCATATGCCACCATACCCAACCAATTATTGGATTAACTGTTAAGACAAGGTCTCACCAAGCTGCCCAGGCTGACCTGGAAGCCCTAGACTCAGGCAGTCCACTCTACTCTAGCTCCCAAACTGCTGGTATTACAGGCATGAGCTACCATGCCCAACCTCTTCTGTTTCCTTTCCAGTCACCTGGAACTGAGTTGGAAGCACTTGTCCCATCAAGACTTTGACTACTATTTCCTCTGGTATGGTCTCTGGGCTCTGGAATGTCTTCAAGATTTATATCTTGATACCTTTACCATCCTACCTTTTGCCCATATATGCAATCATTCTTTATAATTTCCTTGATTTGCTCTGGAGAGACCAAGTGCTCATATGGAAAAATTAGCATTATATGGTGTTCGGAACAGGATTTCACAATGCTTGTGTTCACCACAGAGCAGCAGGACAAGTCCACAAGACTATTTATAGAATGTTATCTAATTTTATGCCCTTATGAGTTAGTACTCATCTTTACATTGATTTACACTTTTCCCAACTGTTAATGATACTATGAATAAACTGTAAATGCATACACTTTAAGTTTATATTTGTATGATAGATTTGTATATGTTTCAAGGTAGTAAATGTCAAATTACACTAGATTATACTTCTATCTAATGTGCTCATGATACATTAACTTGATAAAATCTATTCATAAACTGTGTGGTTTGTGAGTTTGTTTTAAATAATCACAAATTGTCAAAAAG
Organism: Cephalopachus bancanus; assembly: GCA_027257055.1. NCBI lineage: Eukaryota > Metazoa > Chordata > Mammalia > Primates > Tarsiidae > Cephalopachus > Cephalopachus bancanus. The sequence continues at coordinate 642,432 of JAPVLO010000757.1, forward strand.
ACAAAAAACGTCCAGTGTATTTGTTTAAAACATTGGAATTTTTCAGGTCACATCCATGTTCTTCAGGGACTGACTGTAAAGTGGGAAAAGTAAATGTGGAAATAACAAGACAGTATAAAGTTGAATAGCCACGTTTGGAAAACAGCCAAATAAAACATAATTAGAAAAATAATAAATCAGCAACATAAAATGTATGGGATAAACATTAAATTTGATTGAGCTGATAACAGGACTAGTAAGCAGTAATTTATTTTTTTTAAGTTGGAGTTTCACTTCTTCACCCAGACTGGAATGCAGTGGCATACTTTCAGCCACCACAGCCTCTACCTGCCAGGCTCAGGTAAGCCTTCCACCTCAGCCTTCCAAGTAGCTAGAACTACAGGCATACTCCACTATGCAAGGCTAATTTTATGATTTATTGTAGAGATGAGATCTCACTGGTTGTGCAGGCTGGTCTCTAACCTGTGGGTTCAGGCAATCACCTCACCTCAGCCTCCCAATGTCCTAGGATTATAGGCATTAGCCACCATTCCTGACCTGAGCAGCAACATTGAGCACAATGTACATACTCACAAAGTTTAGAGAAGTCCAAGTGATAAAAAGAGTTCAAGATAAATGGAAACTTGAATGCAAATATGTGAAACACTTCGCCAATAATTATGTAGTGGCTTGACTAAAATATGTGAAAACAATAGATTTGATGATTTCTGAGTTTCTAAAATAATAAAAAATCAGACATAAATTTCTAAATTTAGAAGTGTCAAAAATAGAAAAATAAAACAGTATTACATGCAATATTAGTCAAACTACATAATATCACAAAGGAGGAAAACACCTAAAAACAGAGAGGGGCAAGGCATGGTAGCTCATAACTGTAATACCAATACTTTGGGTGGCCAAGGTAGAAGGATGTCTGGAGCCCAGGAATCTGAGAGCAGCCTGTACAGTGTCAAGACCTCATATCTACAGAAGACAAGAAAAAATTACATGTGTTGGCCAGGCTCGGTGGCTCAGCCTGTAATCCTGTGCTTTGGGAAGACGAGGTGAGTGAATTGCCTGAGCCCGTGGGTTCGAGACCGCCTGGGCAACTTGGCGAGACCTCATCTCTACAATAAATCAAAAAAATTAGCCGGGCGTGGTAGTGTGTGCCTGTAGTTCCAGCTACTTGGAAGGCTGAGGCGGAAGGATCACCGGAGCCCAGCAGGTCCAGTCTGCGGTGGCCGGGAGTGGCCACTGTACTCCAGTCTGGGTGACTGAGTGAGACTCCAACTCACAAAAAAAAAAAAAAAAAAAAAAATTAGGTGTGTTGATACATTTTGTCTTCATGTTCTCAGAAGGCCTAGGGAGAGAATTGCCTGAACTCATAGGTTGAGCCATAGTTATGCAACTGCACTCCAGCCTGGCAGGCAGAGAGACACCAACTAAAAAAAAAAAAAAAAAAAGGCATTTATGTATGTATATATACAAGTAATAAATACAAATATATAAATAATATAATAATAAATTGAAAATGCAAACCAAAAATAAAATAACTACACTAAAAGTACTTAAGTATTTTCAAATAAACTTTTTTCCCCAGAAAGCAGAGAAATGAGTATTAAAGCTAAAATTGTACATCTTTTTTACTTACTGAGCAAGCTTAAGAATTATTTTGATTTTTAAAAAAATAATACATAGATCTAAGTTTCTTTAGGGTAGATTTATGTAAATTTATTGTGTTTCTTCATCTGGGATATGTTTCATATATATATTTGATAATTTATAAGTCAGTTGCTCATTCATATAATTAATAATGTAGTTTTTCTTTGTTTTTGAGTTGGAGTCTCTCTCTTTGTTGCCCAGGCTAGTGGGCAGTGGCACACTCACAGTCATCGCAGCCTCAACTTGCTGGGTTTAGGTGATATCTTCCAAGTAGCTAGAAATACAGATGGACACCACCATGCCTGGCTAGATTTTTGTGATTTAAGGCAGAGACAAGGTCCCACCACATTACCCAGGCTGGTCTTGAAATGCTGGACTCAGGCAATCCTCTCACCTTGGTGTCCCAAAGTGCTGGGATTACAGGCTGAAACACCACGCTCAATTGTCTAGCTTTTTTCTTTTTTTTCTTTTTGAGTTGGAGTCTAACTCTGTCACCCAGACTGGAGTACAGTGGCCGCTCCCGGCCACCGCCGCCTCGACCTGCTGAGCTCCGGTGATCCTTCTGCCTCAGCCTTCCAAGTAGCTGGAACTACAGGTGTGTGCTACCACGTCGGGCTAATTTTTTGATTTATTGTAGAGATGAGGTCTTGCCAATTTGCCCAGGTGGATCTCAAACCTGCGGGCTCAGGTAATCCACTGACCTCAACCTCTCAAAATGCTGGGATTACAGGCTGAGCCACCGAGCCTGGCTAGTCTAGCTTTTTTTCAAGGAAATGCTGATATTGATCAGTTGGACTATAGATTGTGGGTGCTTCGCAAATATGCTGTCAGGAGGTGTTGGCTCTACTTTCTGAGTCCCAAAGACTCTTGTCCTCATTTATTTTTAGATCCCATAATCTTTGCTTCCCTAGTTTACTGTCTGTGGTATTAAAGCATTTATGGTGCTGTAAAAAACGTTAATTTTTACTCAATAGACACAAACATGTCATCCATAATATGCCCTCATTTTTTTCAATACTTCATGTCAGGGTAACAAAAACCAGTCAGTAGACATCTCCACAAAAAAACAAAATTTGAAAGCATGATCCATTTTTTACATCTCTTCAGAAAGAGATATGGAGCACTGAGAGTTTTTTTTAGAGCCCACTGTGCTGTTCTGGGGAGGAGGAGACCATGTGGTAGACAATCTTCCAAACATGTCTGGTCACCTTTCTGGAAAAATGTAAAGAGCCTTGGAATATAAGTGGAGTGAAAATGATGGCCATATACTCATGTAGATGGGAATACTTGTGCCAGTGACACAGATGACAGGTCCAAATGTCCAAGAAGGAGTCAGACTTTAAAATGTGGATTGGAGGCTGGGTTCAGTGGCTCAGTCTGAAATCCCAGCACTTTGGGAGACAAAGGCTAGTGGATTGCCTGAGCTCATGGGTTTGACAGCAGCCCAGGCAACTTAGCGAGACCTCGAGACCTCGTCTCTACAATAAATCAAGAATTAGCCGGGTGTGGTAGCGTGCGCATGTAGTTCTGGCTACTTGGCTGAAGTGGAAGGATTGCTGGAGCCCAGTGGCTTGAGGCTGCAGTGGTTGGGAGCTTGCCACTGCCCTCCAGTCTGGGTGACAGAGTGAGACTCCGACTCAAAAATAAAATAAAAAAATAATAAAATAAAATGTGGATTTGGAAGCTCTGCTCCAATGAGAATAATTGTGAAAAGCCTAGGTTTCTATTGCTGACACAGAGGACATCTTCTGTTTACCTGTATGCTCTTCAATCCTACATCTTCACTTTTCTTTTCACTGCACTTGCAGCTCATTCAGTGTGAGAGCCAAAGTGTTCATGTCTTGGGAGGTACTGAATGATCTGACTGCTTGTCCATTGCTTTGATGGTTTGGGGAAGATCTAGACATATTTCTAGGGATTCATCTTTCAAGTCATTTTGAAAGTTCTGTTTATGTCTCATACCAGAAATGTATAAGGAGAGTAGTGGCGTTGTTGGGATTTGGCTCAGAAACCTCAGGAACACAAGATACAGATATGTCATGTTTTCTGCATTTTAACACCCAGTTTTATGGAGGCTTCCAAATATAATGCTAAAGGAGTAAGGACTGAGCCATTTTATCAGGGCATAAAGTATGATATTAAATTTTTAGTGACAATGTATTTTTATGTCAAAATTATTTTCCTAGTATGAATTAATCTTAGAAGTTTCACCTTTATTTGCCTAAATGTGTCTTCTATCAAATAGAATGATTTATTTACTCATCTCATAGCATTCCTAAAGAAACTAGTGCTGTAGGTAAACCTAAAGCATTGCCAAGCATATAGTAAAAATTTGTCTTTACCTTTTCTCCTTTGAACTATCATTTTATAGTTTTTGCTCTATTATTATATAGAATACCAGAACTAAGCTATGTACTTTAAGTTTTTATTTGAAGTATATTAGTTTACATATAATTTTAGTTTTAAAAGTTCTGAGATAACATACTTGAATTTACATATCACTTAAGAGATGAGTTCGATAATTATTATGCCTTTCACTTTTGTTTAAATATTTAGTTTATATGTTTATTGCACACAAAAAGTTATCATTAACATTTCCTTTCATTTCACTCAACAGTAATATGTATTGCCAGTGGTTCATTTTTTACATCAATGTGTCATACCATATTTTATAATATTCATATTCCTCCAGTATGTACAAATGTAAGGTTTTTCTTCATTCCTAAGGCTAATTTACCACTTTTCCTTTTGTGTAAAAATAACTATATTTATAACATAGTAAAGAAGATTCGGTGGTATCATATAAAAGCTTAGTCATAGCCAGGCAAAGTGACTCATGCTTAGAATCCCAGCACTTTGGGAGACTGAGGTGAGAGGATTTCCTGAGTCCATGCATTCAAGACTGGCCTGGACAAGTTAGCGAGACCTCATCTCTACAATAAGTCAAAAAATTGACCAGGCATCATGGCATGTACCTGTAGTTCCAGTTACTTGGAAGGCTGAGGTGGAAGTGTCACCTGAGCCCAGCAGGTCAAGGCTGCAGTGGTCGTGAGCATTTCACTGCACTGCAGTCTGGGAGACAGAGCGAGACTCCAACTCAAAAAATAAAAAACAATAAAAATAAAAATGCTTAGTCCTTAAAATTTTCTCATCAAATATTTCTATAAGTAATTACAATTCATTCTTTTCTTAAATGTCACTAATCTAATTGCATGCTAATATTTCATAATGTCTTTTTTTCATGGATGCAAAAATTTGAAAATTGTAGTTATGTAAAAGGATTTTCTTTAAGCAGGCAACTATGTTTATCCATGATTTTACGGGTTACAGTTTTTCATTATATTTGTTTTTTATCTACCTACTATTTCATATTATTGTGTTTATTTTATTTAGCATTCTTTTTTCTCACATCAGATAATTATTGTATTATGTGACATAAGACAGGCACACAAAGAAAAATACTGCATGTGTGAAATCAAAAAACATTACACTCATAGAGGGAGAAAGTACAATGGTGGTTACCAGGGCCTGCATGTGGGGAGAATGTGAGATGTTGCTCAATGATTACAAAACTTCACTTATAAGTGAGTTATGGCCGGGCTCAGTGGCTCAGCCTGTAAATTCAGCACTTTGGAAGGCCGAAGTGAGTGGATTGCCTAAGCCCGCAGGTCCAAGATGAGCCCAGGCAACTTAGCAAGACCTCTCTTCTCAATAAATCAAAAATTAGCTGGACGTGGTAGTGCATGCCTGTAGTTCCAGCTACTTGGAAGACTGAGGCAAAAGGGTGGCACTCCAGTCTGGGCAACAGACTGAGACTTTGACTATAAAAAAAATAAGCAAAGGAAAATAAGTGAGTTATAGTGATCTAATATATACCATAGTAACTATAGTTAATAATAATGTCTTCTTGCAAAAGCCGGGCTCGGTGGCTCAGCCTGTAATCCCGCACCTTTGGGAGGCTGAGGTGAGTGGATTGCCTGAGCCCGCAGGTTCGAGACCCGCCTGGGCAGGCGAGACTTCATCTCTACAATAAAATCAAAAAATTAGCCGGGCATGGTAGCGCACGCCTGTAATTCCGGCTACTCGGAAGGCTGAGGCGGAAGGATCACCGGAGTCCAGCAGGTTGAGGCTGCGGTGGCCGGGAGTGGCCACTGCACTCCAGTCTGGGCAACAGAGTGAGACTCCAACTCAAAAAAAAAAAAAAGTCTTACATGATTAAAAAATGTGCTAAAATTGAAGACATTAACTTATTATTACAAAATATAAAAATGGCAACTACTTAATGTGATCGATACGCTCATTAGTTTATCATTATTGTTTTAGCATGTATTGACATGCCAACGCATTACATTTTATACAAGAAATATGTGTGATTACATAATTTTTATTTCTGTAAAATAACTCATGTTAAACACACATACAAAAGTATATGTATATGCATCTGGTTTTCTTTTATCTACAGTGATATTTTGTGTTCTGGTAAAATTATGGAGTATGAATTTATTTATTTATTTAGAGTTGGAGTCTCTTTGTTGCCAAGGCTGGAGTGCAGAGGCATACTCATAGCCACCACAATCTCAGTCTGCTAAGCTCAGGTGACCCTTCCACTTCAGACTTCTAAGGAGCTAGAACTACAGGCATGCATGACCACGCTTGGGTACTTTTTCTTAATTCACTGTAAAGTCAAAGTCTGGTCAACTTGTCCAGGCTTGTTTTGAACTCCTGGGCTCATGCAGTGCTCTTCCCTCTCCCTCCCAAAGTGCTGGAATTGCTGCATGAGCCACCAGTCTGGCTTTAAGTGTAAATTTCTATAGAATCACATTTGAAGCCTCCCTAGGTTAGGAAATCAAAAAGCAGAAAATGCAAAACATCTGTTCACAGTGTTCTTAGGATTTCAGGGTCATGTAACAGAATCACCACTCCTCTCACATATTTCCAACATGATGCAAAAAGAAAGCCTATAAAATAGTTTAACATGAAGTTTGTAAATAAATCAGGAGATATCTTAATGTGCCTCAAAGCAACAGGAGAGCAGTCTGATTTTGCAGTCCCTTATAAACCATTAAGAGAACTGTGATTTTCATTGTAACCTTGAAGAAAAGTCACCAAAGGAAAACAAGAATTTCTGGAGAATTTCTGCACAAGAAGCAATATATGTCCCTTTGTGACATCAATAAAGAAAATCCAAGGCTCCTCAGACCAATTTCCATAAGAGCAGACCACCTCCTCAAACCTCACTTGAAGCTCTGCTTCCACCTTGATCTGTGTCATCTGCTTCATGCACTCATATCTATCTGGGGGTCTGGCTAATCTGCTGTGTCTCTTCACATTCCAGGGCTCCTTAATTTGCTCCAGACAGGTATCAAGTCCAGTGTAGAGACAGCAAGGCCTGTTTTATTAGAAAAAAGCAACATGACTCCTGCTGGGATTCTATTACAGCTCTAGTATTTTGCTCATGAAAGAGTACACTATACAAGATTCTAGAAAATCAATCCCCAAATATTATTTTTCAACAGAACCTTTGGAACATTTCAGAAGAATTTTAAATTTGTAGGTCCTTAGCTCAGTCGTAGTGAATCAAAAATACATGGCAGCTATTGGATTTTAAGTTGTGGGCAACAATATTTTGTGCCCCAAACTTTTTTGACTTACCACTAACAGAGTGTGAAGGACACAGATTATTTCAAAATAGGGAAAGATTCATGTCAGAATGAAACATCATTAATTCTTTCTCTTCTATACCAACAAACCTCAAGGATTTCATTGAAAGCAGGAATCTGAAACTCATTCATGCAAAGCAGAAACGCAAAGAAAACCTTCTGCAAAAGAACGCAAAATTCGTGGTATGGGAGATAAATTGTTTCTTGTGATTGTAATCACCCCAAATCACCAGATTCCTGTGGTTCTCTAACATCAACTTGTACAAAATTTGTTGAGCAAGGTCTAGGCATTACCAATCTTCTGGAGAGAATTCCATGGCCACATCCCTGAATATCAACAGCCTATGAAAATGACAACAACATGTATTTATCAAGTGACCATGGCTGTAGGTGAAATGAGAGACAGAAGAGAACAAATTTTGGCTGATAGGACAACTGAAATTATCCATTAAAAAATTTTTAACATAGAAATAATCTATAATGTATTAAGTCTGAGTCATAAGAATGAAATAAAATCCACTCAGTCAGTGTACATACTTTACTTTCATAATACAGTACAAAATTTGGATACCAAACAGGCATGTGCATTTTTGAGTGCCATATTTACATCACACAGAATAATTTTAATATTGGTCAGACAGAAAACTCATAGTGAGTTAGAAGATCTTCATCAAGTTCAAATGTGTACAAAAATGAATTGAATATTTTGTGAAAATACAACTTCTGATTCAAGAGATCTGCGGTAAACTTAAGTTTCTGCATTTTTCTTTCTCTTGGGGTCTCACTTTGCACACATTCTGAGTGTAGTGGTATAATCACAGCTCATTGTGACTTCAACCTCCTAAGCTGAAAGGATTCTCTCTGCCCAGCTTCCCAAGTGACTGGGACAAATTGGTGTCAGATGCAAAGACACAACACAACTTCAGGGATGAACATTTGTAAACTATAATCTGAATCTAATAAGAAACAAATGTTTTGTGCAGAATTCCAGCTACAGGTATCTTCCATGTTTTGTAACTCCCCAAAGTGCTTTGATATAGTCTTTTGTTTAGCATACTAGAGAGCAAGTCTCTTCTAATTATTTATTCCGACCTTCCTAAGTTATTCTGGGCAGTAGCTTCCACCCTGCTTAAATGTGCATTTTATTATTCTTGTTCTGCATGGAGCGAATGGAGGATCCAGATGGAACTTTAATAGTACATGTTTCCATCCTTCACTAGGATCTGAGGATCTACCCATCTCCAATAAGAACCTTGGGTATCTGTGCCTTTTCGTGTTTCACCATCACAAGGGAACATGTTTAATACCGCAGGCCATACATTTCTGGTAAGAACTGTGCATGGCAGCTATGAAGCCTGACAGGAGAAACAAAGAGAAGTCACTGGTACACAGCGAAATAGAATTTTTCAGAGCCCTTGAATTTTACAAGAAGAACAAAAACGAGTTCAACAGACTCATTAGGCAGGACCATTGCAAGTAGCAGTACAGGGCTGCAAGTTCTAAAATTATGACATTCCAATAAGGAAAGAGAAACAGTCCCTGAACTGGGACACACTTCTTGCCTCTTTCTCCCCCTTCTCTGGCATTTCTTTTTAGGTGAGATTATCTGGACAAGTCACATCTACATGTTGAAAGTATGACTTTTTAAAAATTAATGTGTCTTAGGAGTCTGAGTCTCACTCTGTCATCCAGGCACTATGAAGTGGCACTATCACAGTTTACCACAACCTTGACCTGAGCTCAAGAGATTCATCCATCTCAGGCCCCCAGGGTACTGGAACTACAGCATGTGCGACCACTCTCGGCTAAATTGTTTCAGCTTTTAAGCTACACGGATGTGCTATGTTGTCCAGGTGGGTCTCAAATCCCTGGGCTCAAGCAATCCTCTCTTTTCTCTTTCCCCCCATCCCTGACCTGAATAATAATAATAAAAAAAAGCACACACAATACAAAAAGGTTTTAGGATACCGACCCCTCATCTTCTCAGTTTGTATGGCTCTCCCAACTAACCTCACAGCCCCTGCTCCAACTCCTTAACTTTGGTTGTCCTGCCGAGCAGAACGGAGTTGGCACCTAGTGACACTAACTGCCAGTGGCCCTGATGACATACCCCGGGGATTTCCACCTTGATATTCCATATCAGGCGACTTCCTGGCATAATCAAACAGCACCATGGCTTCCCCCTGTCCCTTCTCAAAGTCTTTCCTCCCAGGCCCTCCAGGAACCGCACACCACAAGCCCTGACTGGGACTTAGGAATTCAGCATCTGCTTTTGGCCCAAGGGGACTCCTTAGCACTGTGAAGGAGCTTCCTTTAACCTTGGGAAGGAGAGAGGGATGGGGCCAGGACCACAGCCCCTCCTCCCGTGGGTCGGATTCCCTTCCGCGTGACCCTCCCCTGTCCCACACATCCGGAGAGTGTGATTGCCTGGAGAAGCCTTTGCTGAGAAATGTCCCTGCGGGAACATGACCGTGGGGACCAGTCCAGCTCCACCGTGAGCCAATGGGACTGGGCAGTGCTGCCGACGGGGTGGAGTGCAGGTTCACAGCTGACAGGAAAACTGGTCTCGCCACAGTCACGTCATCTGGGTCCATCCTCCCTCCTCTTCTCACACCCATCCCCAAACTCACCATCTCCTGGCTTCCAGGTGTCCCAGCGTCCTCCCTTTGGACTCCCAGGACAAGCAAGTCACATGGGGACAAAGGCTGAAGTAAACATCCATGGTTCTCTTGGAGATGATCCAGCATTTCTACCAGCTCCAGACGCAAAAAGCCTGGTCAGCAGCAGGAAGCCGCCTCCTCACTTGCGGCAACTCTCTGATTGCATGGTTTCCTCTGATTGCATGGTTTCCACTGATTGGATAAGGTTCCAGGTCCCCCTTCACCTTGAGTGACAGGTGATGCGATCAAATGAGACTGCAGGATGCAAGAAAATCATGTGTCTGCTTACACCTTCAAGGAACGAAATAAGTTTAGAGGAAAGGACTGCAAGAACAGACTTTCATTCTAAGGCTGAGTCAGAGTCAAGCACAAGGGCTTTCAGATACCTTAGGAGAGTTGAGTTCAAAAGAGACCACCTGGTCTGCTCTGCTCGAGTTTGGACAGGCAGGTCAGTGGGACCAAATTCTCTTGGATGTAGCACAAATTGCTGGAGTTTGTGGCAAGGGAGTGCACTTGAGGACAGGAAAGAAGAAATTCAAAATTTTGTTTCCATGTAGGACCTCATTGTCTCAGAATCTCTCTTGTAAAAAAAAAAAAAGACATGGAAGAGTGGACTTTTTTGAACTTCTGTCTGTGACTGTGGTGGCAGCAGGTGAAGAATTTTGCTTAAGTCTTTAAAGGCAAATTCTGGCTGTATGTGGTGACTCACACCAGAAATCCTAGCCCTAAGATAAGAGGAGACAAGAGGATTGATCGAGCTCAGAGGATTTAGGGCAACCTGGACAACATAGCAAGACCCTGTCACTCAAAAAAATCAAAAACATTAGCCGAGAATTATAGTGCATACTTGTAGTTCCAGCTACATGGGAGGCTAAGATGGAAAGTTTGCCTGATCCCAGGAGGTCGAGGCTATGGTGAACCTTGATGGTGCCACTGCACTCCTGCCTGGGTGACAGAGTGAAACTCATCCAAAAAACAACTTGATTCTATTTAATTAAAAAATAAAGGCCTATTTTCTACATGTAGATGTGACTTATTCAGATAATCTCATCTCAGAAGAAATCACAGACAAAGAGGAAGAAGTAACTTGTTCTCAGGTAAATGCATCCCAGGTCAAGAGCTATGTCCAATTTTTCTACTGGAATGTCATGTTTTCAGAACTTGCAAACCTTTACACCATACTTGCAATGGTTCTGCTTAATACATTTATTTTGATTAGTTTCTGTTTTTCTTGTAATATAAAGGGGCTCTGAGAAACACTTCTTCCATACACACCAGAACCTTCCGTTTTCTTAGCTGCCATGTACAATTCTCACCATGAATGTATATCCTTCAGTATTACAAATGTTCCCATGTGACTGGAACTGGAAAAGGCATGGATACCCACAATTCCCATTGGAGATGGGGTAGCTCTTCAGACCCTAGCAAAGAATGGGAGCATGTACTATTTAGTTTTGTCTGGATGCTTCATCAGCTCCATGTATGAAAGGGTATGGAAAATAGAGTAAGAGTTGACAAGGAGTATGCTGTGTGTATGAGAGGAGGATGAACCCAGGTGGTGTCCTTGGCTCGGGCGGCTTGGCTACCCACCCAGGACAAGGAAAGTAAACCAAATGTTCTGTAAACCAGGTGTTTTTCAGCAGATCATTTGGTTTATCGGGAAACTGGACTCAGACCCTAGCCAAGTGTGAGTTCATGAGTATTGAGTTAATTAATTGACACCCGCTCTGTTAGCAAGGGGGGCTCTTTGTCTGAACACAGTATTGGAAAAGCAGCAAGGGAAAGCCCGAGATTTAGATTCTCGATTGGGTGATGCTGTCTCCGGTTTCGTCCCCATCTGGGAGATGAGAATTTCCCCAGATAGGCTCGCAGGATGGTGGTAAAGTGTTTTCCCCTCTCTTCTTTCTTTTCCTCCTTACTAATATATATTTCTATATCTAAATAAGGCTGTTTAATTTTCTTCTGCTGGTGTGTGGCAGTGTTCTTTGCCGATCGAGCCCAATTAATATTAGGCCATGCACGGCAAAGAATAAGACGCCTTGCTGTCACAACTTGGCGTAGTAGGCAGGATGCGCAGAGCCACCGAAACATGCCTTTTTTTGCTAAGAAATCTGATGTCAAATGTACAACTTGTGATATTCCTGGCTGGGAGGATGCGCGTTTTTCTAGTTTGACCAGGGAATGAGCCAAGTGCACTGGACTAAGTGAAAACTGGAATACATCTTTACAAGCCGCTGAGCTGCCATGGATAACTGAAAGATTTCAGACTGTCCGGTTGGAAAAAGGGAAGAAACTGCAGGGAGTGGGGCGACGGGGGTGGATTTTGTTACACGCCTACTGTCAGATATGTCTTAGAAAGCATGCTCTGATAGAGAAAAAATGTAACTTGGAAAAGGAAAATGCAGAACGACAGAGTAAGCTTGCTATGTTACAATGCCAGAATTATATCTTAGGAGACCAAGCTCAAACCTATCAGACAGGGGCCAAAAAAACTGCCATCCGCCGTGCTCAATATAAGAAAAGGAAGCCGGGCTCGGTGGCTCAGCCTGTCATCCCGCGCCTTTGGGAGGCTGAGGTGAGTGGATTGCCTGAGCTCGCGGGTTCGAGACCCGCCTGGGCAGCGAGACCTCATCTCTAAAATAAAATCAAAAAATCAGCCAGCCGTGGTAGCATGCGCCTGTAATTCCCGGCTACTCGGAAGGCTGAGGTGGAAGGATCGCCAGAGCCCAGCAGGTCGAGGCTGTGGTGGCTGGGAGCGGCCACTGCACTCCAATCTGGGCGACAGAGTGAGACTCCAACTGAAAAAAAAAAAAAAGAAAAGAAAAGGAAAGGGAAAGTTCACAAGAGGAAAGTACATGCTGTTATTTCATGTGGTACCCGGATAATTGGGATGGAGATACCTGGGATGATACAGGTGATGAGGCAGCTAAATATGATCAGGAGAAATATCCTCCTAGTGCTGCTACAGCCTATAACTAGACGGGTGGAACAAAAAATCTGGGCCAGATTTAGAGCAAGTAAGTTACAAAATGGTGACTGAAGATTTCTCTCAACAAGAAATTAATGATTTTTGCAGCGATTTCCCCCAAAACCAGGGGAACACTTGAATGTGGGAATGGTAAGAATAACTAATGCTGGGGCAGGAGGAATGTTAGTGGACCCCAAGATTGTGTGCGTTTTGTCACCTTAAGCACTAATTCCTTTGTGCAAAATGCTATTAGAGACTACCAGCAGGAGAATGGGACTACTAATCTGCTGGCTTTAGCTGCTAAGGGGTGTTTACAGCAGTATCCCACTGACACCATGTGGCCTCAGCTGAGTCGCCCATGGTTTACATTAAGAGATGGGATGCAAAAATTAAAAAAGAAAACTGCAATCACGTTGGGAGAGGCTGATACTTACCACTCTCTAGATGTGGCTGTTCCACAGGAGAATACTTTAGTGAGGACTGCTTCCCCAGCATATAAGCATTTGATGATGACTTTACTTCTTGCTGAGATGGGCCGACCTCTTAATGAAGTTTTAGAAAAGATGGCACAGCTAGGAGACATGGGAGAATGGGAATCTGCACGGAATGTCAGAAAAGGGACTCGGCCCACCAGTGATAACAATAGCAACAATAGGATTTCCAGGAAAGAGATGTTTCAGTCTCTGATATGGGCTGGGGTTTTCAGGGAAAAAATGGATAACTTACCTACAAAGGACCTGTGGCAAACAAAGACAAGGTGAAACTGGCTAATAGAGTGGAAGTGAAGGGAAAAATGAAATCGGAACCCATAGCTCTGCCGTCTCTGACTAATGAAGAATTATATCCTTTTTATGATTTGTTGCAACTGAAATAGGTTGAAGACCAAGCTCCTGATCCCCCTGGAGTCAAGGAAATTAGAAGGAGGAATTATCACCCATATGTCCCCCTGACAATCTATTGGAAAAATGCTGTTACTACTATAGCTAATGCCCTGGTGGATACAGAAGCAGAGGCCTCTTTAATATATGGGAACCCAGATAAATTTAAGAAGGAAATATCATTAACAATTTCTGGATTAGGGGGGAGGGAAATACAGGCTTGACAAATTACATTACAATTAAAGATTGGGAACCTCCCAAAAAGGGAGTATTCTGTAGTGGTTGTGCCAATTCCCTAATATATTATAGGAATAGACTTATTACAGGGATTGACTTTAAGTCTAACAGATGGAAATTACAAATTTGGTGTTTGACTTCTACAAATAAGTAATGTAATGGTAGGAAAGCTGCATATTGCTCCTGTTCTTTTGCCCACCCCATCTAAAGTGATTAGTTGTAAGCAGTATTGGAACCCTGGAGGTCATAAAGAAATTGAGGAAACTACAAAAGAATATGTGGATGCTGGGGTAATGGTAACTACTACTACTGAATGGAATAATCCAATATGGCCTGTTAAAAATCAGATGGTAGCTGGAGAATGACTGTGGACTACAGGGAATTAAATAAAGTGACTCCCCCACTAACTGCTGCAGTTCCTGATACAGTAACTTTAATAGAGAAGATCCACACCTATAAAGAACAATGGTACGCAGTTATAGATCTAGCTAATGCTTTCTTTACAATTCCTATTGTCTCACAGCGGTGCAATCAGTTTGCTTTTACCTGGCAAGGCAGACAATACACCTTTACCTGGTTGCCTCAAGGATATAAACATAGTCCTACTATATGTCACAAATTAGTGGCAGAACTCCTGCATTTCTGTTTTATTCCCGTGGATATACAAATTGTCCATTATCTTGATGATATTTTAATACAGGGGCATACCTTGGAACAGGTATATGATGGGTTAGAGCATATAATGATCTGTTTGCAGGAAAAAGGTTGGAAAATCAACCCAGTCAAAATACAAGGTCCAAGTCAGAATGTAAAATTTTTAGGAATCAGTTGGAATGAGGGGTGTAGGATTATCCTCTCCAAAGGAAAGCAGAAGATTTTGGACTTTGCAGTGCCCAATAGTAAAAAGGAAGCACAGAAATTCATTGGACTGTTCAGGTACTGGAGAAATCATGTTCCCCATCTGGGGCAAATAATCCAACCTCTATATAAAGTAACTAGGAAAAAATATGAGTTTGACTGGGGACCCAATCAGAAACAAGCCTTTGAAAAAGCCAAAGCAGCTATACAAATGGCCTTGGAGCTAATGGTATATACTGATATCATGCATGCTAACTGGAGTTTGTGGCAGAAACAGGGGGTCCAGAAGGTACCATTGGGATTTTGGTCACAAAAACTGCCCTAGGCTGGATAACATTACACTCTTTTGAACAACAGCTTTTGGCTGCCTATTGGGTCCTAGTAGTTGACTCTGAATCATGAAGTACTATTAAGGCCAACCATACCAATTATTCAATGGATCATGAGTGATCCTGTATCACACAAAATTCATCATGCTCAGGAAGCCAGTATAATAGAAGTGATATATACAGAATAGAGCTAAGACAGGCCCTTCTGACCCTCCATGAACATATCTTTAATATTTCCAATGATAATGAGGATTATGAACATCAACCTCCCCTTGAATTAGAAAATTCTAAAGTAACCTGGAATCAAGAATTTGAATTATTGACTGAAGAACAACTGCAGTATACATAGTTCACTGATGGAACTGCTAAGTAAGTAGGCCATGAACAATGATGGAAGGCAATAGCCTATAACCCTGCAACAGGAATGGTGTTAGATACCATGGGGAAAGGAAAGAGTTGTCAATTTGCAGAACTTCAGGCAGTATTTCAGGCTATTAGCTATGACAAGGGAAAGCAATGCCATCTCTTTACCGATTCCTGGGCAGTGGCTTATGGGTTGGTTACTTGGATGCCTAAACGGCATAAAGATGAGCGGAAAATACATGATAAATTATTACGGGGAAGCAAATTATGGAAAGAGATCTGGGATATAGTTCAAATTACAAACGTTTCTGTCTTTCATGTAGATACCCACACATCCAAAACGTCAGTAGAACGTGAGTACAATGCCAAAGCTGACTCTCTGGCTACCACTGCAGTAGCAGATTTGGATGAAACCCAACTACATGAAGAACAAGCATTGGCAAAATGGAGACATCACCAGTCAGGTCATTTAGAATCTGCTGCTATGCACAGGTGGGCACAGGATTGGGGTATCAGCATCTCTTTATCAATGTTAAAGCAGGCTAAGGATGAATGCTCAACTTGTCAGCTGGACAGTAAAAAGGCTATTACCTGAATGTTACCTGCAAAGAAACTTGGTGTAGTGGTACCATACAATATTATTTCCCTTCTATAACCAAAGAATTATGTTCATTTTATATATTCCCTCTTATTACTCCTATTTTATGGTTTCTCAATTAGAAGGTTCACATAGTAATAAAGATAATATAACTTGTAGGTTAGATGACTGCACTGCTATGGGTAAAGGACCTAATTGTAATGGTTTAATTAGATCTATGAAACCTTGCCTATTAATGCATTCCTCCAATATGTCTTTGGACTTTGTATCCTATTAACAATTTTTCAGTATTATATAAAATAGGAACTCAGTATGGTGTCTTGCTGGCAATAATATATCTGAATTAGGCCTAATGGGACTGACTGCTCCCATTTCTGGATGTCTGCAGCATCTGGAGATTCTCCATTGGAACAGTGATGTGTATTACCTGTTGCCCAATCTGGTGGATGATGTAAACCTTACCTGGATACCACCCTGGCTTCCATTACCACAAGTTTATTTTTACTTACCCACCTTACAACAAATTGTAAATGAGCCTACATTACCACAGTGGTATCTTCAAGCAAACCAACGCCCTCTAACTGAACACAGGCTTGCTATGCACATTGTATCTAACAAATTACTTGATATATCACATTATTGTGCAAGATTCTAATTATCACTGGTGTGATCTTTTTATTTCAGTTATCTACTGCACAATGAAATTTTGGAAGCATTTTCATCATATTAATCATTATATGCATCATATTAATGTTAATTTGTGTGTATAATTGTTGGATATGTAAATAAATGCATTGAATGTACAATGCTCTAATAGTGGAAAGTATGCCCACATATGGTTTCCCCTTCTCAACACTGGGGCCAAAATGAAAGGGTAAGAAAATAGAGTAAGAGTTGACAAGGGGCATGCTGTGTGCATGAGAGGAGGATGACCCCAGGCGTCCTTGGCTACCCTCCCAGGAAAAGGAAAGTAAATCAAATGTTCTGTAAACCATGTGTTTTCGGCAGAGGATTTGGTTTATCAGGAAACTGAACTCAGACCCTGGCCAAGTGCAAGTTCATGAGTACTGATTTAATTAATTGATGCCCACTCTGCTAGCTAGGGGGCTCCTCTTTGTCTGAACATAGCATGGGAAAGAGCACCAAGGGAGAGCCTGAGATTTAGATTCTTGATTGTGTGATGCTGTCACTAGTGCTGTCCCCATCTGAGTGAGGAGAGTTTCCCTGAGATAGGATCGCAGGATGGTGGTAAAGTGTTTTCCCCTCTTTTCTTTCTTTTTCACCTTACTAATATATATTTCTATATTTAAATAAAGTTGTTTAATTTTCTTCTGCTGGCGTGTGGCGGTGCTCTTTGTGGATCGAACCCAATTAATATTAGACTGTGCATGGCAATACAGTAAGATTTCTTGCTGTCACAGTGAGTGAGAAACCTTCCATCCAAAGCAGAGATGCTAAACTCATGGGTTTCCAACGTTCCCTAAGTGCTCCTCACCTTGAAAGTTGCTGCCCCAAAGCTGGAACAGCATCTGTTCCTGAGGAGCCAGGTCACCCTCTGTGTCTCTGAGACTGTCCATTCAGGCTTCAGTTGTGATGAACCCAATGAGTTTAAGTGTAAAATGCCTGTACCACCATCAGCTTCAAGCTGGTTTCACATCCACTGAAATCGGTTGGTAAAAATGGCCCACTAGACACGTACCTGGGAATGGGGTTTACCCTTTGCTCTGAGTAGATCCCAAGTGACCCAATAATTCTGCTGTCTGATTCCTCAAAATCCATACCCACGAAAAAGGCACCAGTGAGGGTGACATTTCTAGGAAGTCACATCTGTGACCCCTGGCAAAGTTCTGAAGCTGTGGTGGGGTCTAGATGGGGATTTCTTCCAAAATGGCTGGACTGGGCTCTGGTTGGAGAGAGCAGAGGGCGGTATCTAGAACATCAGTGATCCCCACAAGTGGTTGAGGAAACAGATAGGTTTGGGGCTGAGGAGACTGGTGCTCTGGAAGGAGCTAGGTGCACATGGAGAATATTCTGAGCTGCTCAGGGATGCGACAGGATGAGTCTGTCCAAAGTGGGCTTGAGGTGCACTCAAGCATCACACTGTCCCTCCTGTCCATCCAACTATGACCCTCACATCAGTCTCCGAACCTACTCCCCATGGCAACAAAGTGGCAGGATGTCTGTGGCCAACCGCAGTTTAAGGTGCACAACCCTGTCCCACCCTCCATGGCTGCTCACCGCCTGCAGCCTGTGCGGACTGGGATGGAGTCCTGCAGCCCAGCAACCCATCCGCCAGGTGCCATTCCTGACTCCACAGGTTCAAGGCCAGTCTGGGTAACTTGGTGAGACTTCATCTCTACAATAAATTCAAAATTAGCCAGGCATGGTGGTACACACCTGTAGTTGCAACTACTTGGAAGGCTGAGGTGGAAGGATCTCCTGAGACCAGCAGGCCGAGGCTGCAGTGACCATGAGAGAGCCACTCTACTCTACCTTGGGAGGTACAATGAGATTAAAAAAAAAAAAAAAAAAAGGCTCGGCTCTGTGGATCAGCCTGTAATCCCAGCACCTTTGGAAGGCAGAGGCAAGTGGATGGCTTGAGCCTGCCAGTTTGAGACCAGCCCAGGCAGCCTCATCTCTAAAATAAATCAAAACGTAGCCAGTCATGTAATCCCAGCAGTTTGGGAGGTTGAGGTCAGTGAATCATTTAGCTCTGGAGTTTGAGAGGGCCTAGGCAATACAGCAAGACCCCGATCCACAAAAAATAAAAATAAAAAAGTGGCCAGACATGGGAGCATATGCCTGTCATCTCAGCTAATCAGTAAACTGAGGAGGAAGGGTTGCCCAGGAGGTTGAGGATGTTTTGAGTCATAATCATTTCATTATAATCTAGCATGGAAGACATGCTGAGACCCCAACTCAACAGAAGTCAGGAGATCATTCTCATTAAAATGTCAACTTCGGCCAGGTTCGGTGGCTCAGCCTGTAATCCCAGCACTTTGGGAGGTCGAGGTAAGTGGATTGCCTGAGCCAGCGGGTTTGAGACCCACCTGGGCAACTTGGCGAGACCTCATCTCTACAATCAATCAAAAACTAGCCAGGCATGGTAGCGCACACCTGTAGTTCCAGCTACTCGGAAGGCTGAGGCGGAAGGATTGCCGGAGCCCAGCAGATTGAGGCTGCGGTGGCCGGGAGCGGCCACTGCACTCCAGTCTGGGCGACAGAGTGAGACTCCAACTCAAAAAAAAAAAAAGTCAACTTCACCCTCAGTAATATTCAAATTGAATGTAATTCCTACAAATACTTCACTGATACTCTTCTTTTGAGAAAATATTTTTTGCTGCAAATACAGACTAACATTAGCCGTAAAGTTTGAGTAAAAAAAAAAGAAAAACTATTTTTTAATCCTAAATCTACACAGAATCTCAAGGTACTATAAATAATTTTTAAAAGTTAGCAACAAAGGATAAGGTAAAGGCATCACACTTCCTGATTTTAAAACATATGATAAATTAACAGGAATAAAATTATGTGGTAACATAGTGGCACTCAGGAAACCAGATAATGGAACAAAATAGAAAACCTCAATATAAATCCTTATGAATACACTTAAAAGATCTTTAACAAGGTTGGCATGGCCATAAAATGGGGAAACAAATCTTCTTCAATAAATGATGTTGGAAAACTGGCTATCCACAAAGAAAATAATAAAATGGACTCTTGAATCATATGCAAAAAACTGTCCAAAATGATTAAATGCTTAGATGTAAATATGAGAATGGAGCCAATTGCAGTGGCTCATGACTATAATCTCAGCACTTTAGGGGATCAAGGGGAGGGGATTTCCTGAGCCCACAGTTTAGAGACCAGCCTGGGCAACTTGGGGAGAACCCATGTCTGCAATAAATAAATAAAAATTAGATGGATGTGGTAGCACATGCCTGTAGTTGCAGCTACTTGGAAGTCTGAGGTGGAAGGATCACCTGATCACAGCAGGGCAAGGCTGCAGGCTGCAGTGGCCATGAGCAGTGTGCCACTGTACTCCAGCCTTGGTTACAGAGTGAGACTCCAACTCAAAAACAAAACAAAACAAAAGGAAAATACAAGATTAACTGCTCTGGGTGTCTACCAAAGGTGGAATGCAGAACCTGAAAAAGATATGTGTACATCCGTATTTATGGCAACATTATTTACAAAAGTCAAAATGTGGAAGGAACTTAAGTGTCCTTCAATGAATGAGTGGATAGAGAATATATTGCACCCTGAAAAAAATCTTGTCGCATGTTATGGTAAGGAAAAATCTTGTGGACATTATGTTAACATGAATAAGACAGTATTAGCTGGATGCAGTTGCTCATGAGGTCTGTAACCTCAGCACCTGAGCCCAGCACTTCTAGACCTACCTAAGCAATACAGTATGCCAAAACTTTGTGCCTAAAAAAAAAACACAAAAAAACCAAATTCCGGCCATGTTGTCACAAGCCTGTAATCACAGTATTCAGGATGCTGTGCTGGAATAATCAACTAAGTCAAGAAGCACAAGGTTGTAATTAACCTTGATTTTGCCAGAACACTCCAGCCTGGGTGACAGAAACAGACATGACTCAAACAAAACAAAACAAAACCACACACACAAAAAAGGATTTGGAAACCCTCCTTGATATTGGTCTTAGTAATCATTTTGTTTCATATGACTAGAGGAACAAAAGAAATATTAACAAGTTGGACTACATCAAACTAAAAAGCTTCTACCCAGAAAGGAAAACAGGAAAAAGGCTTACAGGAGAAGGAAAAATATTTGCAAACCACATTATCTGATGAGAGGCTAATATTCAAACTTTACAAGCAATGTATACAAATCAAAGGTGAAAACAAGAAAAAGATAATCACGTGACTAAAAAATAGCCCAAAATGAATAGTTACTTTTCCAATGAGGACACACAAATTGCCAACAGGTATAAGAAATGGCATTCAATGACACCAATAGAGGTGCAATTTCAAGTCGCACAATGATGAGATATTATCTTATACTTGTTAGGATGACTAATATCAATAGAAGAGAGAGAAGTGTTGACAAAGCCGTGAAAGAAAAGAAATCCCATAAACTACTGGTAAGTGTAAAATTGGTAGTGACAGTGAAAAACATAACGAACATCCTTTTAAGAATGAAGAATAAACTATCATCCAACATAAGAATCCCTTTTATGGGTATATAAGCAAAGGAAATAAAATCAGCATCTCAAAATATATCTGCATTCTTATATTCAACACAGCATTTCTCAAAATGACAAAGCTATGAAAACAACCTAAACATATATGGATTCTATGCTAAGAAAATATAGTATATATACACAATGGGGCATTATCCAGCAATAAAAATACCAAGAACCCTGTAATTATCCCTTCATGGATGAAGCTTTAAGACATTATGCTAATTGAGGTGAACCAGGCACACACACAAAAATACTGTGTGATTTCACTCACATGTGGAATCAAAAGAGAAATTTTAAAAACTCACAGGGGCATAGAGTACAGTGGCGGTCATCAGGGCCTGCAGGTAGGTGAAATGGGAGACATTTTCAATGGTTACATAATTTCAATTATTATTATCAGGAATCTAATGTATAACATAGTGACTTATGGCTAATAATGTCTTGTGTGCTTAAAAAACTTGCCACAATAATAGACATTGTGTTCTCACTACAAAAAATATAAATTGAAACTATATAAGGTGAATGATATGTTTATTAACTTAATTGTAGTCATCGTTTCACAATGTATAGGCACATCAAATTATTACATTATATACAATATATAGTTATAGAATTATTATTTGTATATAAAAAATCAGATGTAGAGCACATAAACACATGTGTAGGTATGTGTGTTTATGTGCATATATGTAATCTAGTCCTAGCTTCATACTAAAAAAATACGAGTTATTGTGAAACAAGGTAACATACAGGAGTTTAATATACATTTATCAATGTTCTAAGTGATATAGTATACTAAGAAACTTGAACATATAGGGTTTAAATGGCCAATCTCAGTTAATACTGAAAAATAAAAATTCAAGTAAAATAACATTAGGATATCTTTTATCTAAAGAGATACTCTGTATCCTAGTAGAATTATGGAGTATGAATTTCTATAAAATCACATGGAAACCTCCCTAGGATAGAAAATCATCCCTAGGATAGAAAATCATAAAGCAGAAAACTTATTACATCTATCTGCTGAGTTTTTAAAATTTCTCGATCAAATAACAAAATCACCACTACTCTCAAATATTTCCAACATGACAGAAAAAGAAAATTTTTTAAATAGTTTAAATGGATTTTCTAAATAAATAAGCAGATATTAGGACATCCCCCAAAACAACAGAAATGTAGTCCCTTACAAACCATTAAGAGGACTTTGGTTTTCAATATAACTTTGAAAGGAGATTATTGAAAGAGAAGCAGAGTTTTAGAGAATTTCAGAGCATGGAACAGATGTCCCTTTGTGCCAACAAAAGAAAGGATTCCAGGCTTCTCAGAAACCATTTCCATTGGAGCAGGCCACCTTCCCAAACCACTCTTCAAGATCTGCTTCCTTCTTGACCTGTGTCATCTGCTTCACTGATGCTGACCTACCTGGGGGTTTAGCTGTCTGTGTCTCTTCACATTTCAGGACTCTTTCCTTTCCTCCAGACTAGTGATCAGGTCCAGCTTAGAGACAGCAAGGCTGTTTTCCTAGAAAAATGTAACATGGCTCTTGCTGAGATTTTTCAATTACAAACCTAGTACTGCACTCATCAGATACACACTACAAAGGATTCTAGAAAATTAACCCCCGAATACAGTTTTCCAACAGATCCATTACAACATTCAGAAAAAATTTTAAATTGTGGGTTCTTACCTCAATACTAGTGAATCAAAAACCTTATGGCAGTCTTTGAATTGTAGGTGTGGACAACAACATTCTATGCCACTAATTTTCTGGGCTTACTACTAATATAGATGGAAGGACACAGGTCAGTTCAAAAGAGAGAATGGTTATCAAAATGAAACATCTTAATTTTTCTTCTTCTATATTAACAAAACACCAACTTTTCTTTGATAGCCTGAAGCTGAAACTCTTTTGTGCCAAGCAGAATTTCCCAGAAAACATTCTACATAGGAAAGACACAAAATCCTTAGTATAAAACAGGGATCGTTTGTTGAATGTTCTCACCCTGAAAACCCAGGTTTCTGTGATTCTCTAACATCACTCTCCTGCACAATATCTGCTGAGAGGGGTTCAGGCATTCCCCAGTTCTCTGGATAATTCTATGGCCACATTCTTGAATATCAACAGCCCCCCAACAACAACAACAACCACATATATTTACCAAGTGGCAGTGGATTCTAGGCAAAACAAGAGATTCTAGGCAAAACAAGAAAACAGGATCCAGCTGACTAGACAACTAGAAATATACAATAAAACAATTTGCAACACAGAAATATTCTCTAATGCATAAAGTCTGAGAAAAAAAGATGAAATAAAATCCACTCAGTCAGTGTAGACACTCTATTTTTGTGAATGATACCACATAAATCTGGACACCAAGAAAGGCATGTACATAGTTGAGTGCTATATTTACATCACACAGAATAAGTTGCATATACTGATCAGAAGAAAAACTCATAGTAGGTTGGAAGATCCTCGTCAAGTTTTAATGTGTACAACCATGAACTGAATATTATCGTTTTTTTGTTTTTTTTTTTTTAGTTGGAGTCTCACTCTGTCACTCAGACTGGAGTGCAGTGGCCGCTCCTGGCCACCACAGCCTCGACCTGCTGGGCTCCAGTGATCCTTCCGCCTCAGCCTTCCAAGTAGCCAGAATTACAGGTGTGCGCTACCATGCCTGGCTGATTTTTTTGATTTATTGTAAAGATGAGGTCTCGCCAAGTTGCCCAGCTGGGTCTCGAACCTGCGCTCAGGCAATCCACTCACCTCAGCCTCCCAAAGGTGCGGGATTACAGGCTAAGCCACCAAGCCCGGCTACGAATATTATCTTAAAAGGCAAATTCTGATTCAGGAGATATGGGGTTACCTGAGCTTCTGCACTTTTGTTTTCCAGTGGGGGGTCTTGTTCTGTACCCATGCTGGGGACAAGTGGCACAATCACAATTCATTGTACCTTCAATCTCCTGGCCTGAAAGGATGCCTCCTCCACAGCCTCCCAAGTAGCTGGGACAAATTGGTATCAGGTGCCAAGGAACACATGTGCAACCCAACATCCAGCCTGAGATACTATAGGACAAAATATAGTAAATTATAACCTCAATTTAATAATAAAGAAACATATTTTAGGCAGAAATCTGCATACAGGTATCTCCCATGGCATGTAATCTCTACAAGTGTACTTATTTTGTTTGTTTTTGGCATCTCGGGGCAAACTTCTTCTAATTATTCTTTATTCAAACCTTCCTGAGTTGTTCTGGATAGTAACTACCATCCTTTGTAAATGTGCATTTGATTAACTGTGTTCTCCATGGAGCTGATGGAGCATCATGTGAAATCTTAATTATACATGTTCCCATCCTTCACTAGTATCTGATGATCTACCTCATTTTAAGTGGGAATATTTGGTATCCACACCAACTTCCCATGTTCCCCACTCAAAAGGGAACATTTTTAATACTGCAGGTCATGCACTAATGGTGAGAACAGTTCATGGCAACTAAGCAGCATGGATGCTGATAACAGAGGGGGCTCTGGTATGCAGGGAGATGTGTCCTTCAGAGCCCTTGAATATCATAGGAAGAACAAAAACAGTTGAAAAATACTCATCAGGCAAGAGCATCACAAGTAGCAGGAGAGGTTTGCAAGTTTTAAAAATGACATTCTTTCTGACCTGGGAAACATTTACCTGTGAAACATCCATTCTTTTCCTTTTTCTCCTACTTCTCTGGGATTACTTTTGTGTGTGTGTGTGTCAGTATCTCACTCCATCACTCAGGCTGGAGTTCAGTGGCACGCTCAAGGCCACCTTAGCATCAACCTGCTGGGCTTAGGGCTCAGGCAATCCTTCTGCCTCAGCCTTCCACGTAGCTGTAAATACAGTCACACACTTCCACACCTGGCTAATTTTTTGATGTATTGTAGAGAAGAGGTCTCGCCAAGTTGCTCGGGCTGGTCTTGACCCCATGGGTTCAAGCAGTCCACTCGCCTTGGCCTTCCAAAGTGCTGGGATTACAGACTGAGCTTACCAGGTGAGGTGATCTGGACAACTCACAACTACATGCTGAAAATATGCCTTCAGGCCAGGCTCAGTGGCTAAACTTGTAATCCCAGCATTTTGGGAGACCAAGGCAAGAGGATTGCCAGAGCCCGCTGGTTTGAGACCTGGGCAACTTGACGAGACCTCATCTCTACAATAAGTCAAAAATTAGTCAGGCATGGAAGCATGTGCCTGTAGTTCTAGCTATTTGGAAGGCTGAAGCTGAGCGATCACCGGAGCCCAGGAGGTCGAGACTGCAGTGGCTGGAAGCATGCAATGGAGTGAGACTCTGACTCAAAAAAAGCCTTTATTTTAAAATTAAATTGAATGTATTTATCTTTTGTTAGAGTCTCACCCTGCCACCCAGGCAGGAGTGAGGAGGCATCATCATTACTCACCATAACCTTGAACTCTTGGGCTAGGGCAATCCTTCCATTTCAGCTTCCATGGTAGCTGAAACTACAGGCCTTCGCTGATACTCATGGCTATTTTTAATTTTTTTTTTTGTAGTGACATGAGTATGCTACATTGCAGAGTTTGGTCTCAAACTCCCGGGCTCAAGCAATCTTCTCACCTCAGCCTCTCTAAGTCATGGGATTACTTGCACAAGCTATGATGTGCAGCCAGAATATGCCCTAACATAAGCACAATCCTTCCCTTGTTACAACCACACCCACAGGCAGGAGGGCCCAGAAAGGGAAAATAGTCCATCTTTCTCTGTCTTTTCACAGGAGACAGATTCAAAAACAGGGAGCTCCTGCATGAAGTTCAAAGTATGAGTTTATGTTTTCCTTCCCCCAAGTGCCCTCCCTTGCCACAAACAAAGGCAATTTCTGCTATACAATAAAAATATACCCCCAATGGTTTTCCTGACTGACCAAACCCAAGCTGAGCATGACAGGTGACCTCGCTTCTGAACTCAACTTTCACAAACATATCTGGCAGCCCTCAGTTTGACAATTTCTTCATGTTAGAATCACATGGAGGCCAGCTGGGTGCCAAGGCTCATGCCTTAATCCCAGTACATTGAGAGGCTGAGGTGAAAGGATTGCCTGAATCCAGGGGTTCAAGACCAGCCTGTGCAACGTGGTAATATCTCATTTCTGAAAGAAATCAAAAAATTAGCTAGGCATGGTGGCACATGCCTGTAGTTCCAGCTACTTGGAAGGCTGAGGTGGAAGGATTGCTTGTGGCCAGCACATCATGGCTATGGTGGCCATGAGCGTCCCACTGCACTCCAGCCTTATCGGCTGAGCTCGGGAGGTCATGGCAAGTGAGCCCATAGGCTGGAGACCAGCCTGGGTACCTTGACGAACCCTCTTCTCTACAATAAATAAAAAAAATTAACTGGATGGGGTAGCACGTGCCTGTAGTTCTAGCTACTTGGAAGGCTGATGTGAACAGATCACTGGAGACCAGCAGGTAGATGCTGGGGTGGCTGTGAGTGTGCTACTACTGCACTCCTGCTTGGGAGACAGAGTGAGAATCCAAGTCAAAAAAAATAAAAAAAAGAAAGAAACTATTATCTTGCTTCTTCAGATCACATCATTCAATACACTCAGGTTTCAACTAAAAAATAAACATCTTGTATTCAAATGACGGTATAAAATACTTATATACTTGTACAAACTAGCACTAAATGGAAGGAAGCTTTTATAAATAAAAGGGGAACAGCCTGTTTCACCCACTGTCCACAAGGAACTGCATAATCAGTAGGTGCATCAAGTTCCCAAGCTAGGGAATCACTCTTGCTGTGAGATGCAGCCCACAAGAGTTCACTACCAGGCAGTGACTAAGGGACACCTGACCATATGAGAGTTTAATTCTGGGATCTCCACACACTCTACTATCCCCTCCTCATGGCATGGTATTCCTACATCTTCCAGGGTCTCCATTCTCACCAGGGACCAAACACTGACCCGAAGCAGTTTAAAATTTTGACCTATGATGTCTTTTTTCTGACCCCAAATGTGTGAAGTTTGCTGGACACCAGTCTCCAATGCCAATTGTTTGTCCAACAATTCAATTCTGTCACCACCCAGAGCTAAAACAAACCTTGAAGTTCAGGACTCAGTCGCAAAATATTGCCCACATGGCTGATGCCAGTTACAAAACCCAGGGGCCCTATTTGCTTCTGAGCAACTGCCTATAAATCAGGGGATCCCAACACTTCTTCTCCAGTCCAATAATTTGATGGAATACTCACAGAACTCAGCAAAACATTTCACATAGGTTGCCCAGTTTATTATAAAGGATAAAACTCAGAAATAGCCAAGTGAAAAAGAGGTATAAGACTAGGGCCAGTGGCAGGAGATGTGAGTGGGGAGGGAATTCTGATAAACGGCTGTGATTGAAAATGCCCCATCAATCATATTCTGCAAGAGCAGCTTGCTGCAAAGAATCCCCCTTCCCATAAGGACTTAAGGGAGGTTCTCCCTTTTCCCTACCTCAAAGCCACTCACAGACACCACAATTTCCCATTTTCTGTCTCATAAATAATTAGATATATAATTTTGTCTTCAGTGGTCTGAACAAAACTCATGCAAAGCAAGCTTTGCTTAAGTTTTCCTCCTTCTCCCAGACCCCTGAACTCTAACCCACCCTAAACCTGAGCCAACACACACCCCTCTTCACGCCCCTCCTAAGAGCAGGCTGACTTCAGAGTGAGACATTCTGTGACCTGGATCTGCTGGTGCCACCCTCCATCCCATCCACCCTCTTCCACCCAGATTCTGAGGTTTTTTTCTCCCCATGAGTGAAAACCTATTTGTGCCTAAACTTTCAGCTACCTGAAGGTCTATAATGGGTATTTCCACCCTACTGCAATACTCACTTATCTCAAGTTATTTTAATACAAATTCAAATTTATTATGTGACAATGTCTAGAAACAGCCCCAGGACAGTAACAATTACACCTGAAAGAGCATCATGCCGGGCTAGGTGGCTCAGCCTGTAATCCCGTGCCTTTGGGAGGCTAAGGTGAGTGGATTGCCTGAGCCCGCGGGTTTGAGACCCGCCTGAGCAACTTGGTGAGCCCTCATCTCTACAATAAATAAAAAAATCAGCCGGGCATAGTAGCGCATGCCTGTAATTCCGGCTACTCGGAAGGCTGAGGTGGAAGGATCGCTGGAGCCCAGCAGGTCGAGGCTGCGGTAGCCAGGAGCAGCCGCTGCACTCCAGTCTAGGCGACAGAGTGAGACTCCAACTAAAAAAAATAAAACAATAAAAATTAAAAAATAAAAAAAGAGCATCACACCCTTTATTTCTATCCCAACCCTGAACACATCTCCCTGCAAATCCACAGCCTTCAAGGGCTCTGCAGTTTCCACGGGTTCCTTCCATGACTGCTGTAAACAGACGGGCACACATGCAGACGAGCCTCCCCTGGAAGAACGAGCTAGGCTTTCTAGATTTCCTTTTTCAGTATCAGGACTGACCATGCCTTGGAATCTTGAGGCCTGGTTAAGGTTGCTAAGTTAGATTCAAATGAGAAAACACCCAATGCAGAAGCGCTTCAACTCAGTGTTCACGTTTATGAAGGGCACAAAATTGTAAGATACATTACAAGCCTCATCAGAAACAGCAAAAATATGTATTTCTTTCAGAAAATAAACATGTAAATATCTCTTCCATGATAACAAATCATTTTGTAAACAATCATGTGTGAATACTTCTGTAGTTGCCAGGTTTCTTTCTCATAAAACTTAGTATTAAACTCTTACCTAGACAACAGAAATTCTTCACTCTTCCAACAAAAAGTAATTGGGCCACGCTTGGAGGCTCAGCCTGTAACCAGCACTTTGGGAGACGGAGGCGAGTGGATTGCCTGCACCTGAGGGTTTGAGACCAGGCTGGACAATTTAGCAAGACCTCGTCTCTACAATAAAATAAAAAATCAGCCAGGTGTGGTAGCTCGCGTCTATGGTTCCAGCTACTTAGAAGGCTCAGACGGTAGGATCTCCAGAGCCCAGTTTATCAACGCGGGGTGGGGGGAGGCTGTGAGTGTGCCACTACACTCCAGCCCGGGCGATGGAGTGAGACTATTACTCAAAAAAAAAAAAAAAAAAAAAAAAAGTAAAGGGTGTTTTCATACACCTGTGAGATTCAACAATGAATCTACCACACTTTCTGGTGGAAATATACTGATTTCCACAGCCATGAGAGAAATTGTCCCTTAACGTGTGGGAGGCTCCGTGTAACCCTGGGGAGGAGAGAGACCGGGTCAGGACCCCAGACCCCCCACAGACCCCCCACGGGCACCGCACGCAGGTCAGATCCTCCCCAAGACCCTTGTGGGTCCCAATCACGTAGACAGTAGGTCTGTGTGGGGCAGGCTCAGCTGGTGAGGTCACCATGGGGACAAGGTCTCGGGGTTCCGGCCTAGCCTCACCTGCACCGAGGGCACCTGGCTGAGCATCCAGAGGGGATGGGTGCAGGCTTGCAGCTGAGGGGGAGGCGGGCCAGGTCACAGCTGGGTCATCGGGTCCATCCCATCCCCTTTCGGGACACCCCCAGCATACTCACCAACTCCTGGCTTCCGGGTATCCCGGCGTCCTCCCTACGGACTCCCAGGACCTGCGGGTCACAAAGCGACAGAGACTGAAGCGAAGACACTTGACACGCATGGATTCCGAAGGGCAGGACAAACCCGAGAGGACCCAGCTCTGTGCGCAGGCGCAGGAGACGAAGACGTGGCCAGAGCCCAAGCGCCGCCCACCTACTTCCAGCTCCCTTTGATTGGCCAGTCCAGACCTCAACTTTCGTTGATTGGATAAGACTCCGGGCCCCACCCTTCTGGTCTTGACTGACAGGAGATGAAGACGAGAGGGACTCCGTAGGCTAAAACGTGTTTAAGATTTCCCCTTGCCTCTCAGTCTGGGCAAAAAGGTAGCGGGGAGGAGGGTCGAGGGCCCCTCTCGGGCGTGATGGGAGTGTTCGTCGCTCCTGGTCGGTGGGTCGCTGGACTGTAGGACGACACTGCCTCCTCCAAGACACGCCGAGGATTGTAGTCTTGCAGCTCCGGGACCCACCGACCAGGAGCCATGCAGAAAGAAGCCAGTGTTCCCAGCAAGCCCGGCAAGGGGCCCACAACTCGACGCCCCCCCCCCACATTCCCTAGCTGGAAGAAATCTCAACGTTTTCTTGCGTTATGCAGCCCGCGTCTCATAACAGGTCCTGGCACTAGCAACCACAGAGTCTGGAGTTTCATCCATGCAACGGACGCTGGGGTTTCAACTGACCAATCAGACAGAAGCCAGAAGTGGGGGTCAATTTCAGGGCTCTGCCCAGGCTTTCGGGTCGTGTGTGCTTGCTTACAAAACCGCGTCGTCCCCACTGCTCTGTCTTCCTCTCCTTCGGCCTGGCGTGTCTTCACTCCAGCCGGTGACGCCCTGTGACCTGCAGATCCTGGGAGATTCGTAGGGAGGACGTTGAGACACTCGGAAGGCGGGACACGGTGTGTGCCAGTGGGTGTCCAGAGAGGGGAAGTGGGGATGGGCACGGATGACCAGGCTATGTGGCGGGACCGGCCTCCGCGCCAGCTCCGAGCCTGGACTCATCCCAGCCCGTGGCTCAGCCCGGCCCTCTCTGTGTGGGTGGGCCTGGGCCACGACCACGGGTGTGACTCTGCAGCGACGTTGCCTGCTGAGCGCTCTCCGTGCAGCTCCCCACCTCCAAATGTGCGGGACCGTGCGGGAGGGTCGTGGGGAGGATCCGACCCGCGTGGGGAGGCCGGTGGGGGGAGGGGGAGACGGTGATCCTGGCCCTGTTCCTCTCTACTCCCCAAGGTTAAACAGCGGCTCCATCACAGCGTTAAGGAGGCCTCGTGGGCCAAAAGCGGGTCGTGAGTCCAGAAACCCCAGCCAGGACTCGTGGTGTGGGGATCCCGGAGGGCCTGGGAGGAAAGGCTTTGAGAAGGGGCAAGGGGAAGCCGGGCATGGGCAGGTGCTGTTGGGTGACAGCCCCGCAATCACCTAATCTGAATTCTCTAGGTGGAAGTCTCCAAGATCTGTCATCAGGGTCAATGGCCGTTTGTGTCACCAGGTCCAAACCCGGTTCTGTCGAGATAAGGAGTTGGAGCAGGGACTGTGACTTTATTTACTTGGGACATTAAAACCAAGGAAATGAGGGGATGGCGTCCTATAGACCCCTCCTGGATTGTGTTTTTTTATTTATTTATTTTATTTTTTATTTTTATTTTTTTGAGTTGGAGTCTCACTCTGTCGCCCAGACTGGAGTGCAGTGGCTGGTCCCCTCCTGGCCACCGCAGCCTCGACCTACTGGGCTCCAGCGATCCTTCCACCTCAGCCTTCCAAGTAGCTGGAACTACAGGCGCCTGCTACCACACCCAGCTGATTTTTTATTTACTGTAGAGATGAGGTCTCGCCAAGTTGCCCCGGGGGGTCTCGAACTTGCAGGCTCAGACAATCTTCTCGCCTCAGCCTCCCAAAGTGCTGGGATTACAAGCTGAGCCACCAAGCCCGGCCTGTGTTTTTTAATTTTTATTTTTATCCAGGCTGTGGGACAGAGTGGGGGTGAGATCAAGAGGTGGCTTGCAGTTGCAGACATCTGAGCAATGAGAGGAGTCCTGGAAAGTGGTGAATTCTCTTTGTCCTTGGTTCACGGTCTCTTTGTTCCTCTAATTAACAAAACAGAGTTAGTGCTTATACTCCCACCTCCCCAGAGTTAATCTGGGCAGCTGCACACTTGTGCCTACCTTATCTTTTCAGCATCTCAAAATTATTTTAGCCACATGCAAGCACGCAAAGAGGCCAGAATTCACCCCTCTGTCTAAAATCGAATTATGTCGGACTTTTGTTTTTTTTTGTTTTTTTTTTTGAGTTGGAGTCTCACTCTGTCGCCCAGACTGGAGTGCAGTGGCCGCTCCCGGCCACCGCAGCCTCGGCCTGCTGGGCTCCGGCGATCCTTCCGCCTCAGCCTTCCAAGTAGCCGGAATTACAGGCATGCGCCACCACGCCCAGCTGATTTTTTGATTTATTGTAGAGATGAGGTCTCGCTGCCCAGGCGGGTCTCGAACCCGCGGACTCAGGCAATTCACTCACCTCAGCCTCCCAAAGGCGCAGGATTACAGGCTGAGCCACCGAGCCCGGCTATGTCGGACTTTTGATGGTTGACTTTCCCATTTGTGGTTGATTAAGTCTAAATTTTTTTAAATTTCTTTTCTGAGTTGGAGTCTCACTTGTCACCCAGGCTGAAGTACAGTGGCACACTCATAGCCACCACAGCCTTGATCTGCTGGGCTCAGGTGATCCTTTTGCATCAGCCTTCCCAGTATCTGGAATTACAGGTGCATATAACAATGCCTGGCTAATTTTTTCATTTATTGTAGAGAAGAGATCTAGCCAAGATGCCCAGACTAATCTTGCACCTGTGGGTTCAGGCAATCCTCTCCCCTTGGTCTCCCAAAGTGCTGGGATAATAGGCTTGACTCAGGGCACCCGGCCAGAACATGTACTATTAATGTTTTGTCTGGGTGTTCCATCAGCTCCATACAGACACGGTTAATAAAATGCAATTTTTTTTTTTTTTTTTTTAGTTGGAGTCTCACTCTGTCACCCAGACTGGAGTGCAGTGGCCGCTTCCGGCCACCGCAGCCTCGCCTGCTGGGCTCCGGCGATCCTTCCGCCTCAACCTTCCAAGTAGCCGGAATTACAGGCATTTGCTACCACGCCCAGCTGATTTTTGATTTATTGTAGAGATGAGGTCTTGCTGCCCAGGCGGGTCTCGAACCCGCAGGCTCAGGCAATCCACTCACCTCAGCCTCCCAAAGGCGCGGGATTACAGGCTGAGCCACCGAGCCCGGCTATAAAATGCAAATTTATTATTTTTTTTTTTTTTTTTTGAGTTGGAGTCTCACTCTGTCGCCCAGACTGGAGTGCAGTGGCCGCTCCCGGCCACCGCAGCCTCGACCTGCTGGGCTCCGGCGATCCTTCCGCCTCAGACTTCCAAGTAGCTGGAATTACAGGCATGCGCTACCACGCCCGGCTGATTTTTTGATTTATTGTAGAGATGAGGTCTCGCTGCCCAGGCGGGTCTCGAACCCGCGGGCTCAGGCAATCCACTCACCTCAGCCTCCCAAAGGCGCGGGATTACAGGCTGAGCCACCGAGCCCGGCTCTAAAATGCAAATTTAAACAGCAAGGCAGTTACAGCCAAGAACAACTCAGTAAGGTTTGAATATAAAATAATTTGCTCACTAGGATGCTAAAAACAAACAATATAAATATACTTTTTGCTGGGTGCAGTGGCTCAAGCCTGTCCCCAGCACTTTGGCAGGCCAAGATGAAAGCATTGCCTGAGACCACAGGTTCGAGAACAGTCTGGGCAACTTGACAAGACCTCATCTCTACCAAAACTCAAAAAGTTAGCAGGGCATGGTAACACCCGGCTGCAGTAACATCTGGCTACCTGGAAGGCTGAGGCAGAAGCATCACCGGAGCCTAGCAGGTCAACACTGGGGTGGCTGTGAGTATGCCATTGATATAGAGCCTGGGCCATGGAGTGAGACTCCCACTTGAAAAATAATAATAATCAATCAATAAATAAGACCTGGCCCAGTGGCTTAGCCTGTAATCCCAGCACTTCGGGAGGCCGAGGCAAGTGAATTGCTGGAGCCCCCGGGTTCAAGATTCAACCGGGCAACTTGGCGAGACCTCATCTTTACAATAAGTCAAAAATTAGCCAGGCATGGTAGCGCATGCTTGTAGTTCTGGTTACTTGGAAGGCTGAGGCAGAAGGATCACCAGAGACCAACAGGTTGAGGCTGCAGTGGCTGGGAGTATGCCACTGCACTCCAGTCCGAGCAACAGAGTGAGACTCCAACTCAAAAAAAGATAGATATACTTTTAGAAATTGCATGCCATGGTAGATACCTGTAGGCTGATTACTGCTTAAAACAGGTTTCTTATTAAATTGACATTTTAAATTACTATATTGACTGGGCACAGTGGCTCAGCCTATAATCCCAGCACTTTAGGAGACTGAGACGAGAGGATGAGACTTTTCCGTCTGAGCAGTGTATCTCACTGAAAAATGTACTTGCCTATGTTGTCCAAATTTATGCTGTATCATCTACAAAAAGAGAGTGTCTACATTGGCTGAGTGGATTTTATTTCATCCTTTTTTCTCAGATTTAATGCCTTAGAGAATATTTCTGTTACAAATTATTGTATTGCATAATTCTAGTTGCCATATCTGCTGTACCCTGTTCTCTTCACTCTTGCTTTACCTAGAGACTTGTTCACTTGGTAAATATGTGTTGTTGTTGTTGTTGTAGTTGTTTTCAGGGACTGTTGACATTCAAGGATTTGTCCATAGAAGTCTCTCCAGAGGAGTGGGAATGCCTGGACCCCACTCAGCGGATATTATACTGGAACGTTATATTAGAGAACCACAGAAAACTGATTTTTCTAGGTGAGTGCTGTCAGCACACAATCCCTATTTTATACTAAGGATTTTATATCCATCCTTTGTAGAATGTTTTCTAGAAATTTCTGCTTTGTGCAAATGAGTTTCAGATTCCTGCTATCAAAGAAATGTTGGTGATTTAGTTACATTGAAAAGAAAAAAATTAAAGATGTTTTATTTTGAAATGAGGCATTCTTTACTTTGATTTGATATGTGTCCTTCTATCTATATTAGTGGTAAGTCCAGAAATTTAGTTGCATAGAATATCATTGCCCACACCTCAATCCAATTGCTACCATAAGTTTTTGACTCACTAGTACTGAGCTAGGAGCCCACAAATTTAAGGCTGTGCACAATGGGTCCAGCCTGTAATCCCAGCACTTTGGGAGGCCAAGGTGAGAGGATTGCCTGAGCCCATAAGTTCGAGAACAGCCTAGGCAACTTGGCATCTCTATAATAAATCAACAAATTAGCTGGGTGTGGTAGCATGCACCTGTAGTTCCGGTACTTGGAAGAGTGAGGGGGAAGAATTACCTGAACCCAGCAGGTCAATTCAGGGGTGACCGTGAACATGCCATTGCACTCTAGCCTGGGTGACGGAGTGAGAGCCCAACTAAAAAAAGTCCACAAATTGAAAATTCTATCTGAATGTTATAATGGTTCTATTGGGAAACAGTATTTTGGGATTAGTTATCTAGAATCTTGTAAAATGTGTTCTCTACTGAGCACAACACCAGGTTTATAATCGAAGAACCCCAGTAAGAGTCATATTATTTTTTTTCTAATCAAACAGGGCTTGCTGTCTCTAAACCAGACCTGGTCATGTGTCTGGAACAAAGGAAAGATCCCAGGGATGTGAAGAGACACAGCATGTTAGTCAAACCTCCAGGTAGATGGGAATAAATGAAGCAGATGACATAGGTCAAGATGTCCACAAAGGGACATCTGTTATTCCATGTTATGAAATTTATAAAAAACTCTGCTTCTTCTTCAGTGATCTTATTTCAAGACTATATGGGAATTCAAAGTCTGCTTAATGGTTTGCTAGGAACTGCATGATCTGACTACCTTTTTGATTATATGGAGATGTGCAAATATTTGCCTATTTAGAAAATCCACGGCAAACTATTTTTTAAATTTTCTTTTTGCATCATGTTGGAAATAAGTGAGAGTAGAAATTTTGTTATTTGAGAAATTTTAAGAACTACAGACAGATATTACATGACTTTCAACTTTATGATCGTCTATCCTAGGGAGGTTTCCAATGTGATTTTATATAAATTAATACTCCATAATTCTACCAGAATACAAATTATCTCTCTTGATAGAAGAAATTTTATTTTACTTTTTTTCCTTTTTAGTATGAACTGAGATTGGTAATTTAATTCTATATATTCAAATTCTTAAGTATAGTATATCTTGTAGAGCATTGGTAAACATATTAAACTCCTAGTTGCTACCTTGTTGTTTAATAACTCTTATTTTATAATTTTGTTTTGTTTAGTATGAAGACTAGGACTAGTCTACATATATATGTACCCCCACATACATGTGCTTAAGTATGTGTCTTTAACATTTGATTTTTTATATATAAATAAGAAATGCATAACCATATGTTGTATATAATGTGAAAATTTGATATGCCTATACCTTGTGAAATGATGATTACAATTACACTAATAAACATGTCAATAGCATTTTGTAGTTGCCATTTCTATGTTGTGTAAGGAGAACACATAATGTCTATT
Organism: Cephalopachus bancanus; assembly: GCA_027257055.1. NCBI lineage: Eukaryota > Metazoa > Chordata > Mammalia > Primates > Tarsiidae > Cephalopachus > Cephalopachus bancanus. Next base: position 679,044 of record JAPVLO010000757.1, read on the forward strand.
ATTTTAGTCAATTTTTAAAGCATACTGGACATCATTATTAACTATAACTCACTATGTTAAACATTAGTTCCCTAAAACTCAGTTATTACTGAAATTTTGTAACCATTCCAAAACATCTCCCATTTTTTCCACCTGCAGGTCCTGGTGACCACCATTGTACTTTCTTCCTTTATGAGTACCATCTTTTTGATTCCACACATGGGTGAGATCATTTTTTTTTCCCAAGTTGGAGTCTCACTCTGTCACCCAGGCTGGAGTGCAGTGGCATGCTAATGGCCACTACTGCCACCATCTGCTGGGCTCAGGTGATCTTTCTGCCTCATTCTTCCAAATAGCTGGAACGACAGGTGTGCACTACAATGCCCAGCTTATGTTTTGGTTTTAGATAAGAGTTCTCTCTAAGTTGCCCAGTTTGTTCTTGAACCTCTGCGCTCAGGCAATCCTCTCGCTTTGCCTCACCAAGTGCTGGGATTATAGGCTTGAGCCACTACCCCTGGCCTCATGCAGTATTTGTTTGTATGTACACCTGACTTACCTCACTTACCATAATATCTTAAAATTTCATCCATAGTGTTGAAATTGTAGGATTCTTTGATAATTTTTATGGCTGAATGATATGCTGTCTTGTATATATACAATATTTTCCTAATCAACACGGAATCCACAAATATTTAGGTTGTTTTCAAGCTTGGCCATTTTGACAAATGCTGCAATGAACATAACGGGTGCAGATACTTCTTTGAGATACTGATTTTATTTCCTTTGCTTATATACCAAGAAAAGGGATTTCTGTGTTATGTGGCAGTTTATTTTTATTTATTTTATTTTTTTATTTTTATTTTTTTGAGTTGGAGTCTCACCCTGTCGCACAGACTGGAGGGCAGTGGCCGCTCCCAGCCACCGCAGCCTCGACCTGCTGGGCTCCGGCGATCCTTCCGCCTCAGCCTTCCAAGTAGCTGGAACTACAGGTGCGCGCTACCACGCCTGGCTAATTTTTTTTTTTTGATTTATTGTAGAGATGAGGTCTCGCCTGCCCAGGCAGGTCTCGAACCCACGGGCTCAGGCAATCCACTCACCTCGGCCTCCCAAAGGCACGGGATTACAGGCAGAGCCACCAAGCCCGGCTTATTTTTATTTTTAAAATAATGTTGATAACAATTTTTGTAATGACTCTACAAATTTTAAACTCATCAACAGTATAGAGGATTTCTTTTTTTTCCACATACTTATCAAAAGTTATCTCTCTTTGAGTTGATATTAGACATTCCAACAGGTGTGAGATAATATATCATCATTGTGTTGATTTGAAATTGTTTCTATTGGTGACATTTAGTGCTGTTTCATATACCTGTTGGCAATTTGTGTGTCCTCAGTGGATAAGTAACTATTCCTTTTTTGGGCTATTTTTAAATTCAAGCGATTTCTATTTTCTTGTGCTTGCCTTTGCTTTCTGTAATTTTTTTGTATTTTGGATATTAACATCTCATCAGGTATATGCTTTGCAGATATTTTCTCTTGTTCTGTAAGCAGATGCTTTTAGTTTGATGTTTCCAGCTTGTTTATATTTGCTTTTGTTCCTGTAGTCATAAAAATAGATTACTAAGATCAATATCATTATCAAGTATGTTTTCCAAATCCTTGTGAAAATTTTGTTTTATTTTGTCAATCACGGTCTCTGTCACCCAGGTGGGAGTGTGGTGGCTTAAGTAAGGCTCACTACAGCCTTGAGCTCCTTGGCTCAGGTGACCACTCCACTTCAGCCTCCTGAGTCCTGGGATGACAGATTGGTGCCTCCATGCCCAGCTCTTTATATATTTTTTTGAGTTGGAGTCTCACTCTGACACCCAGACTGGAATACAGTGGCATGCTCCTGGATACTGCAACCTCACCCTGCTTGGCTCCAGCAATCCTTCCACCTCAGCCTTCCAAATAGCCAGAACTACAGGTGCGTGCTACCACACCCGGCTAATTTTTTGATTTATTGTAGAGATGAGGTCTTGCCAAGTTGCCTGGGAGGGTCTCGAGCCTGCGGGCTCAGGCAATCCACTTGCCTCCACTACCCAAAGTTCTGGGATTACAGGTTGAGCCACTGAGGTCTGGCCTATTTTTTATTTTTAGGCACAAAGTCTTGGCATATATATATATATATATATAGGATATATGTATATCCTAAGCAGGTCTGGAACTGCTGGACTCAGGTGCTGGGATTATAGACATGAGCAACCACATCCAGGTGATACTGTCTTATTTACATTAACATAAGTCCGCAAGATTTATTCTTACATAACACAAGACAAGATTTCTTTTTTTTAAGGATTCCACATTTTCTCTGTCCATTCACTCTTTAGAGAACATTTAGGCTGCTTCCACCTTTTGACTTTGTCAACAATGCTGCCATAAATATGGATGTACACATATCTTTTTCAGGTTCTGCTTTGCATCTTTGGATAGACAACCACAGCAGGGATTGCTGGTCATAAGATTGTATTTTTTTAATTCTTTTAGCGATGTTTTTACTTCACTGATTGTTTCCTATCAAGATTTTTTTTTAACTTTGAGGAGTTAGTGTTGTATTTTTCATTGTTGCTTATTCTTTTAGTGTCATCTAATGAAGCATTGTCATGGCCAGTGTCTTAACATCCATCTTATATATGGTTCTAATAACTTTATAGTTTTTGCATTCAAGCATTATTATTTTTTTTTGTGAGTTGGAGTCTCACTCTGTCACCCAGACTGGAGTGCAGTGGCCGCTCCCGGCCACTGCAGCCTTGACCCACTGGGCTCCGGCGATCCTTCCGCCTCAGCCTTCCGAGTAGCCAGAGTTACAGGCATGCGCTACCACGCCCGGCTGATTTTTTGATTTATTGTAGAGATGAGGTCTCGCTGCCCAGGCGAGTCTCGAACCCGCGGGCTCAGGCAATCCACTCACCTCAGCCTCCCAAAGGCACGGGATTACAGGCTGAGCCACTGAGCCCGGCTTAAGCATCATTTTTGATAGGTTTTTATATATGAGCTTTTTGTCAAGAACCTGTCTTTAATTTTTCTTTTTTAGAGAGGCAGTTTTCCAACATTTGTTGAAGATTTGTTTCATCATTGTGTGGTCACTCCAACTTTGTTCAAGATTATTTCATTGTATTCATAAGGATTTATATTGAGGTTTTCCATTTTGTTCCATTATATGACTTTTTGCATGCCAGTAACACGTTTTTAATCCTGGAATGTAGTTGTATGTTTTAAAATCAGGAAGTGTGATACCAGTACCTTATCCTTTATTGCTAATGTTTTCCTGGGTATTTACAGTTCCTTGAGATTCTATGCAAATTTATGATCAAAAATATTTTTTCAAAGAAAAGTATCACTGAAATATTCATAGAAATTACATTAAATTTGTATATCACTGTGGGTACAGTTGATATTTCGATTATAATAAATAATAATAATAATCTGACTTCTGTTGAGTTGGGGTCTCACCATGTCTTCCATGCTAGAGTACAGTGAATTGATCCTGACTCAAAACACCCTCAATCTCCTGGGCTCAGACAACCCTTCCTCTTCAGTCTACTCAGTGGCTGGGATGACAGTCATGTGCCACCATGTCTGACTAAATTTTTTATTTTTTATTTTCTGTGGATTGAGGTCTCCTATGCTGTCTAGGATGGCCTTAAACTCCAGGGCTCAAGCAATTTAAATACCTCAACCTCCCTAGGTGCTGGGATTGCATGCATGAACCACCCCACCTAGCCTAAATCTCTTGACTCTTAAGAGTGTGTTTGCTTAACTTGCACAAATTTTTCAATTTTATTATTTTTCTTTGACTTTTAGTTTAGTTTTATTTTTTTATTTTTCATTTTTCTGAGTTGGAGTCTCACTCTGTCACCCAGACTGGAGTGCAGGGACACACTTCCAGCCACCACAGCCTCAAACTGCTGGGCTCTGGTGATACTTACGCCTCATCCTTCCAAGTAGCTGGAACTACAGGTGTGTGCTACCACACCTAGTAATTTTTTATGTATTGTAGAGACGAGGTCTCACCAATTGCCCACGCAGGTCTTGAACCTACGGCCTCGGGCAATCCACTCACCTCGGCCTCCCAAATTGCTGGGATTACAGGCTGAGCCAATGAGCCTGGTCTTAATTTTGTTTTATTTCCTTATGGTGAGAAATAAATACATTGTATAATTTTGGTCTTTTTCTATTTTTGAGTTTCAATCTTACTCCATCACCTAGGCTGGAGTGCCACCCGTGTCGACTTGCTAGGCTCGTGATACTTCAGCCTCAGCCTTCCAAAGCTGGAACTTCAGGCATGTGCTACCACACCTCATTAATATTTTATTTATTGTAAAGACGAGCCCTGGAATACAAAGGGGAAAAGAGAATAGTCATACACTCATGCAGATGGGAATACTTGTACCAGTGACTTAGATGAGAGGTCCAAATGTCCATGAAGAAGCCAGACTATAAAATGTGGATTGGGAAACTCTGCTCTAATGAGAATAATTTTGGGAAGCCTAGGTTTCTATTGCTGACACAGAGAAGCATTACTATTTACTCTTATGCTCTTCAATCCTACATCTTATTCCTTTTCAGTGGACTTGCAGCACATTCAGAGTGAGAGTCAAAATTCTCATGTCCTGTGAGTAGGGACTGTATAATCTTACTACTCATTCATTGCTTTGGGGGTTTGGGGAAAATCTGGACATATTTCTAGGGATTTCTCATTCAAGTCATTTTAAAAGCTCCATTTTTGTCTGTCAGAAGTGTATAGAGGACGCAGTGGCATTGTTGGGGTTTGCTTCAGAAATCTCAAGAATACTAGATACAGATATATGATGTGTTTTCTGTATTATAATATCCAGTTTTGTGGAGGTTTCCAAACATAATGCTAAAGGAGTTTGAACTGAGTCATCAGGGCACAAAGCATAATATTAAATTTTTTAAAACAATGTTTTATTACATTAATTTTTATTTTCTTAGTATGAACTGAGCTTAGAAATTTAACTTTTATTTGCCTAAATGTGACTAGTATAAAATAGAATGATGTATCTCTTCAACTCATAGCATTGATAAGGATATTAATGCTGTAGGTAAACCTAAAACATTGCCAAGCATATAGTAAAAAATTTGGCTGGGCTCGGTGGCTCAGCCTGTTATCCCAGCCCTTTGGGAGGCTGAGGTGAGTGGATTGCCTGAGCCTGCGGGTTCGAGACCCACCTGGGTAACTTGGTGAGACCTCATCTCTACAATAAATCAAAAATTAGCCAGGCCTGGTAGCGCACACCTGTAGTTCCAGCTACTTGGAAGGCTGAGGCGGAAGGATCTCCGGAGCCCAGCAGGTCAAGGCTGCAGTGGCTGTGAGCAGCCACTGCACTCCAGTCTGAGTGACAGAGTGAGACTCCAACTAAAAAAAAAAGAATTATTGTTGCCTTTTGTCCTTTAAACTATCCTTTTATAATTTTGCTCTTTTATTATATAGAGTACTAGAACTGTTATCTATTTTTAGTTTTTAATTTGCAGTAGATTCGTTTACATATCATATTAGTTTTAAAAAGGTCTAAAATAATGTACTTGAATTTATATATCATGTAAAAGGTGAGTTAGATAATTAGCAAGTCTTCTACTTTTGTTTATTTATTTTTTTATGTTTATTCCATGTGAAAAGTTATCATTACCATTTCCTTTCATTTTACTCAACCTGTATGTGAATAATATGTATTCCCAATGGTTCATTTTATACATCAGTGTGTTATACCATATTTCACAATATTCATGTTGCCTCCAATGTTTATAAATGTAAGGTTTTTCATCATTCCTAAAGACTAAGTTACCACTTTACCTTTTGTGTAAAAATAGCAGCAGTATATTTATTACAGAGTAAAGAAGATTCAGTAGTATCATTTAAATGCATAGCCCTTAAAATTTTTCAACAAATCTTTTTATGAGTAATAAAAATTTATTGTTTTCTTATATATCACTAATCTACTTACATGCTAATGATTCATAGTGTCTGCTTTTCATAGATGTCCAATCAAAGTTGAAAATTGTAGTTATATAAAAGGATTCTGTTTAAGCAATGCAATTATGTTTATCCATGATTCTATGGCTTATAGTTTCTCTTATTTTTATTTTTTATCTACCTACAATTCATATATTTGTGTTGATTAGCATTCTCTTTTTTCACATCAGATAATTATGTTCATGCATCAGTTAATTATGGTTAAAATGATAACCTAATATGACTTCAGATACCTTCTTCAACTCTGTTGTAATTAAGAGAATGGGGGACAATATTCAAATATAATTCAGAAACGTTTTTTTGCCAAGATTATGTAAGTATTTATATGGTTTTATACATTTTTAGTTATTATAATTCATATAATTAATGGTTAGTGGTCATTTAATCTTGTCTAGATGAGTAGTCATGAAAATTCTCCTACTTTCATCATGTGTTTATCAATGAGTATATATCATCTTTGTGTGTGAAACACTTTCAATTTAGTGGTATGTGCCTCTTGCTACTAGCTTATTTCAATTAGAATAATCCCCTCCAAACTTATTCTAAATGTAGATACTATAAGATATCCTACTATTTAAAGGCTGAAGAATATTCCATTGTCAGTGCATTTGAAATTGTCTTCTTTGATGAAAGATGTTTGGCTTGTTTTCAAGTGTCAGCTTTTGTGAATAATGTTGCAGTAAATATTGGCGTGAAAATGACTCTTCCATTTTAATCTAAATGCAGGGATTTATTTCTCTCCTGTATTTTTCAGTGTAACCGTCTGATTTATAACAGCAGTAAACTGTTTCAATAACTGTAGCATTTTCATGGACCTTAGAGGTTTGATGTGAGTTATAGGGTTGCTTTTTTTGGTATTTTGGAAGGATTATGTTGACTCTGTCAATCACTTTGGTTAGTATGCATACCTTCACAGTCATATGTTTGTCACAACTCGGGAGGTTTCTTCTGCAGTACAGCCTCTCACAACACCAGTTGAAACACACATGCTGATGGGTTTTTAGACCACTTATGTGATGTTGAAATCTTGTACTATGCGGGGCACACTCTCCAGAAAGATAATTACCAGATGTTTTTGTGTTTCTTGTATCTACCATTTGTAAAAATTTACAATTTTTTGTGATGATTTCCAGAATGTTTAGTTGTCAATGAGAACTTCCATTAACATTTTTTGTGGGGGATGGGTAGTGATTAAACTTTTCAGCTTTCGTTCATTTTGAAGTTTTTTCTTTTTTAATTTTGAAAGACAGTTTTGGCTGGGCTTGGTGGCTTAGCCTGTAATCGCAGCTCTTTGGGAGGCTGAGGCTAATGGTTTGCCTGAGCCTGCGGGTTCTAGACTAACCTGGGCAACTTGGCAAGACCTTGTCTCTACAATAAATCAAAAACTAGCCAAGCATGGTAGTGCCCACCTGTACTTCCAGCTACTTGGAAGGCTGAGGCAGAAGAATCGCCGGAGCCCAGCAGGTTGAGGCTGCCATGGTCAGGAGCATGCCACTGCACTCTAGTCTGAGTGATGGAGTGAGACTCCAATTCAAAAAAAAGAAAGACAGTTTTGCTTGGCATGGTAATCTCAGTTTGTAGCTTTGCTCTTTTAGCATGTTTGCTATACAACCCAAATTCCTTCTGGCCTACGTAATTTCTACCAAAAATTCCACTGATAATGTCATGGAGGATCATAGAACATAATGCACGAGTGTTTTTTTCTCTTATAAGCATCTGTTCTTGTCTGTGCCTTTTGAATTCAATTTTTTTTAGACAACAGTCTCAATCTGTCATCCAGGCTAGAATGCAGTGGTACACTCACAGCTACTATCTGCTGAGCTCAGGGGATCCCTGTGTCTCAACCAGCCAAGTAGCTGGGAATGCAGGTGTGTGGCACCATCGCCAGCTAATTATTTAAATTATTTAAAATGCAAGGTCTCAGCATGCTTGCCAGGATGGTCTCAAACTCCTCACTCAGGAAGTTCTTTCATCTTGGCCTCCCAAAGTGCTGGGATTACAGGTGTGAGCCACCACATTTAACCCAAAACTTTTTCTGACTGTATCTTTGTGTTTATCCTAGTTTGAGTTCAATAAACTTGTTGATTTTTCTATATTTTCACTGCATTTGAAATTTTCTCAGACATTTTTGAAGTTTTCAGCTCCACAAATTCTTATTTTTAATAGTTTTTAAATCTCTTTGTTGATATTTTTTCCTGGTTTTATTTGCTTACCTGTATTTATTACAGCTTATTGAGTCTTAATAAGTGGGTTTTTTGAATTCTTTGTCAGGGCCTGTGTATGTCTCCAATACATTGGGGTTGAATTCTGGATTTTTGTTGTTGTTGTACCCTAAAGTGAGTCCTTTTTCCTGATAATTTGTATGCTTTGGGATACTTTGTTGACATTTGGGTATTTGAAAATCTACATGTCATAATGTTTATGGAATTGCTTTGTCTAGATAAATGTGACATGAATCACTAAGTTAGATTCTGGGAGCCTTTCATACCTGCTTTCAAGATGTATCTTCTCTAGAATTTTGCATGTACTCTGCCATTGACATTGTTTGGCCGTTTTTCTTCTGAGGGCTCTGAGTTGTTTGCTATATCTGTGGTCTTTCTATGGTCCTGCAGTCTGTCTGGTGCTCTAGGAATAATTTTCCTTTAGTCTCAACAGATGCAACCTGTTATCCAAAGTGTATCACATCCTTTTCACCACTTTGTAAATTGGGACAGAAACCAGCCTTTGGGCAAATGCTCAAAGGGCAGCAGTGTGGACTCATACTAAACTTCCTCTTCCATGTAACTTTTTAACATTGTGCTCGCTGGAAATTCTGAAATGTCTTACCTGTTTTTTGTTTTCTCACAAAGGCATTGTGATGAATTTTTTTCCCTAAGTACACATATTTATGAAGGAGTGGAAACCTGTGATTTTTTTACTATGTCCTTAGAATGATAAAATATTATGTTTGATTTTTAAAGGATATTTACCTGAGTCTAGTATGTGGAATAAATTTTCATTTTCATGATTTTCAGCTGTGACTTCTCATTATACTGAGGGCCTTTTTCCAGAGAAGATCATAGAAGAGTCACTTACCAAGGTGCCAATGGGAAGATCTGAAAGATTTGGTTTTAAGAACGTATACTTCAACAGGCTCGGTGGCTCAGCCTGTAATCCTGCGCCTTTGGGAGGATGAGGTGAGCGGATTGCCTGAGCCCGCGGGTTCGAGACCCGCCTGGGCAGCGAGACCTCTTCTCTACAATAAATCAAAAAATCAGCTGGGCATGGTAGCCTATGCCTGTAATTCCAGCTACTTGGAAGGCTGAGGTGGAAGGATCGCTGGAGCCCAGCAGGTCGAGGCTGTGGTGGCCAGGAGCGGCCACTGTACTCCAGTCTGGGTGACAGAGTGAGACTCCAACTCAAAAAAAAAAAAAAAGAACTTATACTTCAAAAAATCTTGGAAAAGTGTGCATGAGGGTAAAGGACAGATAGAATGCTCTATTGCAAATAATCATTGCAAATGTAACAAGTGTTAGAAAGACTTTTATCAACACTCCAAATTTGTTATCCACCAGAGTATCCATATTTCTGAAATGACTTCCAAACAAGAATATGACAAAATGTTTAACCAGTCCTCAAAATGTAGTCAACATTAAAAAAAACACAACAAATCAGTGGAGGAAATGTACACAATATGTGTGGGAAACTATTTAGGAAATCAACTTATCTAAATAGACACAAAAGTATCCACAGTGGAGAGAGAGCCTTCAGAAGTAAAAAATGTGACAAAGTCCTTAGCTATTACTCATGCCATTCACATCAGAAAATTCATATGGGAGAGACACCCTATAAATGTGAAGAATGTGGTAAAGCCTTTACTTGGTATTCACATCTTGTTCACAATCAGAGAATCCATACTGCATATAAACCCTATAAATGTCAAGTATGTGTCAAAGCCTTTTATCAGTACTCAAATCTCATTCAATATCAAAGATACCATACTGGAGAAAAGCGCTACAAATGTGAAAAATGTGGCAAAGCCTTTCACACTTGTTCAGACCTTACTCAGTGTACTATGATACATACTGGAAAGAAACCCTACAAATGTGAAGAATGTGGCAAAGTCTTTCACTGTTGTTCAGATCTTCCTCAGCACATGACGATCCATACCAGAGAGAAACCCTACAGATGTGAAGAATGTGGCAAAGCCTTTCACTCTTGCTCAGGGCTTGCTCGGCATATGATGATCCATACTAGAGAAAAACCCGACAAATGTGAAGAATGTGGCAAACCTTTCACTGCCATAGAAGATTTGCTGAACATCAGACCACCCACACTGGAGACAAACCCTACAAATGTGAGGAATGTGGCAAAGCCTTTCACAGTATTTGCTGAACACACGACCATCCATACTGGAGAGAAACCCTACAAATGTGCAGAATGTGGCAATGGCTTTACTCAGTACTCGAGGCTTATTGAGCATCAGAGTATCCATACTGGAGAGAAAACCTACAAATGTAAAGAATGTGGTAAGGCCTTTCGCTTTCATGAAGGATTTGCTGGACCTAAGACCATTTATACTGGAGAGAAACACTACAAATGTGAAGAATGTGGCAAAGCTATTTCCTCTTGTAAAGTATTAGCTGAACATAAGATTACCCATACTGGTGACAAGTCCTAAAAATGTGAAGAATTTAGCAAAGACTTTTGAACTCATAAACTATTGGCTGAACATATGACGATCCATACTGGAGAGTAACCCTACCAATGTGAAGAATTGGAAAAGGCTTTCACTGTCACAAAGGATGTACTGGACATAAGACAATCCATACTGGAGAGAAATGCTACCAATGTGAAGAATGTGACAAACCCTTTCATTGGCACTCAAACTTTGTTCAATATCAGAGTATCCATACTGGAGAGAAACCCTACAAATGTGAAAATGTGGCAAAACCTTTCATTGGCACTCAGATCTTTTTTGACATCAGAGTATTCATACTGGAGAGAAACCCTACACATGTGAAGAATGTAGCAAAGCCTTTCACAGTCAGTCAGACCTTGTTTGACATACTATGATCCATACTGGAAAGAAATCTACAAATGTGAAGAATGTGGCAAAGCCTTGTGCAATCATTCAGACCTTGCTTGACATAAGACCATCCATGCTGAAGAGACACCCTACATATGTGAAGAATGTGGCAAAGCCTTTCACTGTCATTCAGAGCTTGCTTGGCATATGATGATCCATCTGGAAGAAACCCTACAAATGCAAAGAATGTGGCAAAGCCTCCACTATCATACGGTATTTGCTGGACATGTGCCCATCCATACTCAAGAGAAACCCTACAGTGAGAAAATTAAATGTGGAAATAGCAACACTATAAAATTGACTAGCCATATTTGGAAAATAGCCAAATAAAACATAATTAGAAATATAATAAATTAGCAAAATAAAATGTATGGGATAAACATTAAATTTGATCTCATAACAGGACTAGTGAACATCAATTTTGTTGTTGTTGTTGTTGGAATCTCACTTCACTGAATGAAGTGGCATGCTTTTTGTCACCACAGCCTCTACCTGCTAGGCTCAGGTTAGCCTTCCATCTCAGTCTTCCAAGTAGCTGGAACTGCAGGCACACTTCACCATGCATGGCTAATTTTATGATTTATTGTAGAGATGAGGTCTTGCCGAGTTGTCCAGACTGGTCTTTAATCTGTGGGCTCAGGCAATCATCTCACCTCAGCCTCCCAATATTCTGGGATTATAGGCATGAGCCGCCACACCTGGACTGAGCAGAAACATTGAGCACAATGTATATACTCACAAAGTTTAGAAAAGTCCAAGTGATAAAATATACAATTACAGTTCAACATAAATGGAGACTTGAATGCAAATATTTGAAACATTTCTCAAACGTTTATCTAGTGGTTTGACTAAAATATATGAAAACAATAGATTTGATGATTTATGAGTTTCTAAAATAATCAAAAAGAAGACAAATTTCTAAATTTAGCAAAAAGTGTCAAAAATAAAAAAATAAAACAGTATTATGTGCAATATTAGTCAAATTACACATCACAAAGGAAAACACCTAAAAGCCGTGAGGGGTGAGGCATGGTGCTCAGGATTGTCATCCCAGTACTTTGGGTGGCCAAGGTGGGGGATGTCTTGAGCCCACGAGTTTGAGAGCAGCCTGGACAATGTACCAAGACACTGTATCTACAAAACACAAGCAAAAATTAGGTGTGGTGGTACATGTAGTTTTCATGTTCACAGGAGGTTTAGGGAGAGAATTCTCTGAGTTCATAGGTTGAGCCATAATCATGTCACTCCACTCCAGCCTGGGTGGCAGAAAGATGCCAAATAAAAAAAAAGTATAATGTATGTATATGTATATATATACAAATTATAAATACAAATATATAAATAATATAATAAATTGAAATTACAAACCAAAAATAAAAAACTACACTAAAGCTCTTAAGAATACTTCCAGCTGGGCTCTGTGGCTCAGCCTGTAATCCCGCTTTTGGGAGGCTGAGGTGAGTGGATTGCCTGAGCCCGCGGGTTCAAGACCCACCTGGGCAACTTGGCGAGACCTCATCTCTACAATAATTCAAAAAATTAGCTGGGCGTGGTAGCACGTGCCTGTAGCTCCAACTACTTGGAAGACTGAGGTGGAAGGATTGCTGGAGCCCAGCAGGTCGAGGCTACAGTGGCCGGGAGCGGCCACTGCACTCCCGTCTGGGCAACGAAGTGAGACTCCAACTCAAAAAAAAAAAAAAATTTGATTACCAATAGCAGTTTCTAAGTTGCATACTTTAAGAAAAAGTCATTCTTCTGTATGAAGATATAATGGAAGTGAAAGAGCAAGGGACATAACGAAGGAGTATCGAAATATGGTGGACACTCAACTACAAAACTGTCATTGGCAACATGAAATTTGAAACATGTAGAAACAATGAAAGTGTAGTTCCACTCATTTTATTTAAAAATAACAGAATTCTGTGTTTCCTAAAAGATTAATGGCAGAATCATGTAGTTTTTAGAACATTATTCATCACTGACTTAATATGTGATGGGCCTTCCACTGCATATAATATTGGTTGCTCTTTTATCAGAACTCATTTGTAATAAAGGACTTACTATGCATGGAAATTGATGCCTAGACTCTGAACACTCTGAATGGCTGGGTCATCTCTCCCTGACATGGGTGAGAAGGAAAACTTGCAGGAAGCAAACACACTGGAAGACAAAGTCTCTGCACATCTGTGAACTTCAGTCTCCAGTAAGACACAGCTAGATTAAAACTTTTCTTCCACCTCTATGGCTTTAACTTTTTTTCAAGTTGGAGTCTCACTCCATTGCCCAGGCTGGCATGCATTGGCATGCACATGGCAACCCAGCCTTTTAAGTAGCTGAAACTACAGGCAAGTACCACCATATCTAGCTAATTGCTTTACTTATTGTAGAGATGAGGTCTGACCAAGTTTCCCAGCCTGGTCTTGAACAAGTGTGCACAGGCAATTCTTGCACACCAGCCTCCCAAAGTGCTGGGATTATAAGCAAGAGCCACCACACCCAGTCAAGTAACTTACATTTTAGTATTCATCATCCAGGGAAAGTTGAGATGAATAATGCTCATCTAGTATTAAATGGCCTTTCGGGGGTATAGCATAGCAACAAGTGACCATGTGCTTCTACACTAGGAACAGACTGGGCTCAGTGGCTCAGCCTGTAATCCCAGCACTTTGGGAGGCCAAGGCAAGTGGATTGCCTGAGCCTGTGGTTTCGAGACCCACTGGGCAACTTGGTGAGATCTTGTCTCTACAATAAATCAAAAATTAGCCGGGTGTGGTAGCATCCACCTGTAGTTCCGGCTACTTGGAAGGCTTAGGGGGAAGGATTGCTGGAACCCAAGTCGAGGCTGCAGTGGCCAGGAGTGTGCCAATGCACTCCTGTCTGGGTGACAGAATTGAGACTCCAACTCCAAAAAATAAAAATAAAAACCACTAGGAACAAAGGTCTATCATCATGTGAGTTGAGTTACAACAACATGCTAAAGTACAGTGAAATGATCCTAACTCAAAACATCCTCAGCCTCCTAGGTTCGGACAATCCCTCTTCATTCTACTGAGGAGCTGGGATGACAGGCATGTCCCACCATGTCTGGTTACATTTTTGGGTGTGTGTGGATCAATGTTGTGTTATGTTGCCTAGACTAGTCTCAAACTCCAGGGCTCAAGCGATTCACCTATCTCAACCTCCCAAGGTTCTGGAATTACATGCATTAGGAACAACTCCCAGCCTAAATCTCCTGACTCTTACTTGCATGTATTTTTTTATTTCATTGTTTTTCATCAACTTTTTTGTTTTCTTTCCTTATGTTGAGAAATAAATATGTTGTTTAATTTCAGTCTTTTTTTTTTTTTTTTTTTTGAGTTGTAGTCTCCCTTCATTTCCAAGGTTGAAGTGCAGTGGCACACTCACAGCCACTCGAGTCGACTTGCTAGGCTATGGCAATCCTTCAGCCTCAACCTTTCAAGTACCCAGAACTATAGGCATACACTACTATGCCCTGTTAATATATATATATATATTTTTGAGTTGGAGTCTCACTCTATTGTTTAGGCTGGAAGGCAGTGGCACGCTTACAGCCACTGCAACCTCGACCTGCTGGGCTCTGGCGATCCTTCTGCCTCAGGCTTCCAAGTAGCTAGAACTGCAGGCATGAGTCACCATGCCTGGCTAACTTTCTAATTCATTGTAGAGGCAAGGTCTTGCCAAGTTGTCCAGGCTGGTCTCAAACCTAAGAGCTCAGACAATCCTCTCACCTCCACCTTCCAATGTGCTGGGAATACAGGCATGCCTTACCATGCCAGGTTAATTTCAGTCTTTAAGGTGCTAGACTTGTTTCATGTTCTGATATGTTTTCTATCCAGGAGAGTGTGCTATTTTCAACTGAATATTCAGTATATATTGGTGTTGACTGGAGAGTTCTGTGAAAGGCATTTCACTCTAAATTGTTCCCAGTTTTATTCAAATCCTCTGAATCCTTATGGTTCTTTTAGCTGGCATTTTAAGTCGTTATTGAAAGTGGAGTATTTGCTGGGCGTGGTAGCTCATGCCTATAATCCAGCACTTTGGGAGGCCAAGGTGAGTGGATTGCCTGAGCCCGCGGGTTCGAGACCAGGTTGGGAAACTTGGCAAGACCTCATCTCTACAATAAATTTTTTAAAAATTAGCCAGCCATGGTGGTGCATGCCTGTCATTCCATCTACTTGGAAGGCTGAGGTGGAAGGATCACCTAAGCCCAGCAGATCGAGCCTGCGGTGGCCAGGAGCATGCCACCATCCTCCAGCCTGGGTGACAGAGTGAGACTCCAACTCAAAAGAAAAAAAAAGAAAGAAATAGAGAAAGTGAGGTATTCAATTATTTCAAGTCACTGTGCTGCTGTATATTTTTGGCTTATTTTGACCACATTTGCTTCATATACGTGGGAAACATGATATCAGTTGAATACACATTTGCACCTGCTATTGATTGCTAGTAAATAGATTTGTTTATCATTATATAATATCATTCCTTGCTTTTGTTTTTGTTTTTTGAGTTAGAGTCTCACTCTGTTGCCCAGACTGGAGTGCAGTGGCTGCTCCTAGTCACCGCAGCCTCGACCTGCTGGGCTCCGGCGATCCTTCCAAGTAGCTGGAACTACAGGCACGCGCTACCACACCCGGATAATTTTTTTGATTTATTGTAGAGATGAGGTCTCACCAAGTTGCCCAGGTGGGTCTTGAACCCGCGGGCTCAGGCAATTCACTCACCTCAGCCTCCCAAGGCGTGGGATTACAGGCTGAGCTACCGAGCCTGGTTCATTCCTTGTTTTTTTGTGAGAGTATTTTTGAGTCAGTCTTACTTTGACTTACTTACCCAGGCTGGAGTAGAGTGGTATGCTCACGGAGACTGCAACCTTAACCACCTGGGTTCAAGCAATCCTTCCTCCTGAGCCTTCCAAATAGCTGGAATTACAGGCACTCATCACCATGCTCAGCTAATTTTTTTACTTATTTTAGAGACAATGACTCTTCAATTTGTCCACAATGGAGTTCAGGGTATCCTCTTTCTTCCACCTCCGAAACAAGTGATAATTTTTTTACTTACTGAGTGTTTTGTCTAATATAATGTAGCAATCCTGGGTTTCTTGGTACTATTTATATAGAATATAGTAAGTTTCCTACATATGAGCCTTTAAGTTGTGACCTTTCAAAAATGTGAATGTGTGTTCCCTTATTCCATCATGTGATTTTTGTGTGTTTGCTTTACTTTTATTTGTTTTGTATGTATCATCTCTGAAAACTTATAAAGCTATTACAGAACAAAAGTACATAGTTGATAGTGTAAGTTTGGTACCGTGGATAACTGTTGAATGTGCTCTCAATATGGAATTTGTTCGCATGGAGGGAACACACTGTATCTTTTTCCATCCTATTTCTTTCAGACTATTTGACAACTTATAGTTAAAGTAAATCACTTAAAGCCAGTAGATTCCTAGATCATTATGTTTGGTAATCTATCATTCATTTTTAGTGATTAGGGCATTTAATGAATTTACACTTAAAGTAATTGCTGAAAGGGAAAGGCTTACCGTTGCCATTTTTAAATTGTTTTCTGTGTTTTCCTGTACCGATGCTGCCCTTCCTCTTTCTTACTGCTTTCCTTTGTGTTTTCTTTTGCTTTTATTTTGGTGGTGTGCCCGATTAGTTTTTTAATTATCTTTTAAGTGCCTTCTCTGATTCCCATGATAAGTGGAGTTACAAAAATACATCTTAATATTATAACAAGTTAGCCGGGTACAGTGGCTCATTCTTATAATCCCATCAACTTTTGGAGGGAAGTGGTGATAGGATTGCCTGAGCTCAGGGGTTTGAGACCAACCTGGGCAACATGGTAAGAGCTAATCTCTACAATAAATCAAAGAATTAACCCAGCGTGTGAGTATGTGCCTATAGTTCCAGCTACTTGGAAGACTGAGGTGGCAAGATGGCCTGCACCCAGGAGGTTGAGGCTGTGGTGGCTGTGAGCCTAGGTGACAGTGTGAGACTCCACATCAAAGAAAAGTTAACTTTAATCACCTACAAACTCTCTGTTTTTTTCCTTTTCTTTTTTTTTTTATATGAATTCTCACTCTGTCACCAAGGCTGGAGTGTGGCATGCACTTAACCAGCTAGGCTTAGGGAATGCTTTTGCCTCAGCCTTCCAGGTAGCTGGAACTACAGGAACACACCATGACACCCAGCTAATATTTAATTTATTGTAGTGATGAAGTCTTGCCAAGTTGTCCAGACTGGTCTCGAGCCCGTGGTCTCAGACAATTTTCTCACCTAAGCTTCCAAAAGTGCTAGAAATATAAGTGTGAGCCAACATGCCCAGCCAACACTCTGTCATATACCTCCTGTTTCTTTATTGATGTCACAAAAATATACATTTTATATTGTGTGTATATTAAGAAAGATGTGTTCAAATTTTGTTTTTAAAAATTCTGTAGTAAATTAATAACATTTTAGACAACATTATGATAGTAGAGCATTTTCTACTAGAATATACAGTATCTGGTCAGGCTCTGTGGCGCAGTCTGTAATCCCAGCACTTTGGGAGGCCGAGACGAGTGGATTGCCTGAGCCCTGGCTTTGAGACACACTCGGGCAATTTGGTGAGACCTCATCTCTACAATAAGTCAAAAATTAGCCGGGCGTGGTAGCACACACCTATAGTTCTGGCTACTTGGAAGATTGAGGTGGAAGGATAGCTGGACTCCAGCAGGTCGAGGCTGCAGTGGCTGGGAGCATGCCACTGCACTCCAGTCTGGGTGACAGAGTAGGACTCCAACTCAGAAAAAAAAGTATATACAGTATTTTTAAGAGAGCTTTATAATTTTATAGGTTTAATGATGCTGTTCACCATTGCTTTATTTTTCAAGATAAATATTCCCTTGGGGGCATTTATGGTAGGGCCATTTTCATGGAGACAAACACCCTCAGTTTTGCTTATTTTGTTAAGTCTATATTTCCCTCATATTTCCACTACAGTTTTTCCAGATCTTGTAATATTGGGTCCCCATCTGTAGATTCTGCCTCTCTGGATTCGACCAATGAGGGATCAAAAATATTTTCAAAATATAGATTGCTACATTCTTTATCAGGATATTGGTCTGCTTGATACTGTCCAATAAGCCACACAGTCTATATATATTTTGTTATATTTATTCATTTTGTATTCCTGTCTCAATATGTATAAATGACGTCTTTAAATTTTTTTTATTTTTTTCTGTTTGATTAAGACTATTATGACCCTCTAGTTAATTTTTTTCATTCAATTATTGTATTTTGTAGCTTCACTGTTTTATTGAATTCTTTTCTATGGTTTTACTCTATACTGATATTCTGAATTACCTATGTAATTTTTATTTTTTTGTCTGTGTTCTGTTTTACTTATTGAGCATGCTTATGAGGATTATTTTGATTTTTTTTTCAAATAATGCATAGATCTTTATTTCTTTTTCTTTTTTTTTTGAGTTGGAGTCTCACTCTGTTGCCCAGATTGGAGTGCAGTGGCCGCTCCCGGCCACCGCAGCCTCGACCTGCCAGGTTCCAGCGATCCTTCCACCTCAGCCTTCCAAGTAGCTGGAACTACAGGCGCGCACTACCATGCCCAGCTAATTTTTGATTTATTATAGAGATGAGGTCTCGCCAAGTTGCCCAGGTGGGTCTCGAACCCACGAGCCCAGGCAATCCACTCACCTCGGCCTTTCAAAGTGCTGGGATTACAGGCTGAGCCACCAAGCCCGGCCAGATCTTTATTTCTTTAGGTAAGATTTTTGTAAATTTATTTTGTTTCTTCAACTGGGATATGCTTCATATATGTACTTGAAAATTTAAAACTCAGTTGCTCATTCCAGTAATTAATAGTCTAGCTTTCTACAAGGAAAAACTGTTATTGATCAGTTGGGTTATAGACTGTGGGTGTTTCTCAAATATGTCAGAATGTGTTGATTCCATTTTCTGAGTCCCAAAGATTGTCCTCTTTCATTTTTAGATCCCATAATCTTTGCTTCCCTAGCACACTGTCTGTTGTATTAAAGCATTTCTGGTGTTGTAAAAACAAACAAACAAAAAAAAACATTAATTTTTTTACTCAATAGACACAAGCCTGTCATCCATAATATGCCCTCATTTTCTTCAGTACTCCAAGTCAGGGTAAAAAAAAAACAGTCAAAAGACATCTTCACAAAAAGCCTAAACTTTGAAAACATGATCCATTTTTCCAGGTATCTCCAGAAAGAGACATGGAGCATTGGGGTTTTTTTTCTGAGCCCACTATGCTGGTCTGGGGAGGATTAAAATATGTAGTAGACAATCTGCCAGTCATGTCTGATCATCTTTCTAGAGAAAAGCTAAGAGCTCTGGAATACAAAGGAAGCAAAGAAGATAGCCATACACTCATGTAGATGGGAATACTTGTGCCAGTGACACAGATGAGAGATCCAAATGGCCTAGAGGGAGCCAGACTTTAAAATGTGGATTGGGAAGCTCTGCTCCAATGAGAAGAATTTTGGGAAGCCGGTTTCTAGTGTTGACACAGAAACATTTCTTCTGTTTACCCTTATGCTCTTCAATCCTACATCATGGCTTTCCTTTTCAGTGCACTTGCAGCACAATCAGAGTGAGAGCCAAAGTTCTCATGTCTTGTGAGGGACTACATGATTGGGCTGCTCATCCATTGCTTTGGGGGTTTGGGGGAAATCTGGCTATATTTCTGGGGATTCCTCTTTTAAGTCATTTTAAAAGATCTGTTTATGTCTCATGACAAGAGTATAAGGGTAGTGGTGTTGTTGGGAATTGGTTCAGAAACCTCAAGAACAAAAATTACAGAAATGTTGTGTTTTCTGCATTATAATACCCAGTTTTATGGAAGTTTCCAAACATAATGCTAAAGGAGTTTGGAATAAATCATTTTATCAGGGCACAAAGCATGATATCAAATTTTTGACAATGTATTTTTATGTTATAATTTTTAGTTTCTTAGTATGAAATCAACTTAGAAGTTTAACCTTTATTTGCCTAAATATGTCTTCTATATAATAGAGTGATGTATTTATTCACCTCATAGCATTCCTAAAGAAACCAATGCTGGAGGTAAACCTAAAATTTTGCCAAGCTATAGTAAAAAAATTTGTTAGCTTTTGTTCTTCAAGCTATTATTTTATAATTGTTGCTGTATTATTAAATAATATACAAGAACTAAGATGTATACTTTTAGTTTTAAATTTGAAGTACATTTGTTTATATGTGATTTTACTTTAAAAATTTTCAAAATAACATACTTGAATTTATATATCATTTAAAAGGTGAGTTAGATAATTATTAAACCTTCCACTTTTGTTTAAATAATTATTTTTTGTTTATTGCATGTGAAAAGTTATAATTAGCATTTCCTTTTATGTCACTCAACTTGCATGTGAACAATAATATGGATTTCAAATGGTTTATTTTATACATGTGTGTCATACCATATTTTAGAATATTCATATTGCCTCAAGTATCAACAAATGTAAGGTTTTTCTTCATTCCAAAATACTAAATTCCCAGCCAGGCTTGGTGGCTCAGCCTGTAACCCCAGCCCTTTGGGAGGCCGAGGCTAGTGGATTTTCTGAGCTCGCGAGTTCAAGACCCGCCCAGAAAACTAGGCGAGACCTTGTCTCTACAATAAATGAAAAAAATTAGCCAGGCGTGGTAGCGTGCACCTGTAATTCCAACTACTTAGAAGACTGAGATGGAAGGATCGCTGGAGCCCAGCAGGTAGAAGCTGTGGTGGCCAGAAGCATGATGCTACATTCCAGTCTGGGAGATAGAGTGAGACTCCAACTAAAAAAAAAGACTAAATTACCACTTTCCCTTTTGTGTATAGATAACAGCAGTATATTTATAACATAGAAAAGAAGATTCAGTAGTATCATTTAAAAACTTAGTCCTAGCCAGGTGTGGTGACACATGCCTATGATCCCAGCACTTTGGGAGGCTGAGATGAGAGGATTGCCTGAGCCCATGGTTTGAGATGAGCCTCGGCAAGTTAGCAAGACCTCATCTCTACAATAAATTAAAAAATTAGCCAGGCATGGTTGCAAGTGCCTGTAGTTCCAGATACTCAGAAGGCTGAGGTGGAAGGGTCAACCTGAGCCCAACAGGTCAAGACTGAAGTGGCTGTCAGCATGCACTGTACTCCAGTCTGGGGTGACAAAGTAAGACTCCAACTAAGTAACAAATAATAAACAAACAAATAAATGCTTAGTCCTTAAAATTTTTTCATCAAATCTTTAAGTAATTAAAATTCATTTTTTTCTTAAATGTCACTAGTCTAATAACATTCTAAGGATTCATGTCTGTTTTTCAAGGATGCCCATCCAAAGTTGAAAATCACAGTTATGTAAAAGGATTCTGTTTAAGCAGTGCAACTATGTTTATCCATCGTTTATGGGTTATAGTATCTCATTATTTTTATTTTTTAAATTTATCTACAATTTCATATTTTTGTTTATCATTCTTTTTTCACATCAGATAATTATTGTGCTACATGACATAAGCCAGGCATACTACAAAGAAAACTACTGAATGCATGAATTAAAAAAAAAAACATGCCGGGCTCGGTGGCTCAGCCTGTAATCCCGCACATTTGGGAGGCTGAGGTGAGTGGACTGCCTGAGCCCGCGGGTTTGAGACCCGCCTGGGCAACTTGGCGAGACCTCATCTCTACAATAAATCAAAAACTCAGCCGGGCGTGGTAGCGCATGCCTGTAATTCCAGCTACTCGGAAGGCTGAGGTGGAAGGATCGCCGGAGCCCAGCAGGTCGAGGCTGCGGTGGCCGGGAGCGGCCACTGCACTCCGATCCAGGCGACAGAGTGAGACTGCAACTCAAAAACAAAACAAAACAAAACAAAAAAAACATAAGACTCATAAAAGGAGAAAGTACAATGGTGGTCACCAGGCTTGCAGGTGGGGAAACTGGGAGATCTTGCTCAATGGTTACAAAACTTCACTTATAAGTGACTTATAGTGATCTAATGTACACCATAGTGACTATAGTTAATAATAATGTCTTGGGCCAGGCTCGGTGGCTCAGCCTGTAATCCCAGTACTTTGGGAGACCCAGGCAAGTGGATTGCCTTAGCCTGTGGGTTCAAGACCCTCCCAGGCATCTTGGTGAGACCTCGTCTCTACAATAAATCACAAATTAGTCAGGAGTGGTAGCACGCACCTGTAGTTCTGGCTACTTGGAAGGCTGAGGTAGAAGGATCGGCAGAACCCAGCAAGTCGAGGCTGCAGTGGCCGGGAGCGTGCCACTGCACTCCAGTCTTGGCAATGGAATAAAATTCCAACTCAAAATAAATAAATAAATAAGTAATAATGTCTCATGTTCTAAAATATTCTAAAATTGAAGACACTGTGTTACTATTACAAAAAATGAAAATGGCAACTACTTAAAGTGATTGATGCACTCACTAACTTGGTTGTAGTCATCATTTCACCATGTATTGACATACCAAATCATTACATTTTATATAAAAAATGTGGTTGTACAAATTTTATTTCTGTAAAATAACCCCCATGTTAAACATGCATACAAAAATACATGTATTAGTATCGAATTTTCTGTTATCTAGAGTGATATTTTGTGTTCTTGTAAAATTATCGAGTATGAATTTATTTATGTAATTAGAGTTGGAGTCTCTCTGTCACCCAGGCTGGAGTGCAGGGGCATACTCACACTCACCATAGCCCCAGCCTGCCAAGCTAGAGTGACCCTTACACCTCAGCTTTCTTTTTTTTTTTTTTTTTTCTGGTTCACTCATCTTTTCTTTTTTTTTTTTATAATTAATCAGTATTTTTTATTATCGTTTTGTGGGGTACAGTTAAGGGTTAGGTGTACAATTACGTTTCATTCAGGCACCCTGTAGATAAGAGGTGTTTTCCCATCCCCAGACAGATATTTGCTATTGTTAATCCCATCCCCCTCCCCCCCATAGTTTCCCAGTCCTGTCAGTCATTTTCTTATAGTATTACATTGGATGTTCAAGGTCCATTATATGAGTGAGAACATGTGATATTCTGATCTTTGTTTCTGTGAGAAGTCACTCAGTATTATAGACTCTAGTTCCATCCAGGTTGCTGCGAAATTCATGATTTTGTTCTTTTTTATGGCTGCGTAGTATTCCATCGTGTATATGTACCACATTTTTTTAATCCAGTCCTCTTTTGATGGGCAGCATGGTTGTTTCCAGGTTCTTGCTATTGTGAACAACGCTGCGATAAACATACGTGTGCAGGTATCTTTTTTATAGAGTGATTTGTGTTCTTCAGGGTATATTCCCAGTAGGGGGATTGCAGGGTCATATGGAAGGTCAATTTTTAGAGCTTTTAGGAATCGCCACACTGCTTTCCACAGAGGTTGCACTAGCTTACACTCCCACCAACAGTGTAGAAGTGTTCCCTTTTCACCACAGCCTCTCCAGCAGCTGTTATTTTTTTAGTTGTTGATAATTGCCATTCTGACTGGAGTTAGGTGGTATCTCAGTGTGGTTTTGATTTGCATCTCCCTGATGATTAGTGAGGTTGAGCATTTCTTCATGTGTTTGTTGGCTGCTTGAATGTCTTCTTTTGTGAAGTGTCTGTTCATATCTTTTGCCCATTTTATCATGGGGTTGTTTGTTTTCTTCTTTTCAGTACGCTTCAGTTCCTTGTAGATCCAGGATGTTAAGCCTTTGTCAGACCTAGAGTTGGCAAATACTTTTTCCCAGTCTGTAGGCTGTCTCCCTGCTCTCTTGATGGTTTCTTTGGCTTTCCAGAAGCTTGTCAGTTTAATAAGGTCCCATTTGTCTATCTTCTCTCTTAAGTCCTGTGGGTTTCGGGTTTTGTACAGGAATTGGATGCCAGTTCCGATTTTCATGAGAGTATTTCCTTCCTTTTCTAAGGTTCTTCTGGTTTGAGGTTTTACATTTAGGTCTCTGATCCATTAACACCTCAGCTTTCTAAATAGCTAGAACTATAGGTATGTACCATCATGCTTGGCTAATTTTTCTTAATTTATTTTAAAGATGAGGTCTGGTCAACTTGCCCAGGCTGGTTTCAAACTTCTGGGCTCAGACAGTGTACTTGATTCTGCCTCCCGAAGTGTTGGTATTACTGCGTGAGTCACCAGCCTGGCTTGAAGTATGAATTTCTATAGCGTCACATTTGAAACCTGCCTAAGTTAGGAAATCATACAGCAGAAAATGTAAAACGTCTGTTTACAGTGTTCTTGGGATTTCAGAGTCAAATAAGAGAGTCACCACTACTCTCACATATTCCCAACATGAAAAAAATACAAAAAGAAAACCTAAAAAGTAGTTTAAATACAAAAATAGTTTAAATACAAAAATACTAAAAAATACAAAAAGAAGACCTAAAAAATAGTTTAAAGTGAAGTTTGTAAATAAGCAAGGAGATATTTTCATGTGCCCCAAAGCAACAGAAGAATAATCTGACCATGCAATCCCTTACGACCAGTTAAGAGAAATGTGGTTTTCACTGTAACCTTATACCTTGACCTGTGTCATCTGCTGCATTCACTCCCACCTATCTGAGGGTCTTGCTAATTTACTGTGTCTCTTCACCTTCCAGGGCTCCTTAATTTGCTCCAGACATGTGATCAGGCCCAGCATGGGAACGGCAAGGCCTGCTTTATCACAAAAAAGCAACATGACTCTTGCGGGGATTCTCCTATTCCAATCCTATTACTGTGCTCATAAAAGAGTACACTATGCAAAATTCTAGAAAATTAATCCCCAAATGTTGCTTTCAACAGAACCTTTAGAACATTTCAGAAGAATTTTAAGTTTGTAGGTCCTTAGCTCAGTCATAGTGAATAAAAAATAGATGGCAGCTATTGGATTTTAGGTTATGGGCAACAATATTTTATGCCCCAAAATTTCTGGACTTACCACTAATATAGTGTGAAAGACACTGATCAGTTCAAAATAGGGAAAGTTTCATGTCAAAATGAAACATTGTTAATTCTTTTCTACGTGAACAAATCACAGTTTTCATTGAAAGCAGGAGTCTGAAACTCTTTATGCAAAGCATAAACTCAAAGAAAACATTCTACAGAAGGAAATGACATATTGATATGGAAGACAGATTGTTTCTTGAGATTGCCCTCGCCCAGAAACACAAGATTCCTGTGGATCTCTAACATCACCTTTTTATACAAAATTTGTTGAGCAAGTTCTAGGCATTCCCACTCTTCTGGAGAGAATTCTATGGCCACATGCCTGAATGTCAACAGCCCCTGAAAATGACAACAACACATATTTATCAAGTGGCCACGAGCTCCACATGAAATGCGAGTGAAGAGAACAGGTTTCAGCTGATATGACAACTTGGGACTATCCAATAAGACAATTTTAACACAGAAATATTCTCTAATGTATTAAGTCTGAGTCATAAGAATGGAATAAAATCCACTCAGCCAGTGTAGATACTTTACTTTTGTGAGTAATACAGTACAAAATTTGGGTACCAACACAGGCATGTGCATTTTTGAGTGCCATATTTACATCACGCAGAATTGTAATATTGGTCAGACAGAAAGCTCATAGTGAGAAGATCCTCACCAAGTTTAAATATGCACAACAACGAACTGAATATCTTGCTAAAATCCAGCTTCTGATTCAGGAGATCTGGGGTAAACCTAAGTTTATGCATTTTTCTTTCACTTGGGGGGGTCTCACTTTGTGCCCATTCTGGGGTGCAGTGGCTTAATCAAAGTTCACCGTAGCCTCCTGGACTGAAACAATCCACTATTCTCAGCCTCCCAAGTGGCTGGGACAAATTGGCGTCAGGTGCCAAGACACATGACACAGCATCAGGGCTGAAATATTATTAATGAAAAAAATTGTAAATTATAATTGATTCTAATAATGAAGAAATAAACGTTTTACTCAGAATTACAGCTACAGACATCTTCCATATTTTGTAACTCCCCCAAAACTCATTGATATCATCTTTTTTTAACATCATAGAGTGCATGTCTCTTCTAATTATTTATTCCGACCTTCCAGAGTTATTTTGAGCAGTAACTGCCACCCTGCCTGCATGTACATTATTCTTGTTCTGCAAGGAACAGACGGAGGATCCAGATGGAACCTTAATAGTACATGCCTCAGCTGGGCTTGGTGGCTCAGCCTGTAATCTCAGCACTTTGGGAGGCAAGGCGAGTGGATTAGCTGAGCCTGCAAGTTCTAGAACAGCCTGGGCAACTTGGCGAGACATCTCTACAATAAATCAAAAATTATCCAGGCATAGTAGCACGTGACTGGAGTTCCAGCTACTTGGAAGACTGAGGTGGAAGGAGCACTGGAGTCAGCAGGTCGAGGCTGCAGTGGCCAGGAGTGTGCCACTGCACTCCAGTCAGGGCGACAGAGTGAGACTCCAACTCACAAGAAAAAAGAAACAAAAAAATAAAATAAAAAGTACATGTTTCCATCCTTAACTAGAATCGGAGATCTTCTCCATCTCCAATAGAAATCTTGAGTATCTGTGTCTTTCCATGTTCCACAGCCACAAGGGAACATGTTTAATACTACAGTTCATAAATTCATAGTGAGAACTCTATATGGTGGCTATGAAGCCTGAAAGAAGAAACAGACAAGACACTGGCATCTAGAAAAAGAATCTTTCAGAGCCCTTGAATCTTACAAGAAGAACAAAAACTAGTTAAATAGACTCATTAGGCAGGACCACCACAAGTAGTGGCAGATGTTTGCAAGTTCTAAAATTTCGACATTCCAATAGGAAAAGAGACAGACCCTGACCTGGAACACATTTACCAGGAACCAGTCATTTTTGCCTCTTCCTCCTCCTTCTCCAGCATTTCATTTCAGGTGAGATTATTTGAATAAGTCACATCTATATGGTGAAAATATGACTTTATTTTTTTAAATTAGATTAAATGTATTTTATGAGTCTGAGTCTCACTCCGTCACCTAGACAGGAATGAAGTGGCACCATCACAGCTTATCACAACCTTGTCCTCCTGAGCTCAAGAGATACTTCCTTCTCAGGTCCTCAAGTTGCTGAAACTCCAGGCACGTGCGATCACTCTCAGTTAAATTTTTCAGCTTTTACAGCTAAATGGATGTGCTATGTTGTCCAGGTTGGCCTCAAACCCTTGGGCTCAAACAAATCTCTCCCCCGACCCCTGACGTGGATAAAAAACAAAAAAGCACACACAGTCCAAAAGGGGACTTTAGGACACCAGTTCCTCATATTCTCAGCTTTCATGGCTTTCCCAAATAACCCTACAGCCCTGCTACAACTCCTTGTCTTGACTTTGTCCCTCCAAGCAGAATGGGGTTTGCATCTGGTGACACAACTGCCAATGACACTCTGATGACATACCCTGGGGATTTCCACATGGGCATTCCAGATCAGGTGACTGCCTGGCTGTAACCAACCAGCACCATGGCTCCCCCTGCCCATTCTCAAAACCTTTTCTCCAAGGCCAAAGTTAAGATGTCCAGCTTTATAAACAATCCAGCATCATCAGAATGAGAGGATCTACAAGTAACTAGAATTCTTCCCAGTTCCACTGGAGATAAACTTTGGGCTACAAAATAAGTTTGTGGGGATCTTGCATTGACTTAAATATTTAGGGCGGAATTTCTAAAGACTCTTTGAAATATTGTTATGCAACTGACTCCCAGAAAACTGGAACAAACCTGGAATCCAGCTACTTCAGAGAATGGGTGAGCAAAGGAGGGTCAGAGGCACAAGATGTATGTGAAAAACATCAAACCACAAGGAGCACCCAGCTCTGTAAACAGCAGCTATGGTGGCTGGCATCAGGACTGAACTTCTTAGACAGCCACCATGTTGACTGAGAGCACAGTGTCTTTGACACCACATGACCAACAGCAGTGCATCTGAACAGAGACACAAGACACTCCTTTCCATAAATTCCCATTTAATGATGGACTGTCACACCACACCATCTTTGTCCAAGACCTCTGGGCAAGTGTAATCAGAAACCATCACCTAAAGAAGAATCAGAGAGGAGTAGAAAGAGAATACAGATGAAAGTAGGGGGTATGCATGCACTTGACCACACAGAGTGTCCCCACATATCCTATTTAAAATTGGAAGACTCAAGCCTGTAATTCCAGCATCTTGTGAGGTCGAGGAGAGAGGATTGTCTGAGCTCAGGGGTTCAAGACCAACCGGGGCAACTTGGTGAGACCTTGTCTCTACAATTAATCAAAGAAAATTAGCCAGACATGGTAGCCTGCATCTTCAAATTTCCAGCAACTTTGAAGCCTGAGGCAGAAGAATTGCCTGAGCCCAGTAGTTTAAGGCTGTGGTGGTCATGAGCATGCCACTGCACTGCAGCCTGGGTGACAGGGTGAGACTCCAACTTAAAAAGTAAAATAAAATGGGAAGAGCCCTAGTGTTGACCCGTGGTCTCCTTATAAATCCTCATCTTGTTATCTCCACAGGTGTTCACAATTTCTTCTTTATTTACAAAGGTGCTGATGAGCTCACATGTATTTAATCCTTAAGGTGTATATTTTTCACCAAGTACTGACCCAGCCTTCCTTCTTTCACCATATCTCATATTTGGGAATCAAAAGAAACCCCTTGGAACATGTGAATTGAAATATATCATTAACAGTCAAGTTTTATGCCTTAGATATAATTACATGAAAGCTGGTTCACCGGGAAATAAAAGAACTGCCTCTGAGGTCATGGGGACTTAGGGTCATCAATTATTAGGAGGCTACATGGACGCAGAAGTGCTCCCTGAGTTTTCCACTGTCTAGATAAATTCTGCAGATGGACCACAGTGAGGTAGGAACATCCTTCAATGCTGTGGGTAACAAGCCTTACATACAAAGCACAGATGCAAACTGAGGAGTTTCCAACTTCCCCTAAGTGCCCCTCACCTTGAACGCTGTGCCCCAAAGCTGGATCATCACATGTTCCTGAGGGATCAGGTCACCATCTGTGTCTGAGACATTGACATGTCAGGCCTTAGTTGAGATGAGCCTGATGAGTTTAAGTGTAAAATGCCTGTACCACCATCAGTTCCAGGTTGCTTTCCCCTCCACTGAAATGGGTTGGTAAAAATGACCCACAAGATATGTGCCTGGGAGTGGGGTTTCCCCTTTCCTCTGAGCAGATCCCAAGTGACCCAATAATTCCGCTGCCTGATTCCTCAAAATACACAACCACAAAAAAGGAACCAGTGAGGGTGACATTTCTAGAAGCCACATCCCAAGACCCCTGGCAAAGCTCTGAAGTTGTGGTGTGGTCTGGATGGGGATTTCTCCCAAAGCGGCTGGACTGGCCTCCGGTTTGAGAGAGCAAAGGGTGGAATCTGGGACATCAGCGATATCCACAAGTGGTTGAGGAAACAGGTAGGTCTTGGGCTGAGGAGGGTGGTGCTCTGGAAGAAGCTGAGTGCGTGTGGAGAATATTCTGAGCTGAGCAGGGATGCAACAGGGTGAGTCACCCCAAAGTAGACCAGGGTGAAGTGCACTCTAGCATCACACCGTCCCCACTGCCCATTCAGCCATGACCCTCACATTGGTCACCGAACCCACTTTCCATGGCAAAAATGTGGCAGGATGTCAGCAGCCAGCAGGAATTTGCTGGGATGACATGCACCACCTGTCCTGTCCTCCTTGGCTGCTTACTGCCTACAGCCGGTGCAGACTGGAATGGAGTCCTGCAGTCCAGGGACCTACCCACCAGGCACCATTCCTGAGCCAGAATTCTCAGCACACCCCACAAGGCACACTACATCCTGCTGCTCTCCCCAACTTCCAGAGGGCAGGCATCTCAGCCTGAAAACACTGCAAGAAAAATGTAATTTTAGGTACTTACAGGTGTGGTGGCTCACGCCTATAATCCCAGCAATTTGGGTGGCAGAGGTGAATTTCCTGAGCCCAAGGATTCGAGACTAGCCTGGGTAACTTGGTGAGACCTCATCTCTTCAATAAATCCAAAATTAGCCAGGTGTGGTGGTGCATGCATGTAGTTCCAGCTACTTAGAAGGCTGAGGTGGAAGGATCGCCTGAGCCCAGCATGTCAAGGATGTAGTGACCATGGGAGTGCCACTATACTTCAGGTTGTGTGACAGAATGAGATTAAAAAAAAAAAAAAAAAAGGCCAGGTTCATTCATCAGTCTGTAATCCCAGCACTTTTGGGAAGCAAAGGGGAGTGGATGTCCCGAGCCTGAATGTTAGAGATGAGTCCAGGCAACTTGGTGAAACCTCATTCCTACAATAAATAAAAAATTAGCTGGTCATGTAATCTGAGTAACTTGGGAGGTTGAGGTAGGTGAATAGCTTGAGCTCTGAAGTTTGAGACCAGCCTAGGTGATGTAGCAAGACTTCGATTCACAAAAATAAATAATAGCCAGATGAGGTGCTATATGCCTGTCATCTCAGCTAATTAGTAGACTGAGGAGGAAGTCTTATCCACCCAGGATGTTGAGAGTGCTTTAAGTCATGATCACTCTAGCATGGAAGACATGGTAAGACCCCAAATCAACAGAAGACAGAAGATCATTATCATTAAAATGTCAACTTCACCCACAATGATACACAAATTTAATGAAATTTGTATGAATACCTCACTGATATTCTTCCTTGAAGAACTACTTTTTAATCCTATATCTATATAGAATCTCAAGGTACTATACATACTTTTAACAAATTAGGTACTATAAATACTTTTAACAAATTACACTTCCTAATTTTAAAACATATGACCAACTAACAGGAATAAAAATATGTGATACTGGCACTTAGAGAACCAGATAATGGAACAAAATAGAAAACCTCAATATAAATCCACATGAATACAATCAAATGATCTTTAGCAAGATTGGCATGGCCGTAAAACTGGGAAACACATCTCCTTTAACAAATGATGTTGGAAAACTGGCTATCCACAAAAAATAAAAAATAAAGATAAGCCGGGCTTGGTGGCTCAGCCTGTAATCCCGCGCCTTTGGGAGGCTGAGGTGAGTGGATTGCCTGAGCCCGTGGGTTCGAGACCCGCATGGGCAGCGAGACCTCATCTCTACAATAAATCAAAAAATCAGCTGGGCATGGTAGCGCATGCCTGTAATTCCGGCTACTTGGAAGGCTGAGGTGGAAGGATCGCCGGAGCCCAGCAGGTTGAGGCTGCGGTGGCCGGGAGCGGCCACTGCACTCCAGTCTGGGCGACAGAGTGAGACTCCAACTCAAAAAATAAAATAAAATAAAATAAATAAATAAATAAAGATAGACTCTTGAATCATACACAAAAAGCTTTCCAAAATGATTGAATGCTTAAATGTAAACACTGTAATTGTAAAGTTATAAGGACAAAATATAGGATGGAAGACACTAACCATGACAATGCTTTGTTAGATGACAGCAAAAGCATAAGGAACAATAAAAAAATATGAGAACTGAGCTGGGAGCAGTGGCTGACAACTATAAACCCAGGACTTTAGAGGGCCAAGGGGAGAGGATTGCCTGAATCCACAGGTTAGAGACCAGCCTGGGCAGTGGGGGGAGAACCCATCTATGCAATAAATAAAAAAATTAGGTGACCATGGTGGCGCCTGCCTGTAGTAGCAGCTACTTGGAAGGCTGAGGTGGAAGGATCATCTGAGCACAGCAGGTCAAGGCTGCAGTGGCCATGAGCGGTGTGCCACTGCACTCTGGCCTAGGCTACAGAGTAAGACTCCAAATCAAAAACAGAAAAGAAAAGGGAAGCATGAGACTAATTGCTCTAAGTGTCTATCCAAAGATTGAATGCAGAACCCCAAAAAGATATGTGCACATACATGTTTATGGCAGCATTATCTACAAAAGTAAAATGTGGAAGAATCCTAAGGCTTTCAAAGGATGAACGAACAATGAAAATGTGGCATCCTCAAAAAAAGAAATCTTGTCACATGTTATGGTAAGGTTAAATCTTGTGGACATTATGTGAACATAAATAAGACAGTATTAACTGGATGCAGAGGGTCATGTCTGTAATCTCAGCACCTGAGCCCAAGACCTTGAACTCAAGACCTACATAAAAAATACAGTATGCCAAGACTTTGTGCCTAAGGAAAAAAAAATTGCCAGACATACTGGGCATGAGCCTGTAATCCCAGTACTCAGGAGGCTGAGCTGGAATAATCACCTAAGTCAAGGAGCAGAAGGTGGTAAAGAACCTTGATTTTGCCACCACAATTCACCCTGGGTCACAGAAATAGAGCCCAACTCAAACAAAAGGAAAGAACAGAAAACAAAACAAAACCACACACACACACAAAAGGATTTGGAAATCCTCCTTGATATTGATATTGGTCTTAATAATCTTTTTTTGTTTTATATGACTAGAGCAGGGGTCCTCAAACTTTTAAAACAGGGGACCAGTTCACTGTCCCTCAGACCGTTGGAGGGGCGGACTATAGTTAAAAAAAAAAAACTATGAACAAATTCCTATGCACACTGCACATATCTTATTTTGAAGTGAAAAAACAAAATGGGAACAAATACAATATTTAAAATGAAGAACAAGTAAAGTTAAATCAACAAACTTACCAGTATTTCAATAGGAACTATGGGTCTGCTTTTGGCTCATGAGATGGTCAATGTCCGGTTCCATATTTGTCACTGCTAGTCGTAACAAGTGATGCAAGTGTGCACCAGTTAGTCTAGATCTGGTTGGAGATTTCAGATGTTTCATTCTGGAAAAAGTCTGTTCACATAAGTGCTGCCAAAGATGGTTGCCATTTTGAGTGCATGGTTCCTGAGATTAGGATATGTCTCAGAGGGGAGAGATGCATAGAAATTAGGGAAGGCTGCTTGACTTGAATGCGTCTTTCAGAGAGTCACAATTCTGCAGTTCAGCCAGTTCCATTTGGTAAATTGTATCCATATTTTCAACGTCAATAGAAAATGGGTTACGGAAAAGCTGTATTGTTGGGAGCCAGCCTTGGAGGTCCACCTGATTGACAGGGTCCGGGTGGGCCGAAGACCCCGGGCCGCAGGGCGAGCACAGGAAGCTGAGGCCCTTCTGTCCTTCACCTTTGCTGTTTGATACCGCCGAAGAATTCTGTGCAGTCGTGGAAGAAGAAAATGGCATGTTTATGTGAAGTACTCACAGCTAACCTGGAAACATCATGGTTTATTTTTCCATTTTTCCCACTATGCCACTTGGCCTTTTCTAACATATGCAAGGGTTAAACTCTGAAGCACATCAAGAATGCTTTATTTCACTTGCTTATAAGTTACTAGACATTGCTTAAGTAATAAATGATATAAGTATATCCACTCCTTATTTGATTTAGGACTATGCAGTTTAGTGTTTAGACATAAGGATTTTTAGAAGCACAAGTTTATAATAGGTTCATTATGAATTCATCATAAGTTCTAACACTTATCTAGGAGTTATGTAGGTGACTTATAACACTGTTTTCACTGACTTAGGATAAAGATTAATGTTAAGGTTTTTACTTAATTCTATAGTTAAAACTCTAAGTTAACATTTATAGAATAGGTTTTCATTGAACTCATAATATAATAATCAGACACTTTTTATGACAGATCAGCTAAAACAGAAAGTAACCTTGAGGGGCCTGGGAAACATTACTAAAAGCTTCTTTTGAGTTCTCTTTAGAAACAAGCACTGCAAGATAAGAGAAAAGTAACGAGGACATCTGGACAAGGAAGGCGATCACAGGACTCTGAAGAACACAAGAGCCTAAGATGAGAATATTCCTGACACATAAAGAAATATACACTTAAAAAAACTTTCTTGAAACATTTGTAATTTGGGACATTGGACTGAGAGTGCCATTGCTGGCTTTATGAATAGGACCTGTCTAATGCCTATGAGATTCCTGGCTTATTTGCTACTAAAGCCTATGGGAATTTTGGTTTGTTTGCTACTAAGACCACTAGCTGGTAACTTTTAAAAGATATGTATGTGAAAGAGTTTTCTTTGTCTTGCCCCTTCACAAATGGTATAAAAGTTCTGTATTAACTAGCATTAAATTGTCATCTGTTCAAGAAGCAGGTGTCCGGTATATGATCGTCGTCGTCGCCTATCTGTCTCTCCTTCAACATATCTCACGACCCTTGTGGGGCGGGACCCCGCACTGTATGTCCTGTTCATGAAGATGAAGCTCTTTAAATCTAAATGGGAACTCCTTTTGCAACTTTTCCAGTGAATCCACACATGTTTTGTTTGGGAATGCAACCAATGGTTTTTCCGCTAACAGATTTTGAGTTGTGGGGAGATGGTAGAAGTTTTCCTCCTTCACTTGTTTGATGAGGAGGCCTAATTTTACTTCAAATGCTTTCACATGTGATTGCATATCACAGATGAGCTTCCCCTTTCCTTGAAGTTGCACATTGAAACTGTTGAGTAGCTCTGTTACACCTGTCAGAAAGGCAAGGTGTCATTTCCATTCTGCATCATTGAGCTCTGGTACTTCTTTGTTTTTTGAAAGCAGAAAAGCTGTAATCTGTGGAAATAAGTCATAGAAATGTTTCAAAACTCTCCCTCAGCTCAGCCAATGGACTTCTGTGTGGTACAGAACATCTTCATAGGCAACATTTAGCTCAGACAGAAATTCCTGAAATTGTCTGTGGTTTAGTGCATTCGCTCTAATGAGGTTAACACAAGATATCACAATTTTCATAACAGAGTCCCACTTCAGTGATTTACTACACAGCGCTTGTTGGTGGATGAGGCAGTGTATGGCTACTGGATGAGAATGGTTATGTTTGCCCATCTCTTGGTTAATGCAAGCACTTACTCCTTTCTTAGACCCCACCACGCTAGGAGCACCATCAGTTGTCACACTGACTAGTTTAGCCCAGTCCAGCTCCAAACCATTCACAGTTTGGCAAACCTTTTCATAGATATCCTCTCCTGTAGTTGTTCCTTTGATGCTTTGCAGTGCAGCAAGCTCTTCTGTGACTTTGAAATAGTCATTCGTCCCATGAATAAAAATTAGAAGTTGTGCAGAATCATGAACATCATTGCTTTCGTCGAGTGACAAGGAAAAATAGGAAAGTTTTTTGTGGAGTTTTGCAAATGCTGATGCAAATTGTCTCCCATTTCTTCAATCTCTCGTGTAATTGTAGGTCCTGAAAGACTCACTGTACTAAATAAATCGGCCTTCTCTGGACACATCTCTTTGGCAACAGAAAGAAGGCATTCTTTAACAAATTCTCCCTCCACAAATGGTCTGCCAGTGCACGTTATTTGTTTGGCAACTTGAAAACTTGCTCATAGTGATGAAATATTTAGCTGTTTCTGCTTCACAAAAGTATTTTGCTGAGTTGTCAATGTATTTTTCAGTTTTAATATTTTATCTTTTCTCACTTCTCCGACCAAACAATCATATTTGTCCTTATGTTGAGTTTGATAGTGTCGACGCAAATTGTATTCTTTGAACACAGATACTATATTCTGGCATATCAAACACACAGCTCTTTCCTTGTACTGCATGAAAAAGTAATCAGAAGTCCACTGTTCTTTGAATATTCTACACTATGAGTCAATTTTTCTCTTTCTTGACATCTTTGTTTCCTAGGGATTCCAAATTGCTATTAGTAAAATACATACATACATACATATATATATATATATATACACACACACAGCGCTACAAAAACAATATACCAGCAATAACTTTGCCCACACAGAGACATACAGACTGCACTGCCCATCAATGCAGTCTGATCAGTGTCCATCAATGCAGCCTTACCATTCCACATCATTTCAGCCTCACCAGTGCCCATGTTGGTGGAACTCCGCTTTTACCTCAGGCTCACACTGGTGCGGTGTGGGAACCGGCATGATTACAGAGCTGGTTCCTCCACCACCTTTCCAGTTCACACTACCCATGCGAACCGCACTGCAATCTGTGAACTCGCACAGGAATCTGATTGCATGGCTGCAGGAAAAAAGAAGGCACGTATGCCTTTTTTCTTCCGAATCTAATGTAAGTTCAGCCATACAAGCATATGGCTGAACTCGCACTGCTCAGAGATTGCAACAGTGTGAACTGGGGCTTACACATCACACAACATACAACATCATATACAACTGAATAGCAATCAGAATACAAATGCACTTACTGTCAATTAAATTGGGTTTCCTACTCCTCGGCTGTCTGCAGAGCAGGATTAAGTTCCCATGGGTCCCTAGGCAGATTACCAGTTTGGGGGCCCCATGCAATAACACTGAGCACTGACCATTTGCATTAACACTGAGCACTGACTATTTGTGTTATCACTCTGATGCAACCCGCCAGAAACCACCCCCAACCAACTAACCAACTTCAAAAAAAAAGGCTCTCCTAACTTCAAAAAAAAGGCTCTCCTGACTTCAAAAAAAAAAAGGCGCCCCCATCTGCAAAAAAAAAAAAAAAAATAGACTTCCTAACTTCAGAAAAAAAAGGCCCCCCTTAACCGCAAAAAAAAAAAAAACCCTACTAACTGCAAAATTTTAAAAAAAATAGACCTTCTAACTTAAAAAAAAAACAAAAATCCTAACTTGTTCTTACCTCGGTCCTCAGGCAGCAGCAGGCTCTGCACAGGCAAGTCGTGACTCGTCCGATCGCACCCAAGACTGACAGGAAGAGTCGAGAGACAGAGAGAAGGAGTGGAGTTGGAGAGTGCGACGCACATTCCACACATGCGCACTGCGGGCCCGGATGAGTCGGCTGCTAGGCAGGACAGGTAGTGGTGGCAAAAACACCTGATGGGCCGGATAAATGTCCTTGGCGGGCGCATGTGGCCCACTGGCCATAGTTTGAGAACCCCTGGACTAGAGGAACAAAAACAAATATTAACAAGTTCGACTGCATCAAACTAGAAAATTTCTTCACAGTAAAGAAAACAGGAAGGAGATTTACAGGATAAGAAAAAATATTTGCAGACCACATTATCTGATGAGAGTTTAATATTCAAACTTTACAAGAAAATTAAACAAATCAAAGGCAAAACCTAAAAAAAGATAATCATGTGACTAAAAAATAGTCCAAGAATGAATAGTTACTTTTCCAATGAGGGCACACAAATTGCCAGCAGGTATAAGAAATGGCACTCAATGACACCAATAGAGGCACAATTTCAAATTGCACAATGATGAGATATTATCTTACACCTATGAGGATGACTCATATCAACCAGAGGAGAGAGAAGTGTTGACAAAAACGTGAAGGAAAAGAAACCCTGTATACTGTTGGTGAGCGCAAAATTGGTAGTCACAGTGAAAACTATTATGAACATCCTTTTAAATATAAGAAATAAACTGTCATCCAACATACAAATTCTTTTTTAGGGTATATAAGCAAAGGAAATAAAAGCAGCTTCTCAAAAATGTATCTGCACCCTTATATTCATTGCAGCATTTCTCAAAATGGCCAAGCTATGAAAACAACCTAAATATTTGTGGATTGTGTGTTAAGAAAATATAGTACATAGACATAACATATTATTCAGCAATAAAAATAAAAAGCATTCTGCAATTTCCCCTTCATGGATGAAGTTGAAAGACATTATGCTAACTGAGGTGAGCCAGGCACACACACAAAAACACTGCATGATGTCACTCATGTGTGGAATCAAAAAGTTTGCACTCACAGAGCAGAGAGTACCGTGTTGGTCATCAGGGTCTGCAGGTAGGGGAAATGGGAGATAATTTCAATGGTTACAAAATTTCAATTCTAATTAATAGGGATCTAATGTATCACATAGTGACTTATGGCTAACAATATCTTGTATGATTAAAAAATTTGCTAAAATAATAGATACTATGTAGCCGGGCTTGATGGCTCAGCCTGTAATCCCGCGCCTTTGGGAGGCTGAGGTGAGTGGATTGCCTGAGCCCGCGGGTTCGAGACCCGCCTGGGCAGTGAGACCTCATCTCTACAATAAATCAAAAATCAGCCGGGTGTGGTAGCACACGCCTGTAATTCCGGCTACTCGGAAGGCTGAGGTGGAAGGATCTCCGGAGCCCAGCAGGTCGAGGCTGCAGTGGCCAGGAGCAGCCACTGCACTCCAGTCTGGGTGACGGAGTGAGACTCCAACTCAAAAAAAAAAATATTAGACACAATAAATACATGGTTATATGATTATTATTTATGCATAAAAATCAGATGTTAAACACATAAATGCACATATAGGTATGTATGTGTACATATATGTAGCCTAGTCCTAGCTTCATACCAAAAAAATTAGTAATAAAATAAGAATTATTGTAAAACAAGGTAACATGGGAGTTTATCATACATTTATCAATGTTCTACGTGATATAATATACTAAGAAATTTGGACATATAGGGTTTAAATGACCAATATCAATTAATACTGAAAAAGAAAAATTAAAATAACATTAGGGTATCTTCCATCTAGAGACATACTCTGTGTCCTAGTAGAACTACGAAGTATGAATTTCTATAAAATCACATGGAAACCACCCTAGGGATAGGGTTAGCAGAAAACTTATAACATCTATCAGCACAGTTTTTAAAATTTCTCAATCAAACAAAATCACTACTATTCTCAAACATTTCCAACGTGACAGAAAAAGAAAATTTTAAAAATAGTTTAACGTGGATTTTCTAAATAAGAAAGCAGATATTAGAATATTTCCAAAAGTAACAGAAATGCAGTCACTTACAAACCATTAAGAGGACTTTGATTTTCAGTGTAACTTTGAAAGATCATTGAAAGAGAAGTCGATTTTTAGAGACCTTTAGAGCATGGAACAGATGTTCCTTTGTGCCAACAAAAGAAAGGATCCCAGGCTTCTCAAAAACCATTTTCATTGGAGCAGACCACCTTCCCAAACCACTCTTCAATACCTGCTTGCTCCTTGACCTGTGTCATCTGCTTCATTGATGCTGACCTACCTGGGGATTTAGCTAATGTCTGTGTCTCTTTACATTTCAGGGCTCTTTCCTTTCCTCCAGCCTAGTGATCAGGTCTGGCTTTGAGACAGTAAGTCCTGCTTTATTAGAAAAATGTAACATGACTCTTCCTGGAATTTTTCAATTACAAACCTAGTACTGCACTCATTAGAAACACACTATAAAAGACTCTGGAAAATTAATCCCAAAATACTGTTTTCCAACAGAACCTTTAGAACATTTAGATAAAATTTTATATTTGTGGGTTCTTAGCTCAGTACTAGTCAGTCAAGACATTATAGCAACCTCTGGATTGTAGGTGTGGGCAATGATATCCTACGCCACTAAATTCCTGAACTTACTAGTAACATAGAAGTACACAGGTCAGTTCAAAAGAGAGAATGGTTGTCAAAATGAAACACCTTTAATTTTTCCTTTTCTATGTTACCAAATCAACTTTTCTTTGGTAGCAAGAATCTGAAACTCATTTGTGCAAAGCAGAAACTCTCAGCAAACATTCTACAAAGAAAGGACATGAAATCCTTAGTATGAAATAGGGATTGTGTGTTGAATTCCTCACCCAGAAATACCATGTTTCTGTGGTTCTCTAATATTATTTTACTGTACAATATCTGCTGAGGAGGGTCCAGGCATTCCCACTTCTCTGGAGAGAATTCTATATCCACATTCTTGAATGTATCAACAGCCCCAGAAAACAAGAACAAAAACAACATATATTTATCAAGTGGCCATGAACTCTAGTGAACAAGAGAATAAAGAAAACAGGATCCAGTTGACTTGACAACTAAAATTATGCAATAAAATAATCTGCAACACAGAAGTATTCTCTAATGCATCCAGCCTGAGAAAAAAGGATGAAATAGAAAACCCTCAGCCAGCGTAGACACTCTATTTCTGTGAATGATAAAGCATAAATCTGGACACAAAGAAAGGCATGTACATTCCTGAGTGCTATATTTACATCAACAGAATAAGTTGCGTATACTGCTCAGATGAAAAACTCATAGTAGGTTGGAAGGTCCTAGTCAAGTTTTAACGTGTACAATCATACACTGAATATTTTCTTAAAATGCAAATTCTGATTCAGGAGATATGGAGTTAACCTGAGCTTCTGCCCTTTTTTTTTCAGTGGGGGAGGGGTCTCATTGTGTTACCCATGTTGGGGTCCAGTGGCACAATCACAACTCATTGCCCCCTCAATCTCCTGGCCTGAAAGAATGCCTCCTCTGCAGCCTCTCAAGTAACTGGGACAAATTGGTATCAGGTGCCAAGGCACACAGGTGCAACACAACATCCATGCTGAGATATTATAGGTCAAAATACTGTAAATTATAATCTCAGTGTAATAATAAACATGTATTAAGCAGAAATCTACATACAGGTATCTCTGATGGCATGTAATCTCTAAAAGTGTATTTATATTGTTTGTTTTTGGCATCCTGGAGAGCAAGTGTCTTCTAATTATTCTTTATTCCGATCTTCCTGAGTTGATCTGGGCAGTAAAACCCATCCTGTGTAAACGTGAATTTTATTAACCATGTTCCCCATGGAGTTGATGGAGCATTATATGAAATCTTAATCATACATGTTTCCATCCTTCACTAGTATCTGAGATTCTACCCCATTACCAATGGGAATCTTGGGTATCCACACCAACTTCCCATGTTCCACAGTCACAAGGGAACATTTTTAATACAGCAGGTCATGCATTAATGGTGAGGACAGTTCATGGCAACTAAGCAGCATGGATGCTCATAAGAGAGGGGGCTCTAGTATGTAGGGAGATGTGTCCTTCAGAGCCCTTGAATATCACAGGAAGAGCAAAAATAGTTGAAACATACTCATTAGGCAAGACCATCACAAGTAGCAGTAGAGGACTGCAAGTCTTAAAAATGACATCCCTTTTGACCCGGGAAACATTTACTTGAGAACCAGCTATTCTTTTCCTTTTTCTCCTACTTCTCTGGAATCACTGTCATGGCCACCCCAGAGTCGACCTGCTGGGCTCAGGCAATTCTTCTGCCTCAGCCTTCCAAGTAGCTGTACCTACAGTCACACGCTACCATGCCCAGATAATTTTTGATGTATTGTAGAGAAGAGGTCTCACCAATTTGCTCGGGCTGGTCTTCATCTCACAAATTCAAGCAGTCCACTCGCCTTGGCCTCCCAAAGTGCTGGGATTACAGGCTGAGTCACCGAGCCTGGCCCTCTGGGATTTCTTATCAGGTGAGATGATCTGGACAGGACACACCTACATGTGGAAAATATGCCTTTATTTTCAAATTAAAATGAATATTTATTTTTTGTAACAGTCTCACTCTGCCACCCAGTCAGTAGTGAGGTGGCACCATCATTACTCGACGCAACCTTGAACTCCTAGGCTCAGTCAATCCTTCCATTTCAGCCTCCAATGTAGCTGGAACTACAGGCCTTTGCTAATATTCATGGCTAATTTTTTTTTTAGTGACATGGGAGTGCTATCTTGTAGAGGTTTGTCTCAGACTCCTGGGCTCAAGCAATCCTTTCACCTCAGCCTAAGTGATGGGATTACTTGCATAAGCTATGATGTGCAGCCAGATGATATGCAGCCCTAACATAAGCACAATCCTTCCCTTGCTACCACCACACCCCCACACGGGAGGCCCCAAAAAGAAAGAAAAAGTCCACATCTATCTGTCTTTTGTCACAGGAGACAAATTTAAAAACAACGAGCTACTGCATAGAGTCCAAAGTGTGACTTTATTCTTTCCTTCCCCCAAGTGTCCTCCCTTGCCACAAACACTGGCAATTTTAGGTTACTTGGAAGGCTGAGGCGGAAGGATCGCTGGAGCCTAGCAGGTCAAGGCTGCAGTGGATGGGAGTGTGCCACTGCATTCCAGTCTGGGTGACAAAGTGAGACTTCAACTCAAAAAAAAAAAAAAAAAAGCACTAATATCAGAACTCAGAAGAACAAAAAGCCAAGTACCCTGGA
Organism: Cephalopachus bancanus; assembly: GCA_027257055.1. Taxonomy (NCBI): domain Eukaryota; kingdom Metazoa; phylum Chordata; class Mammalia; order Primates; family Tarsiidae; genus Cephalopachus; species Cephalopachus bancanus. The sequence goes on from JAPVLO010000757.1 coordinate 721,043, forward strand.
AACCTCCCTTCTTTGTACTGACCCATGTTGCTGATACAATCATTTATCCTTTTACAACAGATGGAAGTTTCTGAAGTGCAGGGACCTTGACCACTTTATCTGTTTTTTCTTGTGGCTTTGTAATATGGAGGTAAATCTGGATTCTACCAGTGTATTTCTAGAGACCTACTCCTCATTATTTACCCAAGTAACAGGAAACTGGAGCCAGTCCCATCTGGATATATTCATTCTTGATCCATGAAGAATATAGAATAAGAATATAATTCTTATTATTTAACTCAGCATTAAAAAAAAATTATTGAAAGTATTATCATCTGGTCTTGGGAGGCCATGGCAAGTGAGCCCGTGGGTTTGAGACCAGCCTGGGCACCTTGGCAAGCCCTCCTCTCTATAATAAATTTAAAAATTAACTGGGTATGGTAGCACATGTCTGTAGTTCCAGCTACTTGAAAGGCTGAGGTGGAAGTATCACCGGAGCCCAGCAGGACAATGCTGGGGTGGTGGTGAGTGTGCCACTGCACTCTAGTCTGGGCAATAGAGTGAGACTCCAACTCAAAAAAAACACAAAGTATTATCTTGCTTCTTCAGATCATATCACTCAATGCACTCAGACTTTCAACTAAGTAAAATAAACATATTGTATTCAGACGACAGCATACAATGTTGTATAAACTGGAAATAAACTGCAGGAAGATTTTGTAAAGAAAAGGGAAGCAGCTCAGGGAAATAGGCTTTTTCACCCACAGTCCACAAGGAACTGCATAAGCAGTAGGCTCATCATGTTCTCAAGTTTGGGGATCAATCTTTCTGTGAGATGCAGCCCAGGAGATTTCACTACCAGGCAGTGACAGAGGAAAACCTGATACCTGAGAGTTAAATTCTTATCCCTCCACACACTCCATTGTCCCTTCCTCACAGCATGGTATTCCTCCAGCTCCCAGGGTCTCCATTCTCACCAGGGACCAAACACTCACGTGAAGTAGTCTAAAATTTTGACCTGTGTTGTCTTTTCTGACCCCAAATGTGTAGAGTTTGCTGGACACCAACCAATTTCCAACACCAAGTTTTTGTCCAACAATTCAATTCTGTCACCACCCAGAGTTAGCACAAACCCTCAAGTTCCGGGCTCAGTCCCACAACATTGCCTACGCTGCGTAAGCCACTTACAAAACCCAGGGACCCTCTTTGCTTTTGAGCAACCACCTATAAATCAGGGGCTCCCCGAACCCCTCCTCCAGCCCAATAATTTGATGGAATACTCACAGAAATTCGCAAGACATTTCACGTGTGCTGCCCAGTTTATTATAAAGAATACAACTCAGAAACAGCTAAGTGAAAAAGAGGTGTAAGTCTAGGGACAGTGGCAGGGGATGTGCATGGGGAGGGAATTCTAATAAACAGCTGTGATTCAAAATGCATCATTCATATTCTGCAAGAGCAGCTTGCTGCAATGAATCCCCTTTCCATGAGGACTTAAGTGGTATTCCACCTTTTCCCTACCTTAAAATCACTCAGACACTGCAATTTTCCATTTTCTGCCTCATAGACAATTAGATAAAACACTTTTGTCTTTAGCGATCCGGAAAAAACTCATGCAAGCCAAGCACTGCCTTAAGTTTTCCTCCTTCTCCCAGACCCCTGAACTCTAACCCACTCTAAGCCTGAGCCAACACACAGCCCTCTTCATGTCCCTCCTTAAGAGCAAGCAGACTTCAGAGTGAGAAATTCTATGACCTGTGATCTGCTGGTGAAACCCTCCATCCTGCCCTCTCCCTTCCACCCTCTTTCTGATCGTTTTTTTCTCCCCTTGAAGGAAAACTCATTTTTGCCTAAACTTTCAGATGCTTGAAGGTCTATAAGGGTGTTTCCACCCTACTGCATTACTCACTTGTCTGAAATTATTTTAATACAAACTCAAATTTATTTTACGTGACAATGTCTAGAAACAGCCCCAGGGCAGTAACAATTACACCTTCTGAAACAGCATCACACCCTTTATTTCTATCCCAATCGTGGACACATCTCCCTGCAGACCCACAGCTTTCCAGGGCTCGGCAGCTTCTCTCACTATCACAGGCTCCTTCCATGACTGATGTAAACAGACAGGCACACATGCAGAAGAGCCTCCCCTGGAGGAACGAACTGGGCCTTAAAGATTTTTTTTGCAGGATCAGGAGTGACTGTGGCTTGGAATCTTCAGGCCCATTTAAGGTTGCTCAGTTAGATTCAAATGAGAAAACACTCAGTGCAAAAGCACTTTAACTCAGTGTTCATGTTTTTGAAGGACACAAAATTGTAAGATATCTTACAAACCTTATCAGAAACAGCAAAATGCTTATTTCTTTCAGAAAATAAACATGTGAATATCTCTTCAATGATAACAAGTCATTTTGTAAACAATCGTGTGTGAATACTTCTAGTAGTTACCAAGTTTTTTCTCATAAAATTTAGCATAAAACTCTTACCCAGATAACAGAATTCTTCACTCTTCCAACAAAAAGTAATGGGGCTGGACTCAGTGGCTCAGCCTGTAATCCCAGCAGTTTGGAAGGCCAACGGGAGTAAATTGCCTGCGCCTGCGGGTTTCAGCCCATCCTGGGCCACTTGGTGACACCACGTCTCTACAATAAAATAAAAAATTTAGTCAGGTGTGGTAGCACACGCCCGTCATTCCGGCTACTTGGAAGAATCAGGCTGAAGGATCACCAGAGCCCAACAGGTTGACGCGGGGATGGCTGTGAGTGTGCTACTGCACTCCAGCCTGGGCGAAGGAGTGAGATTATTACTCAAAAAAAAAAAAGTAATGCATGTTTTCATACATCTGTGAGATTCAGCAATGAATCTGCCACACTTTTAGGTGGAAATGTACTGATTTCCACAGTCATAATGAGAGAAATTGTCCCTTAACCTTGTCAGGGAAGCTCCGTGTAACCTTGGGGAGGACAGGGACGGGGTCAGGACCCCAGACCGCCCCAAACCCCCCATGGGCTCCGCGGGTCCGGGAGAGGAGGACAAAGCCTGGTCAGTTCAGACCTCAGTGTCCATTGATTGGACAAAACTCCAGGCCTCGCCCTTCGGTTCTAGACTGACAGGAGATGAAAAACGAGAGGGACTCCCCAGGCAAAATCACGTTTAGAGTTCTCCTTGCCCCATAGTCTGGGTGGAAGAGGGGGAGGAGTAGGGTTGTAGCCCCCTCTCGGGACATGATGGGAATCTTCATCGCTCCTGATCGGTGGATCACTGGACTGTAGGACGACACCACCTCTCCCGGGACACGATGCGATCGTACTCATGCAGCCCCAGGACCCACCGGCGAAAAGACATTTAGACGCCAGCGTGCCCTTCGAGGGGCCACAACCCTACACTTCCTCCCCAGTCATGTTTCAGCACTGGAAGAAACCTCAACCTTTTCTTGCCTCATGCAGCTGGGTCTAATCGCATCTCCTGTCACTCAAGAACAGAGGGGTGGGGACTGAGGCCTTATCCAATCAACGGACGCTGAAATCTGAACTGGCCAGCCAGATGGGAGCCGGAAGTGAGGAGGTGGTTCCGGGTTCTGATGGGGTGGAGAGGGCTTCTTATCCTGCGCCTGCGCACAGAGCTGTGTCTCTTCTCAGCCTTGTCTTAACTGGGAATCCCGAGTGGTGTGTATCTTCGCTTTAACCTCTGTCGCCTTGTGACCTGCAGTTTCTGGGAGGTCACGTGGTGGACTCCGGGACACCTGGAATCTGGGAGATGGTGAGAATGCGGGCGGGTGCGAAAAGGGGAGGGGGGAATGGACCCTGATGGCCCTGTTGTGGCGGAACCGGCCTTCCGGTCGGCTCTGAGCCATGGGCAGGTGCTGGTGGCCGACAGCCCTACCCTCGTCTTATCTGGATTATCCAGGTGGAAATCTCCTGGGTCTGTCGTCAGGGTCATTGGACTTTTGTGTCACCAGGTCCAAACCCAGTTCTGTCGAGACAAGGAGTTGGTGCAGGGACTGACTTTATTTTGTAGCGACATTAAAATCGAGGACACGAGGGACCAGCGTCCTAAAGACCCCTCCTGGGTTGTGTGTGCTTTTTAAAAATTTTTTTCCAGGCTGGGGTGTAGAGAGGGGCCACGATCAAGAGGTAACAGACTTGCAGATATGTGCGCAATGAGAGGAGTCCTGGAAAGTGGTAAATTATCTTTCTCCTTGGTTGATTGTGTCCATTCTCCTTTATTTAACAAAACAGAGTTAGCGCACACACTCCCACTTTTCCAGAGTTAGTATGAAGGGCTGCATTCTTGTGTCTATCTCATCTTTTCAGCATTTCAAAAATTATTTTAGCTACCTGCAAGCAGGCAAAGAGGCGAGAGTTCCCTCCTCTATCTAAAAGGGAGTCATGTCAGACTTTTGACAGTTGGCTGTCCAATTTGTGGTTGATTAAGTTTATGTTTTATTTATTTATTTTTAGTAATTTTCAAGAAATCTGTTTTAGTTTGGAGAATGGTTTCTGTGCATTTTTAGACACATCTCTGTTCTTGAGGGGAAAAGGCAGAAATGATTTCTGTCCTCTGGATGATCTTGCAATTGTGAAGGAAGAAAAACTGTCCCATAGGACAAGGTAAGCCCACCTAAGGGAGATGGTGGAAGAAGCCACACATCAAGAAGAACCTCAGGCACACAGGAGAACAAGTGCAGGGGCTCCTGAGAGGGTGGTAAAACTCTGACAAAAAAATACATTCAATATAATTTTGAAATAAAGGCATATTTTCAGCATGTAGGTGTGACTTGATTAGATAATCTCACCTGAAAATATATCAGAGAAGTAGGAGGAAAAGGAAAAAATGGCTGCTTCTCAGGTAAATGTATCCCAGGCCAAAAGGAATGTCATGTTTTTGAAACTTGCAAACCTTCCCGTTGTCCTTGTTGATGGCCCTGCCTAATGAGTTTGTTTCAACTATTTTTGTACTTCATGTGATATTCGATGGGTCTGCTGGACACTTCTCCCTACATACCCTCCTCTGTTCTCTTCATCCATACTGCTTGGTTGCCATGAACTGTTCTCACCATGAATGTATGAACTGCAGTTTTAAAAATGTTTTCTTGTGGCTGAGGATCATGGGAAAGCACAGACCCAAGAATCCCATTGGAGATGGGGTAGATCATCAGATCCCAGTGAAAGACATAAACGCGTCCCCTTTTTCTTATTTTTTGAGTTGCAGTCTCCCTCTGTCACTGCACTCCAGCCTGGGCCACAAGAGTGAAACTCCAACTCGAAAATTATAATAATAAATAACTATATCTTTTTGCCAAAAAATCTCAGTGAGGGTGTTGTGCTGCCTCTGTGTGCCTTGGCATCTGATCCAAATTTGTCTGAGTACCCTAGCATGTGCAAGAATGAGACCCACCAACTGGAAAAAAAAAAGTGTGGAACCTCAGGCTAAATCCATGTCTTCTGTGTGAAAATTTGCATTTTAACAAGATATTCAATTCATTGTTGTATATATTAAAACTTGACGAGGACCTTCCAACTCACTAGGAGTTTTCCATCTGAGCAGTATATGCAATTTATTCTGTGTGATGTAAGCATAGCACTGAAAAATGTACATTCCTGTGTTGGTACCCAGATTTACACTGTATCGTTCAAAAAAAAAAGAGTGTCAACACTGACTGAGTGGATTTTATTTCATCCTTTTTTTCTCACACTTAATGCTTGCAGAGGTCCTCAAACTTTTAAAACAGGGGGCCAGTTCACTGTCCCTCAGATCGTTGGAGGGGCGGACTATAGTTTTTTTTTTTTTAAAAAGGAATTTGTTCATAGTTTTTTTTTTTTTAACTATAGTCTACCCCTCCAACGATCTGAGGGACAGTGAACTGGTCCCCTGTTAAAAGTTTGAGGACCTCTGCTAGAGGATATTTCTGTGTTACAAATTATCTTATTTCATAATTTTAGTTGTCATATCAGCTTGTCATATGTTTGATTAATATTTCTTGGCACCAGGCTCGGTGGCTCAGCCTGTAATCCTGCGCCTTTGGGAGGCTGAGGTGAGTGGATTGCCTGAGCCTGCGGGTTCGAGACCCACCTGGGCAGCGAGACCTCATCTCTACAATAAATCAAAAAATCAGCCAGGCATGGTAGCGCATGCCTGTAATTCTGGCTACTCGGAAAGCTGAGGTGGAAGGATCGCCGGAGCCCAGCAAGTGAGGCTGCGGTGGCCGGGAGTGGCCACTGCACTCCAGTCTGGGTGACAGGGTGAGACTCAAAAAAAAAAAAAAAAAAATTTCTTGGCAATACATTTGATTATGAAGGGGTACGGATGGTTACAGATTTTGTGCAACTAGGGAGTTTCCAAGCACTGAGAGAATAGGAATGTGGATGTGCGGTGTGATTACAGGAAGTTTACATAAGGGGGTTTTTTAGGTTAGCATGGAGGATCTATTACAAAATGGAGTTACTTATGTCAAGGAAGTAATTACAGGCTGTTATAGGTTTTGCAGATAGATATTTCACTCCCCCCTTTTAATTGTTTATGATTCAATGCATTGACTCATCCGTCATAAGTATATTATTATTACATTGGGTCTTATAGACATAAGTTTTACAGAACTGATTCGTTGTTTAAAAGATGAATAATTTAATTTATTATGCAGGTCCCTATGAGCAAACCGAGGAGAAATACAAGGGATCCAACTAGACCAGTAACAAAAGTTACTAGCCATGTGTTTCAATCGAACAATGATTGGAACCAGGATTTATTTTATCTTTTGTCATTTGTCCAAATTTTTTAAGACCCTTTGGAGGGTATTTTCTGGTTTTTTTTTTGAGTTGGAATCTTACTCTGTCACTCAGACTGGAGTGCAGTGGCCACTCCCGGCCACCGCAGCCTCGACCTGCTGGGCTCCGGTGATCCTTCTGCCTCAACCTTCCAAGTAGCCGGAACTACAGGCGTGCGCTACCACGCCCGGCTAATTTTTGATTTATTGTAGAGATGAGGTCTCACCAAGCTGCCCGGGTGGGTCTCGAACTCGCGGGCTCAGGCAATCCACTCACCTCAGCCTCCCAAAGGCGTGGGATTACAGGCTGAGCCACTGAGCCTGGCTTGGAGGGTGTTTATAATAACCCTTGATTTATTGGCATAGAAGCAACAAGCTTCTTCAAGGGCTACACAGAGTCTCCCTTGGGATACAAAATATAAGTCTAGGCCTTTATGATTTTGGAGGACAACTTTAGCCAGGGATTTTACCTGTTTGTATAGTTGGTCCACAGCAAACTGTAGCTTACCTATGTCAGCATCCATGTCTTGGGCAAGATTAGATCGACCCAGTTCTCCATGAACCAGAGCAGTGGTGCTGGTTTCAGCTGTTCCTGCTACACTTAACCCAACTAAGGCAGGTACTAATAAGAGACCAGTGCATTTTGAATAAGCAATTGATGATCAGGGTGATTGAGTAGAAGAGCTCCTTTGGGACCACTATAAGCATAAACCTGAGGTAGCACATGAACAGTAATATATAAAGTAGACTGATTAATTAACCTTTTGGTAGTAGCACATTTTGTAAGGCCTGTAGAACTAGCTTACCAGGTGTTGGCAGGGGCCATGTAGGCCATGGGTTTGGTCATGGTTAGAGTGAAGGATAAGCTACAAATAACAGAGAACAGAGAAGTTGTTAGATTAAAACCTGGAGTTGTAAGGCAGGAGGTTTTACCAGTTGCATCACCTATAATAATGTGAACCATTTACAGAGATCATTTACTTTTGTCTGCATTGCTGATGATAGGAGTTTCAACTTCTAGGCCCACATAATAAGGGGGTTTTGGTTTTAAGCAGAACCAGCAATCTGGGACATAGTGACATTAAGCAGATGTTGCATATGAGTTAACATAGGAAAGACTAGGGGGTTGGCTGGCCAGTTTTGGAAGTGGTCAAGATGAACTCAGGAGCTGTTGAGGTGAACCCAGGGTATTGGCTTGATTGGCAGATGGCAGAGGCTGAGGCAGAGGCTGGTGGTAACCGAACAGGGCATCCTTCAGCTCTGCCAATGGCCCTATTGTTTTGGCCATGGCTTTATAGGTGATTGTTTGCTGCCAGATGGTGAATAAGACACTGTGGTTATACTTATTTTTATAGAGTTGTATACCCCAGGTATTTCCTGTACTCCAGGAGCAATGGAGAGGATTAGTAACCTTTAAATATATAGGTTGTCCTACATCAGTACCTGGCCAAAGGGTAATTTTAGATGTGTCATTAGGCCCCCCACTGTAGGTTGCAATGGTGACACATTTCCAGTCTGGACAAAAGAAGTTGTTTTTCTGATTACTGCTGTGGTCAGTGGGGTTACTGGGGCAGAAATAAAAGTTCATGTCCTTTACATAATTAGGGGCTGCCCACTGTTTCCATGATTTGCTCTAGTAATGATTTTGTATACCATGTCAACCGTACAGGCTTCCAGATATACATTTCTTTTTTATTTGTGCCAGGTTAGGGATGTTTACTTTAAATTGGACTGGAGATGAATGATGAGCCCAGTTTTGGATTGCTAGGACCTTTTCTGATGTGAAAGAGGTTAAAGAAAAGGTATAGGCAGTACGGTAAGTTATTTCAAGAGGGGGGAAACAAATTAAGAAGCAACACCATAACATAGCAGGGCTGTAACACATCCTATGCATAGAAGATAGGATAGCATTAACAGAGACTTTTTGCCACATTTCCTATTTGCAGGAGCTATAGTAACCTTCCTACACCAAAACCCAAAACAAGTAGCATTACAAAAATAGGTAAACACTGAGTACAATGCATATAACGAAATTAGCAGTCTGATTCTCATAGTTTAGATATATGTTAAAGGTGATATTGAGAGGGTTTCTTGGAATTCTTGGTTGCAGTTCAAGTGGTTGAAAGGCGGTTGTTTTCCCTTGTTGAACAAGGGAGTGGATATTTGTGGTCCCTTGCCACCACAGCACACTTGATGACATGAACTGGTGGAGTTAGGTCAGTTTCCTTGGCCCTTTTGACTCGGGTATGGTGAATCCAGGCTGGTATCACATTGACCTTGATTGCTGTTGGAGTGGTGAGGATGACAAGAAACGGTCCCTTCCAGGCAGGAGTTAGTCTTTTTTTCTGGAACTTTTTGATGAAAACCAGATCATTGGGCTGGAATGGATGACAAGCTGTGGAGGATGCAGTGGACGAGACAGCATCAACACTGGAGTGAACTTTTGCCTGGCCCTGTTGTAATGACTGGAGATACTTCAACAGAGCCTGGTTGGTCATTTTTTAAGGAAGGGGTACATTGAAATAGGTTAATGTGGGTTATAATTGAGAGGTCTGGGTTTCTAAAAGGACAAAGTTGATAAAGTTGGTTTGTTTTTGTTTGTTTGTTTGTTTTTGAGTTGGAGTCTCACTCTATCACCCAGACTGGAGTGCAGTGGCCACTCCCGGCCACCGCAGCCTCGACCTGCTGGGCTCCGGCGATCCTTCCGCCTCAGCCTTCGAGTAGCCGGAATTACAGGCATGCGCTACAATGCCTGGCTGATTTTTTGATTTATTGTAGAGATGAGGTCTCACTGCCCAGGCGGGTCTCGAACCTGCGGGCTCAGGCAATCCATAAAGTTGTTTTTTTACCTAAGTTACGTATTGTTTTAGGATACAGTCACTATTTTTATTATTGTGGTAAGGTTTAAGATTGAAATAATAATGGCTTCTCGCTTTAGGTCTGTCCTTTTATTTCCCATTTCTGCTCTTGGAAATATTTTTATGATTTTGGGAACTGGGGAGAAGATCAATTTTCTGCAACTTCTTCCTGCTGAGTGGGCATAGAGATGTTTCCTACCTATTTATTTCCAAGGGCACATATGGGAAACAGTGGAATTTTAACCAAATATCATTTGGATTTAATAAAATACCAAGCGAGAGCACAGGCAAAAATTATTAGGCAAACAATGATGAAAAAGGCCATTATTCCAGAAAAAATGCTGAAAAAGTGAAAGTAATTCCGTCTGAAGCCTTTGATTTATTAATATAAGTTGAAATATTTTTTGTAAATTATCTATAGCAGTACTTTAATAAGGAAATACAGTTCCTTTTTTTAAAAAAAATAACTGGCTATTTTATTATAGAACAAAAATATAGCCATCATACGAGTAATTTTATTAGTTTTTTAAGTTAGTATGGCAGTGGCGGCTAGGGTTCAAAGGCAAGATGACCACCTTTTTGTTGTATTGTCCAACTGTTTGGGTGAGTATGTTACTGCCTTCATATCTGGACCATACTTTTGTCCTTGGGCTGGACCGTACTTTTGTCCTAGCAGCCCCAAGCCTATTTCTTTCATCTCTGATGTGTAGAGGGTAAAACTTTTTTGGATAAAGCTATATGATTTCAACAAGGATGGCTAGGACCAAAAGGCTGCCACCTGTGTTACATTAGAAAGTAATTTGGAGCTGGGCTTGGTGGCTCAGCCTATAATCCCACGCCTTTGGGAGGCTGAGGTGAGTGGATTGCCTAAGCCCGCAGGTTTGAGACCCGCCTGGGCAGCGAGACCTTATCTCTAAAATAAATCAAAAAAATCAGCCAGGCATAATTTACAGTGCATGCCTGTAATTCCGGCTACTTGGAAGGCTAAGGTGGAAGGATCTCCAGAACCCAGCAGGTCGAGGCTGCAGTGGCCGGGAGCGGCCACTGCACTCCAGTCTGGGTGACAGAGTGAGACTCCAACTCAAAAAAAACAGTAATTTGGTTTCAGCACCTAGGTTTACCTGGGGGGTTGTTGGGGTGATGGTGAGCCAGTGCCAGGCAATTTGGCAGGTTTGCAGGCCACCACAGGTGGCCATTATTTGTGTGCCAAGTATTCACTTCCCATTTCAGAAGAGAGCGCACCTGCTTCTGAATGACTTGTTGGCTTGTACAGTAGACAAGGTCCAGGAGGTTTAGACCTTTTGGGGGCAACTATGTTTCCATTGACCCCACAGGATGTACCCATGAGCAATGGACACCATACCCTTAGCATGTTTGTTTTTACCAGATTTTTGTTGGGTGCTCGGAGTTTTGGTTGCTAAATGTGACTGCCAATTAGGGGTGCCTCTTTGGGCCTCTGGTTCTGCTGTCCCCCATGTTGGCACTGTTTTGTTTTGGCAAAAAATCTTAAAAGTTCATTTTTTTAATAAACTATACATATGAATTTTTTAAATCATTTCTCTGTGACAGTCTGATGCAAAGCCCTTCAGAGTGAAGAGATCACATGGATGTGTAATGACCTATCCCTACTTATTTATAATTATGAATGGGAAAAGTTGTTAAGAACCTTTAAAAATTACCAAATTGTAGTTTCAATTGCAAGGGACAAATTCTTCGCATCTTACAATTAGAATTACAATGCAGAAACTAGGTGAAAATGATCAGTTCTCATTTTTACTCTGCTCACATAAAGTACACATCTATCTGGCATATGTACTAGGTGTAGGCCAGTTTTTTAAACCTTATCATGTTATGGAAGGTGTTTAGCATTTAAAGCTTTACCTGTTTATAAGAAGGTGCTAATTAGGCACAACACATGATTTATTCTTTTGTTTATAAAATACAACTTTAGCAAGCCTGATATAACAAATAGTGGTGTTACTTAACATTAATGTGTTAACACATGCTAAAGTTGAAAATAATATTTATTAGAGCACTTTCAAGTTTGGGTGGAAAAGCAAATTAAAATTACAATTAACTGTTAGCAATTACATATGCCCATTAAAAAATTTGCACTGTCTTTTAAGTCAAAATGGCAGTTAGAACAGGAGAAAAAAATTATAACTAACTTGATTATATACCAAGATTTTTTTTCTTGATACTCATCATGATTTTTACATACCGTTGATGATGACATGCTTGGACTCTGTTGTCCCTGTATTTTTTTTTGTATTAATATTATTAATTATTAAAGTTATATGTATTTTATGAGCACTCATTTACCTGAAAGCCAATTTGGTAGCAAGCTGGACAAAACATATAACAGGTATACATGTAAACATAATTAAAGAAATCTAGAGTTAATAACTTTCTTTATTTGGTCATGAAACAGTAATGTTTATTATTATTCTAAGATATTCAAATTTAAATTATATTTCTGATAAAATTGTAACGAGCATGCTTGGGTAAACTTTGTCCCAATAGGCAGTTCAATAAAAACTGTGCTGGTTTAAATGCTGTTTATATTTTTAGTTACAACCGGTTGAACTGCATAATCAATACCAATGGAAAAGGGAGAAAGAAAGACAAAAACAAACTTAGAGAAAACTAAAAAAAATCAAAATCGGAGCTCTAAAACCAGAAAACAGATTTATGGCCATAAACAGAACAAGCAAAACAAATTCAGCCCGAGTAACACGAACATCCAATGACCCTTTAGAGTGCCATCCAATATCATCAAGTGATTTTGCAAAGGGTCTGGATCTTCCCCTTTGAGAAACGTACTCCATAATTCTCTGCAAACCTGATAGAGAAGTCCCATAACATACAGTCCAGGAGATTTGTAGACTTGGAGGTCTTACACCCCACATTGTTAAAAACCAGTAAATCACAGGAGGCACATAATGAAAAGCAGACCTCCAATTACAAAGAGATAAGCAAAGGCTAATGAAAGTTTATAGCCTAAATGTCAATCTCGAGGTGTAGCAGAAGCACGTCCTGTAGCAAAGAGCACAGCAAGGGAGTAAGGAACACAAAGGGGCCAATGTCATAAGCAATCAGAAGTCAAAGCAGGTATCCAAACAGAAACGATACTAAACTGAGACACTGTTCTACCAACATCTTGGGTCAACAAACAGTCTAAGGAGTGGCTTTGTCAGGCTCTGTCTTCCTTAACAGAGTTCTGACCACATACAAATTAAACAGATTCTTACCTCTCAGGAGAACACAGACGTACTCAGGATTTTGAGGCAATGAGAAGCCAGTAGTTCATTCCAACTCCCTCTGAGCCAGATGAGAGGATATGGGTTCCTGGAACATCCCAGAGGGTGCCTCCCTGACAACTTCCCCTGGAATGAGGCTGCCTCCCAAGGTTGGTGACTCATCACTCTGGGACCTCCAAATGTTACAGCTGGATTGCTAGAAAGGATGCCAACACGCAGAGAGGGTCGAATTAAGAGTCCTTTATTGGTGCTGGTGTCTGAGATCAGACTAGTGTCCAAAGAACTCTCAGTCCCCATCAGAGTGAGTATGGGATATATAAAGGCAGAAATTACATAAGCTGTACAGTTTGATTAATATTTCTTGGCAGTACATTCTATTATGAAGGGGAATGGTTTGATACAGAATTTGTACAATTAGTGTGTTTTCAAGAACCGAGGGGATAGGAATCTAGGTGTTCGGTTGTGATTATGGAAAGTTTACATAAGGTGGTTATTTTTAGGTTAGCATGGTGGGTCTGTTACAAAATGGAATTACTTATGTCAAGCAAACTTTTTTTTTTTTTTTGAGTTGGAGTCTTACTCTGTCACCCAGACTGGAGGGCAGTGGCGTGTTCCCAACCACCACAGCCTTGGCCTGCTGGGCTCCTGAAATCCTTCCAGCTCAGCCACCCAAGTTGCCAGAATTACAGGTGCACACTACCATGCCCATCTAATTTTTGATTTATTGTAGAGACTGGGTCTCAAACCCACGAGCTCAGGCAGTCCTCTTGCCTCAGTCTCCCAAAGTGCTTGGATTATAGGCTGAGCCACCAAGTTAGGTCATCAAGCAAGATTTGCAGGCTGTTACAGGTTTTGCATGGAACCTACTCTCTTCACACTTGCTTTACCTAGAGGCATGGTCACTTGGTAAATATGTGTTGGTGTTGTTGTTTTCAGGAGTTGTTGACATTCAAGGATGTGGCCATAGAATTCTCTCCAGAGGAGTGGGAATGTCTAGACAGCACTCAGTGGATATTGTACCGGAACTTGATGTTAGAGAACCAGAGAAACCTGTTTTTTTTTAGGTGAGCACTGTCTTAAAACACAATCCCTATTTCATACTAAGGATTTCACATTCTTTCTTTGTCGAATGTTTTCTGGAAATTTCTACTTTGTGTGAATGAGTTTCAGGTGTCTGCTATCAAATAAAAGTTGGTGATTTGTTAACATAGAAAATATTAAAGATGCTTCATTTTGACATGAAGCAGTCTCTATTTTTAATTGACATGTGTCCTTCTATCTATATTAGTGGTAAGTCCAGAAATTTAGTCACATGGAATATCGTTGCCAATACCTCAATCCAACTGCTACCATAAGTTTTTGACTCACTAGTACTGAACTAAGAACCCACAAATTTAAGGCAGGCAGTGGTGGCTCAGGCCTGTAATCCCAACACTTTGGGAGGCCAAGGTGAGAGGTTTGCCTGAGTCCATGAGTTGGAGAACAGCCTGGGCAACTTGGTAAGAACTCACCTCTACAATAAATCAACAAATTATTTGGGTGTTAAAGCAAGCACCTGTAGTTCTGGCTACTAGTGGAAAGTTGAGAGAGAAGAATCATCTGAGCTCAGCAGTTGATGCTAGCATTGCCTGGGCCACCAAGTGAGATTCCAACTCAGAAAAACCCCCCACAAATTTCAAATCCTATATAAATATTCTAAAAGTTCTTTTGGAAAACAGCATTTTGAGGATAAATTTTCTAGAATCTTGTATAAGATGTTCCCTACTGAGCACAATACTAGGTTTGTAATCAAAGAACCCCAGCAATGGTCATGTTACTTTTTTTCTAATAAAACAGGCCTTGATGTCTCTAAGCCAGACCTGATCATGTGTCTGAAGCAAAGGAAAAAAGCCCTGGGATGTGAGGAGACTCAGCATGTTAGGCAAACCTCCAGGTAGGTGGGTATGAATGAAGTAGATGACCTAGGTCCAGGAAGCAAAGCTTGAAATGTGGTTTGGGATGGTGGTCTGCTCCAGTGGAAATGGTTTCTGAGAAGCCTGGGATTTTTTTCTCTCTTGTTCCACATAGGAACATTTATTACTCTATGTTCTGAAATTCTCTAAAATCTCTGCTTCTTCTTCAGCGATCTCATTTCAAGGTTACAGAAGAAAACAAAGTCCACTTACTGGGTTTTTATGAACTGCATGATCTGACTACCTTTCTGATGCTTTTGGAAATGTGCAAATATCCACTTATTTATTTAGAAAATCCATGTCAAACTATTTTTTAAGTTTTATTTTTGTGTCATGTTTAAAATATTTGAGTGTAGTGATTTTATTATTTGATTGAGAAATTTTAAGAACTCCAGGCAGATGTTATATGCCTTCTCTCTCTCGATAGAATAACTACTGTTATTTTACTTAATTTTTCTTTTTTAGTGTAAACTGAGTTTGGTAGTTTATTTCTACATATCTAAATTCTTAAGTATACTATATCACGTAGAGCATATTAAACTCCCAGGTGTTACCTTGGTTCTTAATAACTCTTATTTTATAATTTTCTTTTGTTTAGTATAAAGATTAGGACTAGTCTACATATATGCATATATACGTACATCCATGTGCCTTTGTTTATGTATGTGTCCTTAACATTTGATTTTTTATATGTAATTAAGACATGTATAACCATAAGTTGTGTATAATGTAATAATTTGATATACCTATACATTATGAAACAATGATTAAAATTATGCTAATGAACATATCAATAAGCTTTTGTATTTGCCATTTCTATGTTGTGTAAGGAGAACACATAATGTCTAGTATTTTAGCAAATTTTCTAAGCATATGTGACATCATTCTTAACTCTAAGTCACTATGTTATACATTAGTTGCCTAAAACTCAGTTATAATTGAAATTTTGTAACCATTGAAAAAATCTCCCATTTTTCCCACCTGCAGACCCTGATGACCACCATTATACTTTCTTACTCTCTGAGTGCAATATTTTTTAATTCCACACATGAATGAGAATTTTTTTTCCCCAAGTTAGAGTCTTTCTGTCACCCAGACAGGAGTGCAGGGACATGCTAAAGGCCACTGCTGCCATGATCTGCTGGGCTCAGGCAATCCTTCTGTCTCAGGCTTCCAAGTAGCTGGAACTATAGTTGTGCACTATCACACCCATCTTATTTTTTGATTTATTGCAGATACAAGGTCTCACCAAGTTGCCTAGTATTGTCTTGTACCACTGAGCTCAGACAGTCCTCTCAATGCCTCCCAAAGTGCTAGAATTATAGGCTTTAGTACTGCACCCAGCCTTATGCCATATTTGCTCACTTCACCTAGCATAATGTCTTATAGTTTCATCCAAGAGATTGAAATTGCAGAATTCTTTAATTTGAGTTATGGCTGAATGATATGCTATTGTGTTATATACAGTATTTTCCTAATCAACACAGAATCCACAACTGTTTATGTTGTTTTCAAGCTTGACCATTTTGACAAATGCTGCAGTGAACATAGGGGTGCAGCTACTTCTTTGAGATACTGGCTTTATTTCCTTTGTTTTCCTAAAACAGGAAAAGGATTTCATTGTTACATGGTAGTTTACTTTTATTTTTAAAAGAATGTGGATAATGATTTTTATAATGACTCTATCCATTTTAAACTCACCAATTGTATACAGGATTTCTTTTTCTTCAATCCTTATCAAGAGTTCTCTCTTCTGGTTGATATTAGCCATTCAAACAGGTGTGAGATAATATATCATCATGTGTTGATTTGAGATTAGAGACATTGTGCACCGCTTCATATACCTGTTGGCAATCTTTGTGTCCTCATTGGATAAATAGCAATTCATTTTTGGGGTTTTTTTTTTTGAGTAGGAGTCTCACTCTGTCGCCCAGACTGGAGTGCAGTGGGCACTCCCCGCCCCTGCAGCCTCGACCTGCTGGGCTCCGGCGATCCATCCACCTCAGCCTTCCAAGTAGCCGGAACTACAGGCGTGCACTATCACGCCCGACTCATTTTGATTTATTGTAGAGATGAGGTCTCGCCAAGTTGCCCAGGCGGGTCTCGAACCCGTGGGCTCAGGCAATCCACTCACCTTGGCCTCCCAAAGTGCTGGGATTACAGGCTGAGCCACCGAGCCCGGCCTCTTAGCAAATTTTTTAAGCACATAAGACATTAGTAATAACTATAGTCAGTATGTTATACATCAGATTCCAAAAACTCGCTGATAACTGAAATTTTGTATGTTTTGATCATCTCTCATTTTCTCCACCTGCAGACCCTGGTGACCACCATTGTACTGTCTGCCTGTATGAGTGCAACGTTTTTTGATTTCACATATAAGTGAGATCACACAGTATTTGTGTGCCTGGCTTTTTTGACTTAGCATAATGTCTTACAGTTTCATCCATGATGTTGACATGGCAGGAAC
The DNA here is from genome assembly GCA_027257055.1 of Cephalopachus bancanus. NCBI lineage: Eukaryota > Metazoa > Chordata > Mammalia > Primates > Tarsiidae > Cephalopachus > Cephalopachus bancanus. The sequence continues at coordinate 738,325 of JAPVLO010000757.1, forward strand.
CACTGTTTTGTTTTTTTTTATGGTTGAATAATATTCTATTAATTACATATACCATATTTTCTTCATTCGGTATCCACAAACATTTCACATTTTGAATAGCTTGGCCAATGTGACAAAGGCTGCAATGAACATTATGGTGTAGATGCTTCTCTGAGATAATGATTTTAATTCCTTGGATTACATACACAGAAAGGAGATTGCTGGATTGTATGGTAGTTTATTTTTTTATTTTTAAAATAATGCTTATAATAATTTTGATAATGATTCAACCAGTTTAAAACTCACCAACACTGTACAGGATTTCTTTTTCTTCATGTCCTTGTCAAGACTTATCTCTATTTGTTGATAGTAGCCATCCTACCAGGTGTGAGATGAAATCTCTTCATTGTGTCTATTTGTGATTGCTGTGATTGTTCATGTTGTGGACCATTTCTTATACCTGTTCATAATTTGTATGTCTTCAGTGGAAAAATACCTATTTATTCTTAGTATCTTTCTGTCAATTGACGATCATTGTATTGTTTTTGCTTTTGATTTGTATGAGTTTCTTGTATATTTTGCATATTAACTTCTTATCAGATAGAGAGTTTGCAAATATTTTCTCTTATCATGTATGCCTTCTTCCTGTGTTTTTGCTGTGTAGCTTTACAAATTTATTGATTGATTGATTGATTGATTGATTTAGGGTTGTTGTCACACTCTGACACCCAGGCTGGAGTTCAATGGCAGGCTCATGGCCACCTCAGCCTTGACCTACTGGACTCAGGCAAACCTTCTCTTAATTCTCCAAGCAGCTGGAATTACAGGTACATGCCAGCATTCCTGGTTAATCATAAGCTTTTTAACTTATGCAGGTCAATTTTTTATTTTTATTTATTTATTTATTTATTATTATTTTTTTTTTTTTTTTGAGTCAGAGTCTCACTCTGTCGCCCAGACTGGAGTGCAGTGGCTACTCCCGGCCACCGCAGCCTCGACCTGCTGGGCTCCGGTGATCCTTCCGCCTCAGCCTTCCAAGTAGCCGGAATTACAGGCATGTGCTACCACACCCGGCTGAGTTTTTTTGTTTGTTTGTTTGATTTATTGTAGAGATGAGGTCTCGCTGCCCAGGTGGGTCTCGAACCCGCGGGCTCAGGCAATCCACTCACCTCAACTTCCCAAAGGTGCGGGATTACAGGCTGAGCCACCAAGCCTGGCTTCAATTTTTTATATATGCTTTGTTGCTGTACTTTTGGTCTCATATCAACAAATCATTGCCAAGACAAATATCAAGATGTTCCAAATCTTCTAAGATTTTTTGATTTTGTGTCCGGGTCTCACTATGTCACCCAGGCTGGAAGGCAGTTACACAATTAAGGCTCAACACAGTTTTTAGCTACTGGGTTCTGACAGTTGTTCTGCCTCCATTTTCGAAGTAAAAGTGATTACAGGCTTGTGCCATCACACCAGCTAATTTTTTGGTTTTCTGTAGAAATGAGGTGTTGTTATAACATATTCCCTAGGCTGGTCTTGAACTGCTGGGCTCAGGTCATTCTCGTGTCTTGGCCTCCCAAGGTGCTGGGAATATAGGCATGAGCCACCACATCTAGCTGGTAGTATCTTCTTTAAGTTAGCATGATGTCCAAAAGACTCATCCTTACTGTAACACATGACAACATTTTTTCTAATGGTGAATAATATTCTATTGTATGTATATATGCCCCATTTTCACTATCCATTTATTAAGAGACATTTTGGTTGTTTCTACCTTTTGGCTTTTGTGAATACTTCTGTAATAAACATGAATGTCCACATATGTCTTTCAGGTTCTGCTTTGGATAGATACCCAGAAGTAGAATTGCTGGGTCATAGGGTAAATTTGTTTTTTAATTCTCTCAGGCATTTTCATATTATTTTCATAGTGGGTGCATCTTTTTTTCCCCCCAAGCAACAGTACACAAGCATTCCACATCCTTGACACCATTTGCTATTTTGTTTGGTTAACGGTGATCTTAATGGGTGTGAGGTTGAGCATCATTGTGCTTTTGCTTTGAATTCCTCTCTGCATTTCTCAATTTGAACATTTTTTTTTTTTTTTTTTTTTTTGAGTTGGAGTCTCACTCTGTCGCCCAGACTGGAGTGCAGTGGCCGCTTCCAGCCACCGCAGTCTCGACCTGCTGGGCTCCGGCGATCCTTCCGCCTCAGCCTTCCAAGTAGCCGGAATTACAGGCATGCGCTACCATGCCCGGCTGATTTTTTTTTATTTATTGTAGAGATGAGGTCTTGCCAAGTTGCCCAGGCAAGTCTTGAACCCGCAGGTTCAGGCAATCCACTCACCTCAGCCTCTCAAAGGCACAGGATTACAGGCTGAGCCACCGAGTCTTTTAAAATGCTTGTTGTTCTTTTGTGTCTTCTTTGGAGAAATATCTGTTCTTTTCTTTGTTCATTTTTCATCATGCTGTTGAATTTCTTTTGATGAGATTTTTTGGTTTATTTTTAGTCTAGTCTCACTCTGTTACCCAGGTTGGAGTGCAGTGATATGCTGTTCATGGCCACTGCAGCCTCGAACTGCTGGACTCAGGCGATCCTTCTGCCTCAGCTTTCCAGGTACTTGGAACCACAGGCATGCCTCACCACACCTGGCTAATTTTTTGATTTATTGTATAGATGAGGTCTCCCATATTGCCCCTGTTGGTCTTAAACCCCTGAACTCAGGAAATCCTCTCACCTCTGCCTCCCAAAATGCTGGGATTACAGGCTTGAGTTTTTTGAGTTTTTATATATTCTGAATTTTAACTCCTTTGAAATATGTAAATATGCAAATATTTTCTCACATTTCTAGGCGATGTTTTTTCCCCCACTAAAGGTTTTCTATTATTTTCCCTTTTTTTTAAAAAAAAAAAACTTTGATCTGACTTCCATTATACTTTTCTTTGCTGATTATGCTCTTGATGTAGTACCTAAGGAAGCATTGTCAAGATCAGTGTTTTACTCTCCATCTTATATTTGATTCTAACAACTTTGTAATTATTGTTTTTACTTTATTTACTTATATATTTATTCATTTTTGAGTCAGAAACTCACTCTGTCACCCAGGCTGGAATAAAGTGCCATACTTATGGCCACCACAGTCTTGACCTGCTGGGATCCTGTGATCCTTCCATCTCAACCTTCCAAGTAGTTGAAACTACAGGTACAAGCTCCATGCCTGGCTAAGTTTTTGATTTATTGTAGAGACAAGATCTCACCAGGTTTCCCAGGTTGGTCACAAACCTGTGGACACAGGCTGAACCACTGAGCCTGGCCAAATTATTCCTGAGTTATTCTGAGCAGTACTTGCCATCATGTTTAAGTATGTGTTTTATTATCAATGTTCTGCCCGGAGCTGATGGAGCATCAAGAAGGAACCTTAATATTACATGTGTCCATCCTTCACTAGTCTCTGAGGATCTAGGCCATCTCAAAGCGGAATCTTGGGAATTCATGCATTTCCCTGTTCCACAGCCACAAGGGAACATTTTGAATACTGCAGATCATAAATTGATGGTGAGAACTCTTCATGGCAGCTAAGCAGCATGGATGAACAACAGAGAAAACTCGGCCATGTTGGGAAAAGTGCTTATGATAGCCCTTGAATATCACAAGATCAAAAACTTGTTGAAAGAAACTTAGTAGGCAGGACCATCACAAAAAGAGAATTAAAGTTTTGAAAGTACTAAAAATATGACATTCCAGTAGGGAAAGTGGATACAGCCCCTGCCCTCAGATACATTTACCTGAGAACCAGCCATTTCTTCCACTTCCTCCTTCTCCTCTGGGATTATTTTCTCAGGGGAGAATATCTGGACAAATCATGCCTATCATGGCCTTTTGGAATTTAAAATTATTATTGTTATTATTATTATTATTATTTTTGAGTTGGAGTCTCACTCTGTCACCCAGGCTGGAGTGCCATGGCCGCTCCCAGCCACTGCAGCCTTGACCTGCTGGGCTCCGGTGATCCTTCCGCCTCAGCCTTCCAAGTAGCTGGAACTACAGGTGTGCGCTACCATGCCCGGCTGATTTTTTGATTTATTGTAGAGATGAGGTCTCGCCTGCCCAGGTGGGTCTTGAACCTGCGGGCTCAGGCAATCCACTCACCTCAGCCTCCCAAGACACGGGATTACAGGCTGAGCCACCGAGCATGGCTTAAATTATTTTTTGAAGTCTAGGGACAGGAGGGTCATGGGGCCATGACCGAGACACAGGCTACACTTTCACTACCAAGTGCCTAAACATCTGGGACCTTCTCCTGAGAATCCTGGTGAACATTGCTATCTTCCTTGTTCTAGTGTTGATCATCTTAGTGTTTATTTGTTTTTTTTATTTATGAGTTGGAGTCTCACTCTGTTGCCCAGGCTAGAGTACAATGGCTACCATGCCAGGGTAATTTTTTAATTTATTTGTTATAGAGACGAGGCCTCACCAAGTTGCCCAGGCTGTTCTCAAATCACTGAGCTCAGGAAATCCTCTCGACTTGGTCTCTCAAGTTGCTGGGATTACAGGTTTGAGCCACTTTGCCCAGCCTTCTTTGTGTTTCAATAGACTGAGGCACTACTGTGGCCACGATCTGCCCATGGTGGGGCCCCATGTGCTCTACTTTCTATTTCTTGCTCCTTTCCCTGGTACATTATACAGCAGCTTGTACTAATACCATTTTCTACAATGGCAGTTAATAAAGTGCAAGTGCTGGTATAAAAATTTAAAAAAAAAACACTAATGGAGCAAATCATACATATCAGATTCATGTTTTTCTGCCAAAATGCGTGACGTAATCTCAGCACTTTGTGAGGCTGAGACAAGAGAATTGCCTGAGCTCAGGGGTTCAAAACCATCCTGGACAACTTGATGAGACCTTATCTGTACAGTAAATCAAAAAGCAAGCTGGGTATAGTAGTGTGGGCCTGTAGTTCCAGCTACTTGGTAGGCTGAGATATAAGTATCTACCAGAGCCAAGAAGGTCAAGGCTGCAGTGACTGTGAGTTTGTCACTGCACTCCAGCCTGGGCAACAGAGAGAGACTCCAACTAAAAACCAAAAAAAGAGAGAAATTTTTAAAAATTTAAAAAGTTGGACTTGGAGGCTCAGCCTGTAATCCCAGCACTTTGGGCAGCTGAGGCAAGTGGATTGCCTGAAGCCACAGATTCGAGACCAATCCAGGCAACTAGGTGAGACCTCTTCTCTACAATAAATAAAAAATTAACCAGACATGGTAGAATCTGCCTGTAGTTCCAGTTACTTGGAAGGGTGAAGCAGAAAGCCTGCTGGAGGCCAGCAGGTTGCTACTGGGGTAGTCATCTGTTTGCCACTGCTCTCCAGCCTGGGCAACAGAGTGAGACACTGACTAAAAATAATAATAATAATAATTAAATGAAAAAATTAAATGGATAGCCTTGAAATCCAATTTTATCATGTATTCTTATTCAGTGACAAAATTAATTTCCCTGTAATTCAAATAGTAGTCTTCATAAGATGTCAATAACCTATTTTCTAACAAAAAGAAAACAAGGCAAGTGGAGCAATTAGTTATTAGCATAGAAAATTATGTACAAGGATTTTATTTATTTATTTATTTTATTTTTTTGAGTTGGAGTCTCACTCTGTCGCCCAGACTGGAGTGCAGTGGCCGCTCCCGGCCACCGCAGGCTCGACCTGCTGGGCTCCAGCGATCCTTCCGCCTCAGCCTCCCAAGTAGCCAGAACTACAGGCATGTGCTACCATGCCCAACTAATTTTTTGATTTACTGTAGAGATGAGGTCTCACAAAGTTGCCCCGGTGGGTCTCAAACCCACGGGCTCAGGAAATCCACTCACTTCGGCCTCCCAAAGCGCTGGGATTACAGGCTGAGCCACCGAGCCTGGTCCATTTTTATAATTTTGAAACTAACATAATCTAAATTTCTATAAAAAAATGAACAGTTAATCAAAGAATCTTTGAAATACAGTTATACAACTGGCTCCCAGGAAACTGGAACAAACCTGGAACCCAGCAGATAATACAAAGAACGAGAGAGCAGAGTAGGGTCAGAGTCCCAAAATCTAAGCCAAAGACACGAAACCACAAGGAGCACCCATTCCTGTAAACAGCAATGGTGGTGGCATCAGGACCGAATTGCCTAGACAGCCACAGTGGAGACTGAGAACACAGCGTCTTTCCAGCCATCTCCCCAACTACAGTGCATCTGAGTAGAGTCACAAAACTCCCTTCTCCACATATCTCCATTGAATGATGGAGTCTCGTATCACATCTTTGTACAAGATTTCTGGGCAGGTGTAATCAGAAACCACCACCTAAAGAGGAAACAGGTAGGATTAGAATGGGAATACTGAGGAAGGTAGGAGGGATACATGCACTTGCCCACAGAGACTGTCCCCACAAGCCCTACTTAAAATGTGAAGAGCCCTAGTGTTGACCTGTGGTCTCCTTATAATTTCTCATTTGTCATCTTCATAGATATCAGATTTTCTTTATTTACAGAGGTGCTGAAGAACTAACATGTAATTAATGTAATTAATCCTGAAGCGGTATACTTTTCACCAAGTATAGTAGTAGGGTCTCATTTCCGTGATGGTGCTTTTTAGTTCTTTCATTATATCTCATATTTGGGAATCGTAAAACACTTAGAATGTGTGAAATGAGGTGCACTCAAGCATCACAACGTCCCCGCTGCCCATCCAGCTGTATCGCTCACATTGGTCTCCAACCCACTCCCCATGGCAACAACGTGGCAGGATGTCAGTGGCCAGCAGGACTTTGCTGGGATGAGGCACACCAGTCTGTCCTGCCCTCCATGGTCACTCACTGCCTGCTGTTGTCACAGAATGGGATGGAGTCCTACAGCCCAGCAACCCACCCACCAGGCTCTACTCCTAAGTAAGAGTTGCCAGCATGACTCTCAGTCTCAAAATGCTGCAAAGAAAACATGCTTTTAGACTGGGTGTGGTGGTTCACGCCAATAATCCCAACACTTTGGGAGGCCGAGATAAGAGGATTGCCTGAGCCCATGGAATCAAGACCAGCCTGGGCAACTTGGTGAGACTTCCTCTCTATGATAAATAAAAAAATAAGCTGGGCAAGACTGCATGCCTGTAGTTCCAGCTACTGGAAGGCTGAAGTAGAAGGATTGCCTGAGTCCAACAGGTCGATGCTGTGGTGGCCATCAGCATGTCACTGTTCCAGCTATTTGGAAAGCTGAGGTGGAAGGATCACCTGAACCCAGCAGGTCGACCCTTTGGTGGTCATGATCATGTCACTGCACTCCAGCCTGGGAGGCAGAGTGAGACTTCAACTGAAAAAAATAAAAAGAAAAAGGGCCAAGCTTGTTGACTCAGCTTGTAATCCTAGCATTCTCGGAGGCTGAGGCAAGTGGATGGCCTGATCCCATGGGTTCGAGAGCAGCCCAGGCAACTTGGCAAAACCTCGTGTCTACAATAAATAAAAAATTAGCTGGGCATATTAATGTGTGTCTATAGTTATGGCTATTTAGAAGGCTGAGGCTGAAGGATCAGTATAACTCAAAAAAGAAAACAAGACTGACATTATACAATGTATTTTTTTCTCACCGTAAGTGTAGAAAACAAAAGTTGAAGAAATACAATGAAATAAAAAAATACATGCAAGTTAAGCAACACACTGTCAAGAGTCAGGAGATTTAGATTGGGTTTGGTGCCTCGTGCATGTAATCCCAGAACCTTGGGAAGTTGAGATAGGTGAATTGCTTAGGCCTGGAGTTTGAGACTAGCCTAGGCAACATAGAAAGACCTTGACACACACACACACACACACACACACACACACGTGTGCTCGTGCATGTATCCAAACGGAATTGAGATAGTAATTGCTCAGTTTGAGCATAGGAATAGTAAGACCTTGCACACACACACCACACACACACGTTTGGTGCTCGTGCATGTATCAACACACAACAACAACACACACAATTTGGTGCCATGCATGGAAGAAGTGAATTGCTTACGAGTTTGACTAGCTAGACATAGAAAGACCTTGACACCACACACCACGAAGCATGGTGGCACATGCTTGTCATTCCAGCTACTCAGTTGACTGAAGAGGAGCTGTCTGAGTCCAGGAGTTTGAGGGTATTTTGAGTCAGGATCATTTCACTGTATTCTAGCATGTTGCTGTAATTCAACTCCCATGATGATAGACCTTTGCTCCTAGTGTTTAGGTAGAAGCATGTGGTCAGTCGTTGCTATGTTATACCTAAGAGAGGCCCTTTAATACTAAGTGAGCATTATTCATCTCAACTTTTCCAGGGATGATGGACACTGACATGTAAGATGCATGGCTGGGTGCAGTCGATCCTACCTATGATCCCAGCACTTTGAGAAACGGAGGTGAGAGGATTGCCTAAGCACACGTGTTCAAAACCAGCCTGGGAAACTTGGTGAGACCTCATCTCTATAATAAGTCAAGCAGTTAGCCAGGTGTGGTGGCACATGCCTGTAGTTTCAGCTGCTTTGAAGGCTGGGGTTAGAGGATTGCCTGATCCCAGTGGGTCAAGACTGAGGTGGCCGTGAGTGTGTCAATGCATGCCAGCCTGGGTGACAGGGTGAGACTCCAACTCGAAAAAAATAAAAATAAAAGCCACAGTGGTGGAAGAAAAGCTGTGATCTGGCTGTGTGTTACTGGAGACTGAATTCACACATGTGCAGAGACTTTGTCTTCCAGTGTGTTTGCCTCCTGTAGGTCTTCCTTCTCACCCATGTCAGGGAGAGATGACCCAGCCAGTCTGAGTGTTCAGAGTCTAAGGGTCAATATCCGTGCATGGTTAGTCCTTTACCACAAATGAGATTTTATCAGAGTGACCAGTATTATATGCAATGGAAGACCCATCATGTACTAAGTCAGTGATGGATAATGTTTGAAAAACTAGATGATTCTGCCACTAAGAATTAAGGTTTTAGGAAACACAGGAATCTGTTATATTTAAATAAAATGGATGGAACTACAATTTTATTATTTTTAAATATTTTAAAATTTTATGTTGCCAATGACACACTTTCTGGAGTTCAGTGTCCACCATAATTTGATACTCCCTCACTCTTTCACTTCCATTATATCTTCATACAGAAAAATGACTTTTTCTTCTACTTTTTTTTTTGTAGTTGGAGTCTGTCACCCAGACTGGAGTGCAGTGGCCACTCCCGGCCACCGCAGCCTTGAGCTGCTGGGCTTTGGCGATCCTTCCACCTCAGCCTTCCAAGGAACCAGAATTACAGGCACACGCTACCATGTCAGCTAATTTTTGATTTATTGTAGAGATGAGGTCTCGCCAAGTTGCCCAGGTGGGTCTCGAACCGCGGGCTCGGGCAATCCACTTACCTCAGCCTCCCAAAGCTCTGGGATTACAGGCTGAGCCACCGAGCCTGGCTGAATTTTTCTCCTTAAAGTATGCATCTTGGAAGCTGCTATTGGTAATCAATTCTCTCAAGGATTTTTTTGTTTGGAAAATATTGCATTTTTTTTCCTATTTTTTAAAGATATCCAATTTTAGTTTTAATATTTTATATCAGCATTGTTAATACTACATATTTCTCTGTTTTCTGGGAAAACAAAACTTCATTAGGAAATACTCAAGTGCTTTTAGTGTAGTTTTTAGTTTTGGTTTATATTTTCAATTTATTATTACATTATATATTTGTGATTATAATTTGTATATATACATATAAATACATATATACGATTTTTTAGTTGGCGTCTCTAAACCACTCAGGCTGGAGTGCAGTGACATGATTATGGCTCCACCTATGAGGTCAGACAATTCTCTCCCTAAGCCTCCTGAGAACACTGACAACATGCACAACCACACTTAATTTGTACTTGTCTTCTGTAGGTATGAAGTCTTGGTATATTGTCCAGGCTGCTCTTAAACTACTGGGCTCATGACATCCTTCTACCTTGGCCACCCACAGTATTGGGATTACAGTCCTGAGCCACCATGTCTCACCCTTCACTGCTTTTAGTTGTTTTTCTCCTTTCTGGTATTATGCAGTTTGACTAATATTGCATGTAATATTGTTTTATTTTTCTATTTTTTACATTTTATTTCTATCTTTAGAAATTTATGTCTGACTTTAGATTATTTTAGAAACTCATAAATCATCAAATATAGTTTTCATATATTTTAGTCAAATCACTGCATAAACATTTGAGAAGTGTTTCACATGTTTGCATTCAAGCCTCTGTTTTTGTTGAACTGTAATAGTATATTTTATCACTCAGACTTTTCTAAACTTTTGTTTCTCCTCAGGCCAGGTGTGGTGGTTCATGCCTATAATCCTGGGACATTGGGAAGCCAAGGTGAGAAGATTGTCTGAGCCCACGAGTCAGAGACTAGCCTAGACAACTTGGTCAGACCTCATCTCTACAATAAATTATAAAATTAGCCAGGCATGGTGGAGTGTGGTTTAGTCCCACCTACTTGGAAGGCTGAGGTGAAAGGATCACCTGAGGCTAGCAGGTAGAGGACTGTGGTGGCCAAAAGTGTGCCTCCACCTTCCAGACTGAATGATGAAGTAAGACCCCAACTCAAAAAAAAAAAAAAAAAAAGAAAATTGCTGCTCACCAAATCTGTTACCAGCTCAATCAAATCTAATGTTTATCTCATACATCTTTTGTTGCTGATTTATTATATTTCTAATTACGTTTTATTTGGCTGTCTTCCAAATGTGGGTAGTCAACTTTATAGTGTCTTGTTATGTTCACATTTATTTTTCTCGCTAGACAGTCCATGAAGAACATGGGTGTGACGTGCAAAAGTTCGCATTTTTTTAAACAAATACACTGGAAGTTTTTTATTGTTTTTGTTTTATTGATAATTTGTGATCATTTAAAACAAACTCACGGACAAACCACATAGTTTTGGAATATATTTTGTCCAGTTAATGTGTCAACGGCACATTAGATAGAAGTATATTCTAGTGTATTTGTTTGTTTGTTTGAGTTGGAGTCTCACTCTGTCACCCAGACTGGAGTGCAGTGGCTGCTCCTGGCCACTGCAGCCTCGACCTGCTGGGCTCCGGCGATCCTTCCGCCTCAGCCTTCCATGTAGCTGGAACTACAGGTGCGCACTACCACACCTGGCTAATTTTTGATTTATTGTAGAGATGAGGTCTCGCCAAGTTGCCCAGATGGGTCTCGAACCCGCAGGCACAGGCAATCTACTCACCTCGGCCTCCCAAAGGTGTGGGATTACAGGCTGAGCCACCGAGCCCGGCTATTCTAGTGTATTTTGATGTTTATTACCATGAAACATACAAATCTATCATACAAATGTAAACTAAAAATGTATCCATTTACAGATTATACATAGCACCATTAGCAGTTGGGGAAAGTATAAATAAATTTAACAATGATGTATTAACTCATAAGGGTATACAATTAGATAACATAGTGTATCAATCAATAATTTTGTGGACATGCCATACTGCTCTGTGGTGAATACAAGCATTATGAGATTCTGTTCTACACACCATGGGATGCTAATGTTTCCATTAAGTACTTGGTCTCTCCAGAGCAAATCAAGGAAATTATAAAGAATGACTGCATATATGGCAAAAAGGCAAGGAGGTAAGATTATCAAGATACAAATCTTGAAGACATTACAGAGCCCAGAGGTCACACCAGAGGAATTAGCAGCATGTGACTTGATGGGACAAGTGCTTCCAACTCAGTGCCAGGTGACTGGAAAAGAAACAAGAGGCTGGGCATGGTGGCTCATGCCTGTAATTCCAGCAGTTTGGGAGTCAGAGTAGAGAGGACTGCCTGGGTCTAGGGCTTCCAGGTCAGGTGGGCAACTTGGTGAGACTTTGTCTTAACAATGAATCCAATAATTTGTTGGGCGAGGTGGCATAGGTTTGTGGCATCAGCTACTCAGGAGGCTAGAGGGGCAAGATGGCCTGATCCCATGACCTCCAGGCTGAGTAGCCACGAGCACATCATTGCATTCCAACCTAGGGAAGAGAGTGAGACTCCAAACTCAAAAAAATTTAAAAAAGCATCAATACCAGGAAACACATTGGCATTACACAAGCTGGCAGAAGGGTTCAGAGATTAGAGATTGCTTTTTTTTTTTTTTTTTTTGAGTTGGAGTCTCTGTCACCCAGACTGGAGTGCAGTGGCCGCTTCCGGCCACCGCAGCCTCGACCTGCTGGGCTCCGACGATCCTTCCGCCTCAGCCTTCCAAGCGGCCAGAATTACAGGCATGCGCTACCACGCCCGGCTGATTTTTTGATTTATTGTAGAGATGAGGTCTCGCTGCCCAGGCGGGTCTCGAACCCGCGGGCTCAGGCAATCTACTCACCTCAGCCTCCCAAGGCGCGGGATTACAGGCTGAGCCACCGAGCCCAGCTAGAGATTGCTTTTGACTTCATTTGTAACAGGGCCCCATTACAATAGGGTACTCAAACTAAAGTCAATGGTGGATGCAGAATTGGTATCATGTAGTCACGGTTTTAGAAAAATGAAAATGTAAAACCACCAGACAGAAATTAAGGTATGTTTCTGTCTAGGTACACAAGCTGTCCCAACTCTCTTGTCTTTTCTCCATGTCCTCCACCTTTTCCACATATCCCATCTAAGACAGTGAGACCAGAACCTCATGTTCATCCTCACCTCCCACCTCATCCTCAAATTTTTTTGGTGAAGATGGCAAGGGAAGAAGTACTTATGAAAACCTGCTTTCAGTTAATGAACAGTAAAGATACTTTTTCTGCTTTATGATTTTCTCTCTTTTTCTTTTCAATCCAGGGTGTACCACTGCAGGCTTATACGTGGATATATTGTTTATTGTCAAGTTTAAGCATCTGTTGAAACCATCACCAAAACACTGCAGACAGTGCACAAGAGGCAGTCTTTCAACACTTGGCTACTTCCCATATCACCAGTTTCAGGGGTCTACCAGTCTCTTCTTTATGTCCGTGCATACCCAGCATTTAGTTCTCATTACATGTGAGAACATGCAGTATTCACTTTTCTTTTTCTATTTAAGTTACATTATTGTAAGAATACTGCATATAATACACATAATATGCAAAATGTTAGTGAATTGTTTATGTGGAATCCACAACAATGCAGTTTCTTCATTCTGAAAATGTTGTCTCTTACATAAAGATAAAAACTCACTCTAAGAGGAACATTTATTTCATTTTTTAGAGCACTTATTACATATCAAGCACTGTTTTGTGTTTGTTTATTTTGTGGAATGTCAAAAAATACAAAAATAAAACACAAATTAAAACAATCCCTACATTTATTTATTTTGAGTTGAAGTCTCACTCTGTCACCCAGACTGGAGTGCAGTGCCATGCTCCCAGCCACTGCAGACTTGACCTCCTGGGCTTCAGAGATTCTTCTGCCTCAGCCTTCCAAGTAGCTGGAACTACAGGCGTGTGCTACCATGCCCGACTAATTTTTGATTTATTGTAGAAATGGGCTGGTCTTAAACCCACAGGCTCAGGCAATCCACTCACCTCAACCTCCCAAAGCTCTGGGATTACAGGCTAAGCCACGGAGCCTGGCCAATCCCTACACTTATAAACACTCCTAAGTTTTCACTGAACAAATTATCCCTGTAAAGTCAATAAAAATCAATTGTTGAGAGGATTGCCTGAGCCCAGCAGTTTGGGGCCCAGCCTGGGCAACTTGATGAGACCTCATCTCAACAATAAATAAAAACAGCCAGCCGTGGTGGTGCATGCCTGTAGTTCTAGCTACTTGGAAGGGTAAGGCAGAAGAATCATGTGAGCCCAGCCATTCATCGAGGCTGCGGGGACTGTGAGCGTGCCACCACACTCCAGTCTGGGGCACAACTTGAAACTCCAGCTCAAAAAAAAAAAAAAAAAATTGATTTTTCTCACAGAGGTTATCGCCTATAGTGTTTTTCAGTGCCAAATTGCTAATGATTTTAAAATCTCCTTCCAGGCACTAGGATTGCTAATACAACACAGGATAAATAACAAAATCACTTTCTGTTTAAAGTAATGCTAATTATTTTTGTTAAACTTTAACATAATATTTCCCTGTCTGAAGGCCAAAACCACCCCACACGCCTCATCAAAAGCAGATTAAAAAAACTGTTAATAATACAAAGTAAACCTCTGGGAGGCTGAGGTGAATGGATTGCCTGAGCCCGTGGGTTTGAGACCCGCCTGGGCAGGCGAGACCTCATCTCTAAAATAAATTTAAAAAAAATATCCGGGTGTGGTAGTGTGCACCTGTAGTCCCAGCTACGTGGAAGGCTGAGGCGGGAGGATCGCCGGGGCCCAGCAGGTGGAGGCTGCGGTGGCCGGGAGCAGCCACTGCACTCCAGTCTGGGTGACCGAGTGAGACTCCAACTCAAAATATATATATTTCAAAGTAAAAAGAAGAACACCAACATTATTCAGTGGCATTCTTTAGTTGTGGAGAAATATAAAATATACTTTTAAAAGTAACTAAATACACTAATTGTGAATTGTATTTTCACAGTGCTTTCAAACACCGTTCAATTACATTTTTAAAAATTCTTGACCAGGCTCAGGGACTCCATCCCAGCACTTTGGAAGGTCGAGGTGAGTGGATTGCCTGAGCCCGTGGGTTAGAGACCAACCTGGGCAATTTGGTGAGCCCTCGTCTCTACAATAAAATTAAACAAAAATAGCTCGGTGTGGTAGTGTGCATCTGTAGTTCCAACTACTTGGGAGGCTGAGGTGGAAGGATTGTTGGAGCCCAGCAGGTTGATGCTAGGGAGACTGAGCTTGTGTGCCACTGCAGTTCAGCCTGGGCGAATGAGTGAGACACTAACTCAAAAAAAAAAAAAATTATTGAAGTTTCTATGTAAGCTAAAAAATGGTCACTTTGTGAACATAGCCTTGCAAGTCAAGTCAAAAAGAGGATGTCCATAGGAAGATCGTAAACTAGTAGCCATTAGATATTAGTGGAATAAATTGAATGTGAAGCAGATAAAACTGATTTATTTCAGATCTTAAATTATTTTGTTCCAACAGTGTCTTTTCCAACCTAGCCATATATTCACACACAAGAACTCAACTTCCTCTTCTTTAGCACTTGTATTCCTAGCCTTAGAGTGATAATTTTATATATTTCATTCAGTGTAAATAATACACACAAGTCTTCTTGTGCATGGTAATCTCAGTGATGTACAGTTTGTACATAATGATATATAAGTTCTTACAATAGTCAGGATTCAGAAAGATATGTCATATAATTATATTTCTGTATAATCTGTAATACAATAATGAAAATGATACATAACTAAAAATATATATATTACATATATAAAACCTACAAAAAAGGGACCATGAGAGACATCATTCCATAAGTTAGTCAATAGTGTATGCTCATCACTTACCTGCAATCGTGAGTAAGAGAGAATAGATTAAAACCAATGGCAGAATAAAAATGTACTGTGTGGACAACAATTGTTAATGGTTTATAAAGAATCGAGACCCGCCCGGGCAGCGAGATCTCATCTCTTCAATAAATAAAAAAATCAGCTGGGTGTGGTAGCCTGTGCCTGTAATTCGGCTACTCGGAAGGCTGAGGCGGAAGGATCGCCGGAGCCCAGCAGGTCGAGGCTGCGGTGGCCGGGAGCAGCCACTGCACTCCAGTCTGGGTGACAGAGTGAGACTCCAACTCAACAAAAAAAAAAGAATCCTGTTCATTAAATGAAATTAAGTTTACATGACCTAATAAACATTCCAAAGGTCACTGTATACTGGCTAGCAAAAAGAGATTACAAACATTCAAGTGTTTCTGTTCTTCTGATAGTGTGATCCATGTGTGAACAGCTTTCATCAGTTTTCAAAACTGAATCTGCATTTTTACTAAACATAAATTTATAACATATACATTTTAAGAGAACAATTATCTTTGCTCTGATGTCTATGAAAATGTCTCTTATTCATACTATATCAAATTACACTTAAGGCTTGTAAGTATTGATAATATAAAGTTGCTTCAAGATATTGATGGTCTGGCCTCATTTTCTCCTTAACATGCAACTAATAAAGCAACTGATTTTTAAAACTCTCAATGTCTCTTTGTCATTTATTCCAGTTTCAAAATCTGTTATCCTGAGGACTCACATCATGCAGAACTTACAGTAACACTCAAAGGGAGCCACAAAAAACCTCTCCACTTAGATCTTTTCATAGAGATTACATATCAGTGTTCCTCACCCTCCATGAAAAACATGAGATGACTGCTGGTCATTTATTATATAAAGGTCTGCCGGTTCTAACATAGCAACGACTGACCCTATGCTTTTACATAAACACTAGAAATGAAGGCATAGCATCAAGTGAGTTGAGTTACAGCAATACCATTTGCTTTTCCAAATATCCTCAATTCTGTCAATGCAAAAACAAAACTATACAAGGAATATACTTATGCTTTCTTTAAAAAAAAAAACCATCTTCTAATGGCATTCAATATCTGATATTCATTTCAAGAAGACTTTTCATTTTTAAAGTTTTCATATAAATTGTATCTGTAAAGTTTTCAGTCTGAATACCCTAGTATTTCCAATGGCAAATATTTTGAACAAAATTCAGTCCACATTCTTTAAGTTTGTAGATTATCTCCAAAGCTCAGTCTAATGCCAAATAAAGTTTTCACTGATTAAATGCTTTAGACATTTTTTACATTTGTGCATTCAAAACATCAGTAGATTAAGTAAAGATATGATACTCTTTACATCTGTAAGTTTCTCAACATGTCTGTATACTTCATATCTTGATACATGATTTTAGTCATTACAGATACTGAAAATTTAGAGTATAAATTATCTGATCTGAGAAAACATGGAATAACAGTGAAAAGTTTTACCCCATCCTTCCCATCTACACAGTTTACATAAATATAGATACTCATAAGTCAATCAATTATTGAATGAGAACTAAAGGCTATATCACATTCTTCTCATCTATATAGTTTCTCCTCAGTGTGGATTTTCACATGTCCAGCAAATTGTTATATGAGAGCAACAGGCTTTACCATATTTTTCACATTTGTGGAGTTTCTCTCCAGTATGGATGATTATGTGTCCAGCAAATCCATTGTAAGAGCAAAAGGCTTTGCCACATTCTTGACATTTGTAGGGTTTCTCTCCATTATGGGTATTTTCATGTCGAATAAGACCTGAGTGTCAACGAAAGAATTTGCCACATTCTTTACATTTGTATGGTCTTATGTTCAGCAAATACTTTATGAGATCCAAAGGCTTTGCCATGTTCTTGACGTTTGTAGGGTTTCTTTCCATTATGGGTATTCTCATGTCGAATAAGACCTGAGTGCCAACGAAAGAGTTTGCCACATTCTTTACATTTGTATGGTTTCTCTCCACTATGGATTCTCTGATGGTCAATAAGACTTGAGTACCTAGTAAAGGCTTTGTCACATTCTTGACATTTGTAGGGTTTCTCTCCAGTATGGATGGTTTTATGTTCAGCAAATACTTTATGAGAGTAAAAGGCTTTGCCACATTCTTCACATTTGTAGGATTTCTCTCCAGTATGGATCCACATATGCATAACAAATCCATTGTGAGAGTGAAAGGCTTTGCCACATTGTTGACATTTGTAGGGTTTCTCTCCAGTATGGGTATTTTCATGTCGAATAAGACCTGAGTGCCAGCGAAAGGCTTTGCCACATTCTTTACATTTGTATGGTTTCTCTCCACTATGAATTCTCTGATGTTCAATAAGACTTGAGTACCGAGTAAAAGCTTTGCTACATTCTTCACACTTGTAGGGTTTCTCTCCAGTATGGATTCTCTGATGTTCAATTAACTTTGAGTACCAATAAAAGGCTTTGCCACATTCTTCGCATTTGTAGGGTTTCTCTCCAGTATGGATACTCTGATGTTGAAGAAGACTTGAGTACCAGCGAAAGGCATTGCCACATTCTTCACATTTGTAGGGTTTTTCTCCAGTATGGATATTCTGATGTCGAATAAGACCTGAGTGCCAAGGAAAGACTTTGCCACATTCTTTACATTGGTATGGTTTCTCTCCAGTATGGATGGTCTTATGTTTAACAAATCTTTTGTAAGAGCCAAAGACTTTGCCACATTCTTTGCATTTGTAGGGTTTCTCTCCAGTATGGATTCTCTGATGCCGAATAAGACATGAGTACCAACGAAAGGCATTGCCACATTTTTCACATTTGTAGGGTTTCTGTCCAGTATGGATCATTTTATGCCGAGCAAGATCTGCATGAGATCGAAAGGCTTTGCCACATTCTTCACATTTGTAGGCTTTCTTTCCAGTATGGATCATAGTATGTTGAGCAAGGTCCGAATGTGTGTGAAAGGCTTTGCCACATTTTTCAAATTTGTAGGTTTTCTCTCCAGTATGGTATCTTTGATGTTGAATAAGATTTGAGTACTGATGAAATGATTTGTCACATATTTGACATTTGTAGGGT
Organism: Cephalopachus bancanus; assembly: GCA_027257055.1. Lineage (NCBI taxonomy): Eukaryota > Metazoa > Chordata > Mammalia > Primates > Tarsiidae > Cephalopachus > Cephalopachus bancanus. The sequence goes on from JAPVLO010000757.1 coordinate 756,792, forward strand.
TTATGTGCAGTATGTATTCTCTGATGGTGAATAAGATATGAATACCAAGTAAAGGCTTTATCACATTCTTCACATTTATAGAGATTCTCTCCAGTATGAATTTTCTGGTGTTTGGAATGGCATGAGTAATAGCTAAGGGTTTTGCCACATTCTTCACTTTTGAAGGCTCTCTCTCCCCTATGGATTCTTTCATGTCTATTTAGATAAGATGTTTTTCTAAACACTTTCCCACATATATTATGTACATTTCCTCCAGTAATTTTTGGATGTTGTCTACATTTTGAGGAATGGTTAAACATTTTGCCATATTCATGTTTGGAAGCCATTTCAGAAATATGGATACTCTGGTGGATAGCAAACTTGGAGTGTTGATGAAAGACTTTCCCGCACTTGTTACATTTGTAGTGGTTATCTACAATAGAACATCCTTTCTGTCCTTCACGCTCATGCAGGCTTTCCCAAGATTTTTTTAATTGTAAATCCCTAAGGCCAAACCTTCCATGTCTTCCCATTGGCACCTTTGAAAGTGACTCTTCTATGCTCTCCTCTGGCAAAAGGCCCTCAGTGTAATGAGAAGTCACAGCTGAAAATCATGAAAATAAAAATTTATTTCACATACTAGATAATCAAACATAATATTATACCATGATAAGGACATAAGCGTGATGGCAAGAAATAAAATCACAAGTTTCCACTCCTTCAGATATATATGTACTTAGGAATTAATACTCTCCACGATGCCTTTGTGAGAACTCAAAAAACAGGTAAGACATTTCAGAATTCCCAGTGAGCACAAAGTTAAAAAGATTTACATGGAAGAGGAAGTTCAGTAATTTTGCCAGCATAATATCTATTCCTTCACAATACAGCATGATGCAAACAGATGAAAACTTCTAACTCTTGGTTTCTTCCTCAGAGAATAATCAGGAGAGTGGAGCATGAGTCCACACTTCTACCCTTTGGGCATTTTCCCAAAGGCTGGTTTTCTCTCAATTTATACAGTGCTGAAAAAGATGGTGGTATACTTTGGATAACAGGTTGCATCTGTTGAGGCTAAAGGAAAACTATTCTTATAACACTAGAGAGACCAAAGAGCCCTTCAAAAGAAACTTAGTCAAACTATTTAACTGGAAGAGTACATGCATAGTGCCAGAGAAGACACATTCTGAGACAGGTATGAGAGACTTCCAGAATCTATAACTTAGTGTCAGTGTCACACTTATCTAGACAAAGCAACTTCATAAACATTATGACAAGTATCTCTTATTCAAAACCCAAACTCCAACAAAGTATCCCAAAGCATACAAAGAATCAGTATAAAGGACTCAATTAGGGGTACAATAACAAGAAAAATCCAGAATTCAACCCCAATGAATTAGAGAAATACATAGGTCCTGACAAAGAATTCAAAAAAACCAACTTAATTAGACTTAATAAGCTAAAAAGAAAACAGATAAGCACAGAAAAGGAAAAAAGTCAATATAAATTTTAAAATATTAAAAATTAGAATTTGTGGAGTTGAAAATTTTCAAAGACTGAGAAATTTTCAAATGCAGTGAAGAAAAATAGGAAAATTAACAAGTTTATTGAACTCAAAGTAGGATATACACATAGTCAGACAAACTATTATCAATGTTTTGGGCTAACTGTGGTGGCTCACACCTGTAATTCCAGCACTTTGGAAGGCCAAGATGAAAGAACTTCCTAAGTAAGGAGTTGGAGACCATCCTGGCAAATATGCTGAGACCTTGCATTTAAAGTAAATCAAAAAAATAGCTGGCAATGGTGCCAGACACCTCTATTCCCAGCTACTTGGAAGGTTGAGGTACAGGGATCCCATGAGCTCAGCAGGCAAAGTTTACAGTAACTCTGAGTGTGCCACTGCACTCTAGCCTGGATGACAGATTGAGACACTTGACTAAAAAATAGTAAGATTTAAAAGGCACAGACAAAAACAGATGCTTATAACAAAGAGAAAAACATTCATGCATTATATACAATGATGCTCCAATGACATTATCACTGGACTTTTCAGTAGAAATGTTTCAGGCCAGAAGGAATTTGGGTTACACAGTAAACATGCTAAAGAAGCAAAGCTACAAACTAAGAATACCATGTTGAGCAAAACTGTCTTTCAAAATTAAAAAAAAAAAAAGCTTTTCAAAATGAGCAAAAACTGAAAAATTTAATCACTAGACATTCCCCACAAAAATATGTTAATGGAAGTTCTTCTTATTGAAAATTATACATTCTAGAAAGCATCACAGAATTAATTATAACTTTTTACAAATAGTAGATACAGGTAATACAAAAATATCCCATAATTATCTTTCTGGAGAGCCAGCCCCTTCATGTACAAACTTTGAACACCATGTATATGTTCTAAAAACTCATCAGCATCTGTGTTTCAGCTGGTGTTGTGAGAGGCTGCACTGCAGAAGAAATATCCGGAGTTGTGGCAAACACATGACTGGGAAGGTATGCACACTAACCAAAGTGATCAACATATTCAACATAATTGTTGACAAATTCCCCAAGTTAATTTTTCCAGAGATACAAAACAAGTAACCCTAAAACTGACATCAAACCTATAAGGTCCATGAAAATGCTGCAGTTGTTGAAACAGTTTAGTGCTGTCATAAGGCAGATAGTTACACTGAAAAATAGAGAAATAAATCCTTGCATTTAGATTCAAATGGAAGAGCTACTTTCACACTGATATCCACTGCAAAATTATTCACAACTGAAAACAAGTGAAACATCTTTCATCACAGAAGACAATTTCAAATAGACAATGGAATATTATTCACCCTTTAAATAGCAGGATATCTTACAATATCTACATGTAGGATAAATCTGGAGGGGATTATTCTAATTGAAATAAGCAAGTAGCAAACGGCACATACCACTAAAACATAAGCAATAAACAAAAATAAATAAATATTTAACAAAATGGAAGGCTTACTAATTATCTAACTCACCTCTTCCATGATACATAAATTCAAGTATATATTTTAGACCTTTTTAAACCTAATATTATATGTAAATTAATCTACTGCAAATTAAAAACTAAAAAGTAGGTAACTTAGATCTAGTAGTCATATAATAAAAGAGCAAAAATTATAAAATGATAGTTTAAAGGACAAAAGGTAACAAGAAATTTTTTTTTTTTTGAGTTGGAGTCTCACTCTGTTGCCCAGACTGGAGTGCAGTGGCATGCTTCCAGCCACTGCAGCCTTGACCTGCTAGGCTCCAGCAATCCTTCTGTCTCAGCCTTCCAAGTAGCTGAAACTACAGGTGTGCTCTACCACGCCCAGCTAGTTTTTGATTTATTGTAGAGATGAAGTCTCGCCAAGTTGTGCAGGTGTGTCTGGAACCCGCGGGCTCAGGCAATCCACTCACCTCAGCCTCCCAAAGTGCTGGGATTACAGGCTGAGCCACCAAGCCCGGCCTTCAACACATTTTTTTATTACATGCTTGGCAATGTTTTAGTTTTACCTACAGCAAAAATTTCTTTTCTCTCTTTTCTTTTTTGAGTTGGAGTCTCACTTCTTTACCCAGGCTGGAAGGCAGTAGCATGCATGCCCATGGCCATCCCAGCATTAACTTCTGGGCTCCAGTGATCCTTCTGCTTCAGCCTTCTGAGTAGCCAGAACTACAGGTGTACATGACCACACCTGGCTACTTTTTATTTTATTGTAGAGATGAGGTCTCGCCAAGCTGCCTGGGCTGGTCTTGAACCCGTTGGCCCAGACAATCCACTCACCTCGGCCTCCCAAAGTGCTGGGATTACAGGCTGAGTTACTGAGTTCTTCATGGGCATTTGAACCTCTCATCTGTGTACTGGCAGAAGTACCCATTTATATGTGATTATCCTCTTCTCTCCCTTTATATTCCAGGACTTGTCTCTAAAATAAATAATTAGCCAGGTGTGGTAGCACATGCTTGGAGTTCTGGCTACTTGGAAGGTTGAGGCTGAAAGATCACCAGTGCCTAGCAAGTTGACAGTTTGCTGGTCATTAGTGTGCCACTGTATCCCAGCCTAGGTGATGGAGTGAGACTAAAACTAAAAAAAGAAAAAGACTGAAATTATACAATGTATTTATTTATCACCATAAGAAAATAAAACAAAATTGAAATTTTAAGAAAAATAACAAAAACAAAAAATAAGTGCACGGTAAACACACTCTCAAGAGGCAGAAGATTTAGGCTGGGTGTGGTGGCTCATGCATGTAACCTCAGTACCTTGGGAGGCTGAGATAGGCAGATTGCTTGAGCCCTGGAATTTGAGATTAACTTAGGCAACATAGCAAGACTTCGATCCATAAAGTATAAAAAGTAAAGTAGCCAGACTTGGTGGCACATGACTGTCATCCGAGTCACTGAGTAGACTGAAGAGGAAGGGTTGTCTGAGCCCAGGAGGTTGAGGGTGTTTTGAGTCAGGACCACTTCACTGTACTCTAACATGAAAGACATGGTGAGACCCCAACTCAACAGAAGTCAGAGTATTTTTATTTATTATCATTAATATGTCAACTTTACCCACATTGAAATACAAATTTAATGTAGTTTCTATGAGTAATTCAGTGATACTTTTTTTTGAAAAAATATTTCTTTGCAGGGCTTGGTGGCTCAGCCTATAATGCAGGCACTTTGGGAGGCTGAGCCACGTGGATTGCCTGAGGCTGTAGGTTTGAAATCAGTCCAGGCAACTTGGCAAGACCTCATCTCTACAATATATCAAAATTAGCTGGGTGTGGTAGCCCATGCCGGTAGTTCTGGCTACTTGGAAGGCTGAGGTGGAAGGATCACAAGAGCCCAGCAGGTCAACGCTGCGGTGGGTGATGGAGTGAGATGATAACTCAAAAAAAAAAAAAAAGAAAGAAAATAAAAAATATTTTTTAATCCTAAATTTACATAGAATCTCAAGGAACTATAAATACTTAAGAAAACATTAGCAATAAAGGAGAAGGTACAGGTATCACATTTTCTGATTTTAAAATATGTGCCTAAGTTCCAAGAATAAAAACATGTGATACTGGCATGCAGAAAGATAGATAATGGAACAAAATGGAAAACCTCAATATGAATCCTTATGAATACAATCAAATAATTTTTAAAAAGTTGGCATGAAGCCGTGCTCGGTGGCTCAGCCTGTAATCCTGCGCCTTTGGGAGGCTGAGATAAGTGAATTGCCTGAGCCCGCGGGTTCGAGACCCGCCTGGGCAGCGAGACCTCATCTCTACAATAAATCAAAAAATGAGCCGGGCGTGGTAGCATGCGCCTGTAGTTCCGGCTACTCAGAAGGCTGAGGTGGAAGGATGGCCGGAGCCCAGCAGCTCGAGGCTGCAGTGGCCGGGAGCGGGAGTTCTTCATGGGCATTTGAACCTCTCATCTGTGTACTGGCAGAAGTACCCATTTATATGTGATTATCCGGGAGCGGCCACTGCACTCCAGTCTGGGTGACAGAGTGAGACTCTAACTCAAAAAAAAAAAAAAAAAAAAGTTGGCATGGCCACACAATGGGGAAGCAAAGCTTCTTCAAAAAATGGTGTTGAAAAACTGACTATCCAATAAAGAAAAAGGCCAGGTTCAGTGGCTCAGCCTGTAATCCCAACAATTTGGGAGGCTGAGGTGAGTGGATTGTCCTAGCCTGTAGGTTGGAGACCCACCTGGGCAACTTGTCGAGACCTCATCTCCACAATAAATCAAAAATTAGCCAGGCGTGGTAGCACATGCCTGTAGTGCACGCTACTTGGAAGACTAGGCGGAAAGATTGCTGGAACTCAGCAGGTCGAGGCTGCAGTGGTTGGGAGCATGCCACTGCACTCCAGTCTGGGCAACAGTGAGACTCCAACTTAAAATAAATAATTAAATAAAGATGGGCTCTTGAATCATGTACAAAAAGCTATCCAAAATAATTAAATGTTTTAAAGCAAAAACTATAAATGTATTAGAACCACATATAAGATGGATGTTAAGACACTGGTCATGACAAAGCTTCATTAGAAGACACTAAAATAATAAGCAACAATGAAAAGCACAAAAGTAATGACTCAAAGTTTAAAAAAATCTTCATGATAGGAAACAATCAGTGAAGTACAAACTTCTCCTAAAAAGTGACAAAATATATTATTATCCTGTGACCAGAAATCCTCGTGTGGGTGTCTATCCAAAAATACAAAATGGAACATGAAAACATGTGTACATCCATGTTTATGGCAGTATTACTGATGAAAGACAAAAGGTGGAAGCAACCTAAATGTCCTCTAAGAAAATGAATGGACCAAGCAAATGTGGCACCTTTAAAGAAAGAAATCTTGTCACGTGTTATGGTAAGGACAAATCTTGTGGATTTACGTTAATGTAAATAAGACAGTATCAGCTGGATGCAGTTGCTCATGTCTGTAATCCCAGCACCTGAGCCCAGCAGTTCAAGACCTGCCTAGGATATACAGTGTGCCAAGACTTTGTGCCTGAAAAATAAAAACAAAAAATAGTCAGGCATGGAGGCACCAATGTGTAATCTCAGTACTCAGGAGGTTGAGGTGGAGTCATCACCTGAGCCAAGGAGCTCAAGGCTGTAGTGAGCCACCACATTCCCATCTGGGTGACAGAGACCATGACTCACAAAATAAATAAAACCTTAACAAGGATTTTGAAAACATACCTGATAATAATATTGGTCTTAGTAATCATTTTTTTTTTATGACTAGAGGAACAAAAGCAATATGAACAAGTTAGAAACATCAAAATAAAAAGCTTCTGCATGGCAAGGGGAACAGAAAGAAGGTTTACAGGACAAGAGAAAATATCTGCAACCATATACCTGATGAGATGTTAAAATACAAAATACAGGCCAGGCTCGGTGGCTCAGCCTGTAATCCCAGCACTTTGGGAGGCCAAGGTGAGTGGATTGCCTGAGCCCGCAGGTTTGAGACCCACCTGAGCAACTTGAGAAGACCTCATCTCTACAATAAATCAAAAATTAGCTGGGCATGGTAGCACATGCCTGTAGTTCCAGCTACTTGGAAGGCTGAGGTGGAAGGATTGCCAGAGCCCAGCAGGTAGAGGTTGTGGTGCCCGGGAGCATGCCACTAAACTCTAATCTGGGTGACAGAGTGAGATACCAACTCAAAAAAAATTACAAAATACAAAAAAATTACACAAATCAAAGAAAAAAACAAGAAAATGATTATCACCTGACTAAAAAAATTGTGCCAAAATGAATAGTTATTTATTCAATGAGAATATACAAATTGCCAACAGGTATAAGAAACAGCACTGAACATCACCAACAGAGGCAATTTCAAATAAACACAATGATGATATATTATCTCACACTTGTTAGGATGACTAATATCAACTAGAAGAGAGAGAACTTTTGAAAAGGATGTGAAGGAAATAAAATCCTGTATACTTTTGGTGAGTTTAAAATTGGTCGAATCATATAAAAATCATTATCAGCATTCTCTTAAACATAAAAGTAAACTACCATGGAACACAAAAATCCCTTTTTTTGGGTATATAACCAAAGGAAATAAAATCAGTATCAAAAAGAAGTATCCAAACCCTATGTACATTGCAGCATTTGTCAAAATGACCAAGAATGAAAACAACCTAAATATTTGTGGTTTCTGAGTTGATTAAGAAAATAACCTGGCCGGATCCGTGGCTCAGCCTGTAATCCCAGCACTTTGGGAGGCTGAGGTGAGTGGAGGCTGAGTCTGCGGGTTTGAGACTTGCCCAGGCAACTTGGCAAGACCTCATCTCTGCAATAAATCAAAAATTAGCTGGGCGTGGTAGCATACACCTGTAGTTCTGGCTACTTGGAAGGCTGAGGCAGAAGGATTGATGGAGCCCAGCAGATCAAGGCTGCAGTAGCCAAGAGCATGGCACTACCCTGCAGTCTGGGCTACAGAGTGAGACTCCAACTCAAAAAAACAAAAAAAAGAAAGAAAAGAACCTGCATATACACAGCATATGATTCAGCCAAAAAAATTTAAAGAATCCTGCAATTTCAACCTTAAGGATAAAATTGTAAGACATATGTTAACTGAAGCGAGCCAGACACACACATATAAATACTGCGTGAGGATTGGTACAGTGGCTCAAGTCTGTAATCCCAACATATTGGGAGGCCGAGGTGAGAGGATTGCCTGAGCTCAGGGGTTCGAGACCAGTCTGAGTGCCTGGGTGAGACCTCATATCCATGATAAATGAAAAAAATAAGCTCGGCATGGCAGTACACACGTGTAGTTCCAGCTACTTTGAAGGCTAATATGAAAGGATCGCCTAAGCCCAGCAATGAGGCCGTGGTGGTCATTACCACGCCACTGCACTCCAGCCCAGGTGACAGAGTGAGACTCCAAATCGGGGGAAAAATAAATCCTGCATGATCTCACTCATATGGAACCAAAATACATTGCACTCATAGAGGAAGAAAGTGCAATGTGATCACCAGAGCTTGCAGGTGGGAAAAATGGAGATTTTTTCAATGGTTACAAAATTTTAATTATAACTGAGTTTTAGGAATCTAATGTATAACATAGTGACTTATAGTTAATAATGATGTCTCGTACGCTTAGAAAATTTGCTAAAACAGAAGACATTATGTGTTCTCCTTACAAAACATAAAAATGACAACTACATAAGATGATTGATATGTTCATTAACATAATGGTAATCATCATTTCACAGTGTATAGGCATATAAAATTATTATATTATTCACAACATATGGTTATACTTTTTTTTTTTTGAGTTGGAGTCTCACTCTATCACCCAGACTGGAGTGCAGTGGCTGCTCCCGGCCACTGCAGCCTCGACCTGCTGGGCTCCAGAGATCCTTCCACCTCAGCCTTCCAAGTAGCTGGAAATACAGGTGCATGCTACCATGCAGGCTAATTTTTTGATTCATTGTAGAGATGAGGTCTTGCCAAGTTGCCCAGGTGGGTCTCGAACCCATGGGCTCAGGCAATCCACTCACCTCAGCCTCCCAAATGCACAGGATTACAGGCTGAGCCACTGAGCCCGGCTACATTTTTTATTTATGTATAAAAAATCAGATGTTTATCACACATACACAAACATGCATACATGTGTATTCATATATATGCATATATATAAGCTAGTAGTAAGCTTCATACTACAGAAAACAAAATTGTAAAAAAAAGAGTTATTAAGACAAAAGGTAACATGTGGGAGTTTAATATATGTTTACCAATCCTCTACGTGATACACTATCCTTAAACATCTGGATATATAGAAAAATTACCAGTCTCAGATCATACTATAAAAAGTAAAATTAAAGTAAAATAACAGGATTTCTTTTTTTAAGAGAGATAGTTTGTGTTTTGGTAGAACTATGGAGTATGAATTTAAACAAAATCATTGGAAATCTCCCTCGGATAGAAAATCATAAAGTAGAATACATATTACATGTGTCTGGAGAGTTCTTAAAATTCCTCAAACAGGTAACAAAATCACTACTCTCACATACTTCCAACCATGACACAAAAAGAAAACGTAAAAAAAAAATAGTTGACACATTTCCAAATAAATAAGCAGATATTTGCTTATTTATTTCTAAAATCATCAGAAATATAGCCAGATCTTGCAGTCCCTAACAAACCAGTAAGTGGACTTTGAAGCTGGGCTCAGTGGCTCAGCCTGTAATCCCATGGTTTGGGAGGCTGAGGTGAGTGGATTGCCTGAGTCCACGGGTTTGAGATCCACCTGGGCAAATTGGCGATACCTCATCTCTACAATAAATCAAAAAATTAGCCAGGTGTGATAGCACACGCCTGTAGTTCCAGCTACTAGGAAGGCTGAGGCAGAAGGATCACCAGAGCCCAGCAGGTCGAGGCTGCAGTGTCCGGGAAAGGCCACTGCACTCCAGTCTGGGCGACAGAGTGAGACTCCAACTCAAAAAAAAAAAAAGTGGACTTTGATTTCCTCTGCAAACTTGAAAGATCATTGAAGAAGCAGAGTTTTGGAGAATTTCAGAACATGAAAAAATAGATGTCCCTTTGTGACAGCAAGAGAAAGAATCCCAGGCTTCTGTGAAACCATTTCCATTGGAGCAGACCACCTTCCCAAACCACATTTCAAGCTCTGATTCCTCGACTTTTGTCATCTGCTTTAGTCCCACCTACCTGGAGATTTGGCTAATTTACTGTGACTCTTCACATTCCAGGGCTCTCTCCTTTGCTCCAGACACATGATCACTTCTGGCTTAGAGACAGCAAGTCCTGTTTAATTAGAAAAAAGTAACATGACTCTTGCTGGGTTCTTCAATGACAAGCCTGGTATTGTGATCAGTAGAGAACACATTATACAAGATTCTAGAAAATTAATCCCCAAATACTGTTTCCCTATAAAATCTTTAGAGCGTTTAGATAGAATTTTAAATTTGTGGGTTTATTTTTGTTGTTGTTGTTGAGTTTGTGTCTTATTCCATTTCCCAGACTGAAGTGCAGTGGCAAGCTCACGGCCACCCCAGCATTCACTTGTTGGGCTCAGGCAATTCTTCTCCCTCAGCCTTCCAAGTAGCCGGAACTACAGGTGTGTGCCACCACACCCAGCTAGTTTTTTTAATTTATTGTACAGATGGGGTCTTGCCAAGTTGCCCAGGCTGTTCTTGAACCCATAGGCTCAGGCAATTCTCTCACCTCAGCCTCCCAAAGTTCAGGCATTACAGGGTTGAGCCACCATCCCTGGCCTTAAATTTGTGAGTTCTTAGTTCAGTAATATTGAGTCAATAACTTTCACAGCAACTGGAATGAGATGTGGGCAATGATATCTATGCCACTAAATTTCTGAACTTACCAATAATTAGCTGGAAGGACACTGATCAATTCAAATTAGAGAAGGCTTCATGTCAAAATAAAACATCTTTAATTTTTTCTTTTCTATGTCAACAAATCACCAACGTTTCTTTGATAGCAGGAATCTGAAACTCATTCACACAAAGCAGAAATTCCCAGAAAACATTCTATAAAGGAAGGACATTAAATCCTTAGTATGAGCCGGGCTCGATGGCTCAACCTGTAATCCCACACCTTTGGGAGGCTGAGGTGAGTGGATTGCCTGAGACTGCGGGTTCGAGACCCACCTGGGCAACTTGGTGAGACCTCATCTCTACAATAAATCAAAACAATTTAGCTGGGTGTGGTAGCACGCGCCTGTAGTTCCAGCTACTCGGAAGGCTGAGGCAGAAGTATCGCCAGAGCCCAGCAGGTCGAGGCTGCAGTGGCCGGGAGCGGCCACTGCACTCAGTCTGCATGACAGAGTAAGACTCCAACTCAAAAAAAAAAAAAAAAACCTTAGTATGAAATATGGATTGTGTGTTAAGAGTTTCCTCACCTAGAAAAACCAGGTTTCTGTGGTTCTCTAACATCACAGTTCGGTACAACATTCGCTGTGGGGGATCCAGATATTCCCACTCTTCTGGAGAAAATTCTATAGCCACATCCTTGAATGTCAACAGCCCCTGGAAACAACAACAACAACACATATTTACCACGTAACCATGACCTCTAGGTAAAGCAAGAGTGAAGAGAACAGGGTCCAGATGCTATGACAACTGGAATTATGCAATAAGATAATTTGTAACACAGAAATAACCTCAATGCATTAAGTGTGAGAAAAAGGATGAAATAAAATACACTCAGTCAGTGTTGACATTCTATTTTTTTGAATGATACAGCAGAAAGAGGGATACCAACACAGGCATGTACGTTTTTCATTGCTATGTTTACATCATACAGAATACGTTGCATATACTGCTCAGATGGAAAACTCCTAGTGAGTTGGAAGGTCCTTGTCAAGTTTTAATGTGTACAGCAATGAATTGGATACTTTGTTAAAATGCAAATTCTGATTCAGAAGACATGGATTTAGCCTGAGGTTCTACACTTTTTTTTTAGTTGGTGGGTCTCATTCTTACCCATGCTAGGGTGTGGTGGCATAATCACAGCTTATTGCAGCCTCAATCTCCTGGGCTGAAAGAATGCATCCTCCAGAACATCCCAAGTATCTGGGACAAATTGGTATCAGATGCCAAGGTACACAGATGCAACACAACATCCATGGTGAGATATTTTGCCCAAAAGTTATAGTAATTTATTATTATTTTTTGAGTTGGTATCTGACTCTTGTCACCCAGGCTGGAGGGCAGTGGGACCTCATAGCCACTGCAGTCTTGATCTGCTGGGCTTAGGCAATCCTTCCACCTCAGGTTTCCAAGTAGCTAGAACTAAAGGCACATGAAACCATGCCTGGCTAGTTTTTGTAATTTACTGTAGAGACAAGGTCTCACCAAGTTGCCCAAGCTGTTTTTGAAACCCAGGCTCAGGCAAGTCTGTCGCCTCAGCCTCCCAAAGTACTGGGATTACAGGTTGAACCAGCACACCCACCCAATGTAGTAATTTATAATCTCAATTTAGTAACAAAGAAACATGTGTTAGGCAGAAATCAGCTTACAGGTATCTCCCATGGCATGTAATCTCTAATAGTGTATTTATATTATTTGCTTTTAGCAACCTAGAGAGCAAATCTCTTCTAATTATTCTTTATTAGACTTTCCTGTCTTATTCTGTGTGGTACCTGCCATCCTGTTTAAGTGTACATTTTATTAACCATTTTCTGCATGGTGCTGATGGAGCATCTAGACAGAACCTTAACAGTACATGTTCTGGCTAGGCACAGAGGCTTATGTCTATAATCATATCACTTTGGGAGGCCGAGGTAAGAGGATTTCTTGACCCCCTGGGTGTGAGACCAGCCTGTGCAACTTGGCAAGACCTCGTCTCTACAATAAATCAAAAAATTTACTGAGCTGTGGTAGCCATGAGTGTGCCACTGCACTTGATCCAGAGTGACAGAGGGAGACTCCAACTAAAAAAAAAAAAAAAAACATATTTCCATCCTTCACTAGGATCTGAGTATCTAACCAATCTCCAATGGGATTCTTGGATAACTTGCCTTCCAGTGATTCCCAGCCACAAGGGAACACTTTTAATATTGTAGGTCAGACATTCGTGGTGAGAATTTTTCATGGAAACTAAGCAGTGTGAATGAAGAGAACAGAAGAGTCTATGTAGGGAGTAGTGTCTGGCAGACCCACTGAATATCACAAGAACAAAAATAGTTGAAGCAAACTCATTAGGCAGGACTATCACAAGGACAGCAGGATGGCTTGCAAATTTTTTTTTTTTTTAGTTGGACTCTCACTCTGTCACCCAGACTGGAATGCAGTGGCCGCTCCCGGCCACCGCAGCCTCGACCTGCTGGGCTCCAGCGATCCTTCCGCCTCAGCCTTCTAAGGAGCAGGAACTACAGGCGCGAGCTACCACACCTGGCTAATTTTTTATTTATTATAGAGATGAGGTCTCACCAAGTTGCCCAGGCGGGTCTCAAACCTGCAGGCTCACGCAATCCACTCACCTCAGCCTCCCAAGGCATGGGATTACAGGCTGAGCCACTGAGCCCGGCTGGTTTGCAAATTTTATAGACGACATTCCTTCTGACCTGGGACACATTTTCCTGAGAAGCAGCCATTTCTTCCTTTTCTTCTACTTCTCTGGGATTTCTTCTCAGGTGAGATTATCTAATCAAGTCACACATGTTGCAAATATGCCTTTATTTATTTCAAAATTAAATTGAATGTATTTATTTTTGTCAGAGCCTTACCACCCTCTCAGGAGCCCCTTGCTTGCTTTCCTGTTTGCCTGAGGTTCTCTTTGATTTGTGGACTCTTCCACCATCTCCCTGAAGTGGGTTTACCTTTTCCTTCGGAATAGTTTTCTTTCTTTACAAACGCAAGATAATCCAGAGGACAGACATCATTTCTGCCTTTTCCCCTCAAGAACAGTGATGCATCTAAAAGTACACAGAAATACAGAAACCAGTCGCTGCACTAAAACGGATTTCTTGAAAGTTACTAATTGAGCCGGGCTCGGTGACTCAGTCTGTTATCCCAGCCCTTTGGGAGGCTGAGGTGAGTGGATTGCCTGCGCCCGCGGGTTCGAGACCCATCTGGGCAACTTGGCGAGACTTCATCTCTACAATATATAAAAAATGAGCCAGGTGGAAGGATCGCTGGAGCCCAGAAGGTTGAGGCTGTGGTGGCCGGGAGCGGCCAACTGCACTCCAGTCTGGGCGACACAGTGAGACTCCAACTCAGAAAAAAAAAAAAGAAAGAAATTTACTAATTTAAAAATATAAAACTTAACGTCAAATGGGATAGTCAACTATCAAAAGTTTGACATAACCCCATTTTATACAGGGGTGGGGAGGGAGTCTGTCCTCTTTGTGTGTTTGCATGTAACTAAAATAATTTTGAAATGCTGACAAGGTTGGCACCAGTATGCAGCAGACCAGACTAACTTGGGAAAGTGGGAGTATGTGCACTAACTCTGTTTTGTTAAATAAAGGAACAAGGAGACTGTAAACTAAGGACAGAGAATTCACCACTTTCCAGGACTCCTCTAATGGCCCAGATTTCTGCAAGTCTGAGCCACCTCTTGATCTTGGCCCTCCTCTGTCCCCCAGCATGAATAAAAGTTTTAAAACGCTCACAGGACACTGGAGGGGTCTTTAGAATGCCGATCCCTCATCTCCTCCGTTTTAATGTCCCTACTAAATAAAGTCACAGCCTCTCCTCCAAATCTTTATCTGTACAGAACCGGGTTGGGACCTGGTAACACAAACAGCCAATGACGCTGATGACAGACCCTGGAGATTTCCACCTAGATAAATAATTCAGATAAGGCGAATGCGGCGCCATCACCCGCCAGCACCTGCACCTGGCCGGTTTCCCCTTGTCCCTTCTCAAAGTCTTTCCCCCCAGGCCCTCCGGGATCCCCACACCACGAGTCCTGGCTTGGGTTTCTGGACTCACGACCCGCTTTTGGCCCCAGGGGACTCAACGCTCTGACGGAGCCGCCGTTTAACCTTGGGGAGGAGAGAGGGACCGGACTAGGACCACTGCTTTCCCCTCCCCCCGCCGCCCCCCCCCACAGATCGGATCCTCCCTACAACCCTCTCGGTTGCCGCCCACTTGGAGGTGGGGAACTGCAAGGAGGGGGCTCAGCAGGCAACGTTGCTGCGGGGTCAAGACCCCGGGGTCGCGCCCAGGCCCACCTACACCGAATGGTCCAGACCAAGCCGCCGGCGGGGATGGGTTCAGGCATGGAGCTGACGGGGAGACCGGTCCTGCCATAGCCGGGTCATCCAGGTCCATCCCCCCACCCCCTCTCAGGACTCCCGCCCGCACACTCACCATCTCCCGCCTTCCGAGGGTCTGAGCGTCCTCCTACTAATCACAGGGCGACACAGCCTGAAGCAAAGATACGCAGGCCTGGGGAGGGAGACAGAGCAGCGGTGACGTTTTTTGCCTACGGATTCCCTCTCGTTTTGCATGTCCTGTCAATTAAGACCGGAAGGGCGGGGCTTGGAATCTTGTCCAATCAACGGAAGTTGAGGGCTAACCTGGCCTATCAGGCGACAGCCGGAAGTAAGTGGGCGGCTTGTGAGCTCAGGGCCTTTGTCTCCCACGCCTGCGTCCTTTCTGCTTCGTCCTGACTCCGGGACTCACGCGTGTCGCGTGACTTCGCTTTAGCCTCTGTTGCCTTGTAACCTGAAGCTCGTGGGAGTTCTTGGAGAGGACGCCGGGACATCTGGAAGCTAGGAGAAGGTGAGTATGCCGGGAGTGCCCCCGAGATGGGAAGAAGATGACTCGGATGACATGGGCTGTGGCGGGACCGGCCCCTCTCAGGTCCGAGGGAGAACCCATCCCCGCCAGCATCTGGGCACAGTCCCCTCGGCGTAGGTGAGGCTAGTCTGGGACCCTGGGGCCTTCACTCTCCGTGACCTCGCCAGCTAAGCCCTCTCCACACGACCCCTCTGTCCACGTGTTCGGGACCTGCAAATTCATGGGGGAGATTTCGACCCAAGTGCTGGGCCCGCGGAGGGAGGGTCTGGGGTACTGGTGCCCGTCCCTCCTCTCTCTTCCCCAGGTTAACATGGAGGCTCCATCACAACGTTGAGGGATAATTTCTCATTATGGCTGTGGAAATCAGTACATTTCCACCAGAAAGTGTGATAGATTAATTGATGAATTTCAGAGGTGTATGAAAACATACATCACTTTGTTTGTTTGTTTTTGAGTCAGAGCCTCACTGCGTCGCCCAGGCTGGAGAGCAGTGGCACACTCACGGCCGCCCCAGCCTCAACCTACTGACCTCCGGTGATCCTTCCACTTCAGTCTTTCAAGTTGCTGGAACTACAGTCACCCACTACCACACCCAGTTATTTTTTATTATTATTATTTATTGTAGACAGGAGGGCTCGCCAAGGAGCCTGGGCTTGTCTTGACCCCACAGGCTCATGTGATCCTCTCGCCGCGGCCTCCCAAATTCAGCCGATAATACTTTCTTTTTTTTTTTAGTTGGAGTCTCACTGTCTTGCCCAGGCTGGAGTGCAGTGGAACACTCCCGGCCACCGCAGCCACAACCTGCTGGGCACAGGCGATCCTTCCACCTCAGCCTTCCAAGTAGCAGGAACTACAGGTGCACATTAGCACGCCAGGCTAATTTTTATTTATTTATTTATTGTAGAGACAGGTCTCACAATGTTGCCCAGGCTGGTCTCGAACCCCTGGGCTCAGGCAATCCTCTTGACTCGGCTGCACAAAGTGCTGGGATTATAGGCTTGAGCCACCGCACCTGGCCACATACTTTGAATAAATTATTTTTTAATGCTGAGTTAAGTAATAAGAATATAACTCTCCATGGACCAAGAATGAATATACCCAGATGGGATTGTCTCCAGTTTCCTGTTACTTGGGTAAACAATAAAGAGCAGATCTGGAGAAACACACTGATAGATAATAGAGTTACCTCCATATTACGAAGTCACTAGAAAAAAACAGATCAAGTGGTCAATGTCCCTACACTCCAGAAACTGCCATATGTTGTAAATGGTTAACAGTTGAATGAGCACCATGTGGTTAGTACAAAAAAAAGGAGGTGTCCAGGGCTTGGCTTTTTGTTGTTGTTGTGAGTTCTGATATTACTGCTTAAGAGAGCATTTACAGACAGAATTGTTGTTGTTTCATTGTTGGTATTTTTGTTGGTTTTTCCTTGTTAAAAATAATGATTTTGGTTTTCTTTGTGTGTTGTTTTGTCTATCATGCCCAGGCTGGAGTGCAGTGGGACACTCACAGCCACTGCATCCTCGACCAGCTGGCCATCCACAATCCTTCTACCTCAGCCTTCAGGCATGTGCCACCATACCCAGTTTTTGATTTGTTGCTGAAATGTGGTCTTGCCAAGTTGCCCAGGATGGTCTCGAACCCCTGGGCTCAGGCATTCGTCTCATATTAGGCTCCCAAAGTACTGGAATTACAGGCATGAGCCGCTGTGCCCAGCTAGTCCCCTTGTGATTCTGACATGGAAACATCAAGCTGAGGGTTGCCAGATATGTTTGTGAAAGTTGAGTTCAGAAGGGAGGTCACCTGTCCTGCTGTGCTTGGGTTTGGTCAGTCAGGTAAGATAGTGGGGCCATAAATTTATTGCTGGAGCAGAAATTGCCAGTGTTTGTGACAAGGGAGGGCTCTTGGGGGAAGGAAAGAATAAAGTCACACTTTGCACTTCTTGCACGAGCTCATTGTTTTTTAATCTGTCTCCTGTGACAAAAGACAAAGAAAGGTAGACTCTTTCTCCCTTTCTGGACTCCCCGCCCCATGGGTGTGGTGGTAGCAAGGAAAGAATTGTGCTTATGTTAAATGCATATTCTGGCTCCAGGTCATACCTTATACCAGTAATCCTATCACTTAGGGAGTCTGAGGTAAGAGGACCCCAGGAATTTGAGACCAACTGCTATAACATAGCCTACTTGTGTCACTGTTAAAAATAATTTTTAGAAAATTAGCCAGGAGTATTAGCAAAGGCCTGTAGTTCTAGCTACTTTGGAGGCTGAGATGAAAGAATTGCCTGAGTTCAGGAGTTCAAGACTGGTGAGTAATGATGGTGCCACTTCACTTCTGCCTGGGTGGCAGAGTGAGACTCTAACAAAAAATAAATACGTTCAATTTAATTTTAAAATAAATAAAGGCATATTTTCAACATGTAGGTGTGAATTGTCCAGATCTTCTCACCTGAAAAGAAAGCCCAGAGGGCCGGGGTTTGGTAGCTCAAACTGTAATCTGAGTACTTTGATAGGCCAAATTGTGTGGACTGCCTGAGCTCCTGGGTTTGAGACTAGACTAGGCTACTTGGCAAGCCCTCATCTCTACAGTATTTCAAAAATTGGCTGAGCATGGTTCTGCCTGTAGTTACTGCTAGTTGGAAGACTGAGGCAGAAGGATTGCATGAGCCCAGCACGTCAATGCTGGGGTGGCTGTGAGCATGCGATGGAGTAAGATTCTGACTCAAGAAAGAAAGAAAGAAAGAAAGAAATCCCAGAGAAGTAGAAGAAAAAGAAAAAAAATCCTGTTTATCAGGTAAATGTGTCCCAGGTGAGAAGGACTGTCACTTTTAAAACTTGTAAACCTCTATTTGTTTCAACTATTTTTGTTCTTCCTGATATTCAAGATCTCTGAAGGACACATCTCCCTACATACCAGAGCCGCCTCTGTTCTCAGTCCTACATATATTATATTTTCTTAATCAACACAGAATCCACAAATATTTATGTTGTTTTCATTGCTTAGCTATTTTGAGAAATGCTGCGATGAATATAAGGGTACAGATAGTTTTTTGAGATGCTGATTTTACTTCCTTTACTTATATACACAGAAAAGGGATCTGTGTTGTATGATAGTTTATTTTTAAAAGAATGTTCATAATGGTTTTCACTGTGAGTACCAATTTTAAACTCACCAACAGTATACAGGATTTCTTTTTCTTCACATCTCTGTCAACACTTCTCTCTCTTCTGATTGGTATTATTCATCCAAACAGGTGTGAGATAATATCTCCTCAGTGTGTGATTTGAAATTGCCTCTGTTGGTAGCATTAAGGGCCATTTCTTATAACTGTTGTTGATTTGTATGTCCTCACTAGAAAAGTAACTATTCATCCTTGGACTATTTTTCAGTCAAGTGATTATCATTTTCTTGTTTTTGCATTTGATTTGTATAATTTTCTTGTAAAGTTTGAATATTAAGCTCTCATCAGATAATATGGTTTGGAAATATTTTTTTCTTATCTTGTAAGCCTTCCTGTTTTCTTTACTGTGCAGAACCTGTTTTTTTTTTTTTTTTTTTGAGTTGGAGTCTCACTCTGTCGCCCAGACTGGAGTGCAGTGGCCGCTCCCCACCACTGCAGCCTTGACCTGCTTGGCTCTGGCGATCCTTCTGCCTCAGCCTTCCGAGTAGCCGGAATTACAGGCACGCGCTACCATGCCCGGCTGATTTTTTTATTTTTGTTGTGGAGATGAGGTCTCGCCAAGTTACCCAGGTGGGTCTCGAACCTGCGGGCTAAGGCAATCCACTCACCTCAGCCTCCCAAAGCATGGGATTATAGGCTGAGCCACCAAGCCTGGCTTGTGCAGAACCTTTTTATTTTGATGCAGACCAACTTGTTTATGTTTGCTTTTATTCCTCTAGTCATATAAAATGAAAAAGAACAATTACTAAGACCAATATCAAGGAGATTTTCCAAATCCTTTTGTGTGTGTGTGTTTTCATTTTGTTTTGTTTTGTTTGAGTCGTTGTCTCTCTGTCACTCAGGCTGGAGTGTGGTGGCCAAATTAAGGCTCATTACAACCTTGAGTTTCTTGACTCAGGTGATCATTCCAGCTGAGTACTGGGATTACAGGCTCATGCCACCATGTCTGGCTTATATATATAGATATATATTTAGGCACAGAGTTTTGGCATAGTGTATTGCCTAGGCAGGTCTTGAAATGCTGAGCTCAGGTGCTGAGATTACAGACATGAGCAACCGCTTTCACCTGATACTGATTAATGCAGTCTTAGGCAGAGGATATCTCTGGTGCAGAGTTGTAGTCCTTGAATTAAGCTTGAGGAATTTAGACAGGCAGCCATTGTGGCTGTAGAAAACCTGGAGATGATAGGGAGATTCAGGGAAGGGCCAGAGGGTGGCACATGGAACACTGTGTCGTCGTTATTATTATTATTATTATTTTACTTGGAGTCTCAATCCCCGAAGCTGGACTGCAGTCATGCTCCCAGCCACTGCAGCCTCCACCTTCTGGGCTCAGGTGATCCTTATGCCTCAGTCTTCCAAGTAGTAGGAACTACAGGCATGCACCACTGTCCCCCATTACTTTTTTGATTTATTGCAGAGACAAGGTCTCACCAAGTTGCCCAGCTTGGGCTCAGGCAATCCTCTGGCCTCATCCTCCCAAAGTGCTAGGATGAAGGCATGAGCCACTGCACCTGACTGGGACTGTGTATTTTTATTTCAAGCAGTGAAGTTACAGCCTCAGTGACTTCTGGGAACTTTCCATGGGCACCAGAGAACTCTGAGGCCCACCAGGCCCACAGGCCCCACCCCAACTCCTAGGAAGGGACTGCATGGCACTGCTCATGTCCTAAATTTCATAGTGAGTGCTGGTAAGAGAGTGGAGGAAAGGGCAGAGCACAAGGAGGGAGCAGAGAGGAGAAGGGGGTAGAACTGAGGGCTTTTGGAGAGGGGAGAGAGAGCGGCAGGTGTTGGTGAAAGAGAATGAGACAGTGACAGGCCTCAATGGAACCTCCAAAAATTATTAGGGTCACACTCTGCAGTGGGCCTCCAGAATGTTAGGTCAAGTCCACTGGGGTTGTGAGTGTCTGGGGTGTGATCTGGAGTCACAAGAAAGGTACAAAAATGGCCAGGCTTGGTGGCTCAGCCTGTAATCCCAGCACTTTGGGAGGCCGAGGTGAGTGGATTGCCTGAGCCCGTGGATTCAAGATCTGCCTGGGCAACTTGATGAGATCTCATCTCTACAACAAATCAAAAATTAGCTGGCGTGGTAGTTCCAGCTACTTGGAAGGCTGAGATGGAAGGATTGCTAGAGCCCAGCAGGTCGAGGCTGCAGTGGCTGGAACCACTGCACTCCAGTCTGGGTGACAGAGTGAGACTCCAACTCAAAAAGAAAAAAAGAAAGATACAAAAATTGCACAGAAGTTAGATCAGAAAATCTAGTTTATCTAAAAGTAAATTAGAGACAAAGAGAAGATTCACCTACCCAAGGCCGAAGCCAAGAAGCATGATGACAGCCATAGCTCAAAGAGCACATGGACACACCAGACTCTAGAAAGGCAAAGACCCGTATATTGAACTCTTCGCACTCAATGTGAATGTACATGGAGATGGGTCCATTTAAGAGGTAACTCGGTCAAGAGTGGTGTCTCATGCATGTAGCTCTAGCTACTCAGGAGTGTGAGGCCAAGAGGGTTGCTTGTGTCCAGGAGTTTGAAACCAGGCATGGCAACATAGTGTGACCTTACACTACAAAAAAAAAAAAAGAAAAAATAGCCGAGTGTTTTAGTATTCCCAGCAGCAAGGAAAGCTACAGCAGAAGGATCACCTAAGCCCAGGAGGTCAAGGCAGCAGTGGTCCAAGATTGTATCCCTGCACTGCTGCCTGGTCAACAGGATGGACCCCTGACTCACAACAAAAATGGTTAAATGGGTTAAAAGGGTGAATGTCATAAGAAGAAGAAACAGAAAGACACCAAGGTGGGCCACTCACAGAGAAAAGACTACATGAAGAGAAAGGAAGGCAACCATATGCAAGCCAAGGACAGAGTCCTCAGGAGAAACCAACTGTCCTGGGACTTCGATGTTGGAATTTCAGCCTCTAGAACTGTGAGAAACATTTTTTATTGTCACCCACTCTGGTATTATCTTATAACCTTCATACCAGTCGCATATATCTTATTATATTTTATGTCTTCAGGGTCTGAAGTGACATTGCTTGTTTTATTGTTTTATTCCCAGAGGGTAGTTGTGTCTTGTCTTTCTCTATTCATTTTTTACTTAGTCTGTCTTGATTGAGGTGTGTACATTTTATTCATTTTTTAAAGGAATTTCTGTTGTGATTAGTATTATTGTTTTTAATTTTTCATTTTATTTCTATTTCTTCTTAGGTTTCCCTTGAGTTTAGTTTGCTGTTCTCTTAGTTTTTATGTGGGAAATTAGATTACTTGGAGACATATTTTAGTCTAAAATATTGGTTTAGGGCTATAAATTGCTCATGTGCATGGCTTTTCCTGTGTCTCCCAAATTTTGATATATTATCTTTTCATTGTCTTATAATTCCATGTATTTTTGGTGTCCCTAGAGACTTCCTCACTTAGTTTCTAAGTGGTGGAGATGTTTGCATTGTTTTTGTGTTATTGGATTGTAATCTGATTCCATTATAGTCAGAGAACACACTCTGCATAATCAGATTTTTTAAATGTAAGAACAATATGAAGACACATCAGTCTAAACCTCTGAATGTTTCTTTTTGATTTATTCCAGAGCCCCAAAATGTTACCCTGAGCACCCACCTCCTACAGGACTTACAGTTCTGTGAAATGTGACGAAAAGGAGGCTCTCCAGTTAGAGCTTTTTTTTTTCTTTTTTTTTTTGAGTTGGAGTCTCACTCTGTCGCCCAGACTGGAGTGCAGTGGCCACTCCTGGCCGCCTCAGCCTTCCGAGTAGCTGGAACTACAGGCGTGCTCTACCACACCCAGCTAGTTTTTTGATTTATTGTAGAGATGAGGTCTCGCCAAGTTACCCAGGTGGGTCCCGAACCCGCGGGCTCAGGCAGTCCACTCACCTCAGCCTCCCAAAGGGCGGGATTACAGGCTGAGCCACCGAGCCCGGCTTCCAGTTAGACCTTTTAATGCAACTTATATTTCAGTGTCTCTCATCATCCCTGAAATAGTTGTGATGAATGGCACTCACCTAATATAAAGGGCCTGTCATAGCTAACATGTAGCAATGCCTGACCACAAACTTCCCCATAAACACTAAAAATGAAGGCACAGTCTCAAGTTTTCGTTTTATTTTTGTATTTGTTTTATTCAAACCAAGTGAACAAATGGAAACCATTGCTTTATAAAATACAGTAAATATTACTCTTAGAGTGAATTTTGTAAGAGACATAAAAGTGAATATTGCAGCTGGGCTCGGTGGCTCAGCCTGTAATCCCGTGCCTTTGGGAGGCTGGATTGCCTGAGCCCGTGGGTTCGAGACCCGCCTGGGCAGCGAGACCTCATCTCTACAATAAATCAAAAAAAATCAGCCGGGCGTGGTAGCGCGCGCCTGTAGTTCCAGCTACTCGGAAGGCTGAGGTGAAAGGATTGCCGGAGCCCAGCAGGTGAGGCTGCGGTGGCCGGGAGCGGCCACTGCTCTCCAGTCTGGGCGACAGAGTGAGACTCCAACTCAAAAAAAAAAAAAGTGTATATCGCATGTTTCACATATACAGGAGAGATAAACACTGGGAACACACAGCCATAAAGATGAAAATGGTAGACCTTAGAAATGGGTGAAGTAGGAGGGAGCCAAGGGTGGCAAAACTGCCTGTTGGGCAGTGTCTGCAGTGTTTGGGTTTCAGCAGATGCTAAAACTTGACCATCACACAATAGATCCATGTAATAAGTCTGCACAGGTACCCACTGAATTCAAAAGAAAAAATCATAAAGAAGAAAAAATATCTTTACTATTTATTAAATAAAGCCAGGCTCGGTGGCTCAGCCTGTAATCCTGCACCTTTGGGAGGCTGAGGTGAGTGGATTGCCTGAGCCCGTGGGTTTGAGACCCGCCTGGGCAACTTGGCGAGACCTCCTCTCTACAATAAAACAAAAATTAGCCGGGTGTAGTGGCGCGTGCCTGTAGTTCCAGCTACTTGGAAGGCTGAGGTGGAAGGATGGCTGGAGCCCAGCAGGTCGAAGCTGCAGTGGCTGGGAGCGGCCACTGCACTCCAGTCTGGGTGACAGAGAAAGACTCCAACTCAAAAAAAACACCAAAACTATTTATTAAATAAAAGCAGGTCATCATAAAATTCTTCATCCTTGCCATCTTCAACATAAGAATTTGAGGATGGGGTGTAAGAAGAAGGTCTGGTCTTGCTGTCTTAGGTGGCCGAGGTGGCAGAGGTGGAGGAGATGGAGAAAAGGCAAGAGAGTTGGGACACTTGGTGAAGCTTGACAGAAATATATCTTAATTTCTGTCTGACGGTTTTACATTTTCATTTCTCTAAAAATACACCAATTCTGCATCCAACATTGGCTTTAGTTTGAGGACCCTATTGTAATTGGGCCCTGTTACAAAGGAAGTCAAAACCAATATCTAATCTCAGAGCCTTTCTGCCAGTTCATGTAATGCCAATGTGTTCGCTGGCATTGCTGCAGTTTTTTTTTTTTGAGTTTGGAGTCTCACTCTATTCCCCAGGTTGCAATGCAGTGGTGTGCTCATGGCCAGTCAGTCTCAAGGTCATGGGATCATGCCATCTTGCCCCTTTAGCCTCCTGAAGGCTGATGCCACAAATGTATGTCACCATGCCCAGTCAATCACCAGATTCATTGTTAAGACAAGGTCTCCCCAAGTTGCCCATGCTGACCTGGAAGCCCTAGACTCAGGCAACCTCTCTACTCTGCTTCCCAAACTGCTGGAATTGCAGGCATGAGCAACCATGCCCAGCCTCTTCTGTTTCCTTTCAAATCACCTGGCACTGAGTTGGAGGCACTTGCTCCATCAAGTCATTGACTTCTATTTCCTTTGGTGTGGCCTCTGGGCTCTGCAATGTCTTCAAGATTTACATCTTGATACCCTTACCTCCCCACCTTTTTGCCATATATGCAATCATTCTTTATGATTTCCTGATTTGCTCTGGAGAAACCAAGTGCTCATATGGAAATAATAGCATCACTTGGTGTGTAGAACAGAATCTCACAATGCTTGTATTCAACACAGAGCAGCAAGACATGTCCACACAATTATTGATTGATATACTGCTATCTGATTTTATGCCCTTATGAGTTAATTCTTCATCTTTACATTCATTTACACTTTTCTTTCTTTCTTTTTTTTTTTTTTTTTTGAGTTGTAGTCTCACTCTGTCGCCCAGACTGGAGTGCAGTGGCCACTCCCGACCACCGCAGCTTCGACCTGCTGGGCTCCGGCAATACTTTCACCTCCGCCTTCCAAGTAGCTAGAACTACAGGTGCGTGCTACCATGCCCAGCTAGCTTTTGGCTTATTGTAGAGCCGACGTCTCGCCAAGTTGTCCAGGTGAGTCTCAAACCCGTGGGTTCAGGCAATCCACTCACCTCAGCTTCCCAAAGCATGGGATTACAGGCTGAGCCACCGAGCCTGGCTCATTTACACTTTTTTTAACTGCTAATGGTATTAATGGTGCTATGTATAACCTATAAATGCATATATTTTAAGTTTGCAATTGTGTTTTAGATTTGTATTTTTCTTGGTAGTAAATTTCAAAATACACGAGAATATACTTTTATCTAATGTGTCAATGGCACATGAATTTAATAAAATACATTTCTAAACTATGTGGTTTGTCTGTGAATTGGTTTTAAATGGTCACAAATTGTCAACCAAAACAAAAACAATAAAAATCATCCAGTGTATTTGTTAAAAAAATACGGACTTCTGTGGGTCATACCCATGTTCTTCATGGACTAATTGTACAATGAGAAAAATAAGTGTGGAAATATCAAGACACTATAAAGTTGACTAGCCATATTTGGAAGATAATAAAATTAAACATAATTAGAAATATAATAAATCAGCAACATCAAATTACATTTGATTGAGCTGATAATAGGACTAGTGAGAAACAATTGGTCTTTTTTAATTGGAGTCTCACTTCATCACCCAGGCTGGAATGCAGTGGCTTGCTTTCAGCCACCACAGCCTCTACCTACTAAACTCAGGGGATCCTTCACCTCAGCCTTCCAAGTAGCTGGAACTAAACAACACTCCACCATGCCTGGTTAATTTTATGATTTATTGTAGAGGTAAGGTGAGGTCTCACCGAGTTGTCCACGCTGGTCTCTGACTTGTGGGCTCAGGCAGTCTTCTCACCTTGGCCTCCCAATGTCCTGGGATTATAGGCATGAGCCACCACACCTGGCCTGAGCTGAAAAATTGAGCACAGAGTATATACTCAAAAAGTTTAGAAAAGTCTGAGTGATAAGATATACAATTACAGTTCAACATAAATGGAGGCTTGAATGCAAATATGTGAAACACTTCTCAAATGCTTATGTAGTGGTTTGACTGAAATATATGAAAACAATATATCTGATGATTTATGAGTTTCTAAAATAATAAAAAACCAGATGTAAATTTCTAAATTTAGAAGTGTCAAAAACAGAAAAATAAAACAGTATTACATACAGTATGCATACATACAAACTGCATAATACCACCAAGGAGGAAAACACCTGAAAGCAGGGAGGGGTGAGGCATGGTGGCTCAGGACTGTAATCCCAATACTTTGGGTGACCGAGGTGGCAGGATGTCTTGAAGTCAGGAGTTTGAGAACAGTCTGGACAATGTACCAAGACCTCATATCTACAAAAGACGAGTAAAAATTTGTTGTAGTTGTGCATGTTGTCAGTGTTCTCAAACTACACTAAAAGCACTTAAGAGTATTTCCTAATGAAGTTTTATTTTCCCAGAAAACAGAAATGAGTGTTAACAATGCTGATCAAAAATATTAAAGCTAAAATTGAGTATCTTTAAAGAATAGGAAAAAAAAGAAATATTTCCCAAACAAAAAAATACTTGAGGGATTTGATTACCAATAGCAGCTTCTATGGTGCATACTTTAAGAAGAAAAAATCATTATGTATAAAGATATAATGGAAGGGAAGGAGTTTGGGACATGATGAGGGAGTATCAAATTATGGTGGGCACTGAACTCCAGAAACCATGTCAATGGCAACATAAAATTTTAAAATATTTAGAAATAATAAAAGTGTAGTTCTCCCCATTTTATTTAAAAATAACAATTCTGTGTTTCCTAAAAGATTAATAGCAGAATCATCTAGTTTTTAGAACATTATCCATCATTCAATATGTGATGGGCCTTCTGTTGCATATAATATTGGTTACTCTTTTATCAGAGCTCATTTGTGATAAGGACTAACCGTGCATGGACATTGACTGCTAGACTCTGGACACTAAGAATGCCTGGGTCATCTCTCCCTGAAATGGGTGAGAAGGAAGACCTGTAGGAAACAAACACACTGGAAGACAAATTCTCTGCACATGTGTGAACTTCAGTTTCCAGTAAGACACAAACAGATCACAGCTTTTCTTCCACTACTGTGGCTTTTACTTACTTATTTACTTATTTATTTATTTGAGTTGGAGTCTCACTCTCTCACCCAGGCTGGTATTCATTGGCATGCTGACACCCACCCCCAGCTGCTGGGTTCAGACAATCCTTTCATCCCAGCCTTCCAAGTACCTGGAACAAGAGGCCTGTGCCACCACACCTGCTAATTGCTTAACTTATTGTAGAGATGAGGTCTCACCAAGTTTCTCAGCGAGAACTTGTTCAACTGGTGTTGAACACGTGTACTCAGGCAATCCTCTCGCCTCAGCCTCCCAAAATGCTGGGATTATATGCAGGAGCCACTGCACCCAGCCATGCATCTTACATGTCAGTGTCCCATCATCCCTGAAAAAGTTGAGATGAATAATGCTCACCTAGTATTAAAGGGCCTCTCTTAGGTATAACATAACAACGACTGACCACATGCTTCTACCTAAACACTAGGGGCAAAGGTCTATCATCATGTGAGTTGAGTCACAACAACATGCTAGAGTACAGTCACGATTCAAAACACCCTCAAACTCCTGGGCTCAGCAACCCATGCTCTTCAGTCTACTGGGTAGCTGGAAGTATAAAAACTAGTAGATTGCTAGATCTTTATTTTTGTTAATCCACCATTCATTTTTAGTGAATAGGGCATTTAATAAATTTACATTTAAAGTAATTCTTGAAAGGGAAAGGCTGCTATTGCCATTTTCAATTGTTTTCTGTGTTTTCCTGTAACTTTGTTGCCCTTCCTCTTTCTCACTGCTTTCCTTTGTTGTTGTTGTTTTGAGTTGTTTTTTGGAGTCATTCTGTCACACAGACTGGAGCGCAGTGGCCGCTCCTGGGCTGGGCTCCGGTGGGCTCCGGTGATCCTTCCACCTCAGCTTTCCAAGTAACGGGAACTACAGGCGCGCGCTGCCATGCCCAGCTTATTTTTTGATTTATTGTAGAGATGAGGTCTTGCCAAGTTGCCCAGGCGGGTCTCGAACCCGTGGGCTCAGGCAATCCATTCACCTCAGCCTCCCAAAGCACTGGGATTACTGACTGAGCCACCGAGCCCGGCCTTTTTTTTTTTTTAACTGTTATTTTGGTGGTGACATGCCTGATTAGTTTTTTCTTACCTTTTGAGGACCTTCTATAGGTATTTTCTCCAATTCCCATGACAAGTGGTGAATGCATAACACATCTTAATATCATAATAAGTTAGCCGCGTGCACAGGCTCATGCCTATAATCCCATCAACTTTAGGAGGCACTGGTGAGAATATTGCCTGATCTCAGGGGTTGAAGACCAATCTGGGCAACATGGCAAGACAGAGTCTGTACAATAAATCCAAAAGTTAGCCCAGCATATTAGTATATGCCTGTACTTCCAGTTATTTGGAAGCCTGAGATGGAAGGATCACCTGAGACCAGGAGGTCAAGGCTGCGGTGGCTATTAGTAAACCACTGCACTCCGGCCTGAGTGAAAGCAGGAGATTCCAAGTCACAAAAAACCATAAAAAGTTAACTTTAGCTGGGCTCGGTGGCTCAGCCTGTAATCCCGCGCCTTTGGGAGGCTGAGGTGAGTGGATTGCCTGAGCCCGCGGGTTCGAGACCCGCCTGGGCAGTGAGACCTCATCTCTACAATAAATAAAATAAATCAGCCGGGCGTGATAGCGCGCGCCTGTAATTCCGGCTACTCGGAAGGCTGCACTCCAGTCTGGGCGACAGAGTGAGACTCCAACTCAAAAAAAAAAAAAAAAGTTTAATTGCATACAAACTATTTTTCTTTGATATGGATTCTCACTCTGTCACTAAGGTTCAAGTGTGACAAACTCACAACCACCACGGACTCAACCTGCTGGGCTCAGGCAATCCTTTTGCCTCAGCCCTCTAAATAGCTGGAACTACAGGCACGCACAATGATACTCAGCTAATATTACGATTCATTGTAGCAATAAAGTCTTGCCAAGTTGTCTAGGCTGGTCTCGAATTTGTGGTCTAACACAATCCTCTCAATTTGGTTTCCCAAAGTGCTAGAATTATAAGCATGAGCCAACATGCCCAGACAACACTCTATGTCTTTAAACCTCCTGTCACATTATTAATGTCACAAAACTATACATTTTATATTGTGTGTCTTTTAAGAAAGATGTATTCAAATGTTATGTTTTAAAAATTTCTGTAGTAAATTATGAGCATTTTAGACACCATCATTGTGATAGCAAAGAATATTCTATTTGAATATACAGTATCTTTAACAGAGGTATGCATTTTTATAGGATTAATTATGATGTTCACCATTGTTTTATTTTTCAAGAAAAAAATACTCTTAAGCATTTCTTGAAGGACTGTTTTAGTGGAGACAAATACACTAAGTTTTCCTTATTTTGGTAAGTCTATATTTTATTTTTGCTTTTTTTTTTTTTAGTCAGAGTCTCACTCTGTCACCCATGCTGGAGTGCAGTGGCACACTCGTGGCCACCCCAGTAACCTGCTGGGCTCTGTCAATCCTGCCTCAGCCTTCTAAGTAGCTAGAACTACAGGTGTGTGCTACATCTGGCTAATTTTTTATTTTATTGTAGAGACAAGATCGCCCCAAGTTGCCAGGGCTGGTCTTGAACCTGTGGGCTCAGGCAATCCACTCACCTCAGCCTCCCAAGGTGCTGGGATTACAGACTGAGCCCCCGAGTCTGGCCAGACTATATTTTTCCTTGTTTCACCTACAGTTTTTCCAGATCTTGTACTATTGGGTCCATATCTGTAGATTCTGCCTCTCTGAATTCAACCAATGAGGGATCAAAAATATTTTGAAAAAACAGATTGTTGCATTCTTTCATCAGGATATTGGTCTGCTCAATGCTGTCCAATAAGCCCCATAGTCTGTGTATATTTTATATTTATTCATTTTTTACTCCTCTCTCAATATTTATAAATGACACATTATTAATTTTCTGATATTTTTATGCTTGATTATAACTACTATGTCCCTCTAATTTTTAAAATTCAGTTATTGTATTTTGAAGCTTCACTGTTTTGTTAATTTTTTTTTTTTTTTGAGTTGGAGTCTCACTCTGTCACCCAGACTGGAGTGCAGTGGCCGCTCCCGGCCACCGCAGCCTCGACCTGCTGGGCTCCGGCGATCCTTCCGCCTCAGCCTTCCGAGTAGCTGGAATTACAGGCGTGCGCTACCACGCCCGGCTGATTTTTTGACTTATTGTAGAGATGAGGTCTCGCTGCCCAGGTGGGTCTCGAACCCGTGGGCTCAGGCAATCCACTCACCTCAGCCTCCCAAAGGCGCGGGATTACAGGCTGAGCCACCGAGCCCGTCTATTAATTCGTTTCAATAGATTTACTCTATATTGATATTCTAAATTACATCATATTTAATTTTTATTTTTTGGTCTCCTTGTGTTCTATTTTACTTATTTTGCATGCTTAAGGATTATTTTGATTTTTTTCAAAATAATAGATTTCTTTGGGGTAGACATGTAAATTTATTTTGTTTCTTCAACTGGGATATGTTTCATATATATATTTGAAAATTAAAAACTCAGCTGTTCATTCCAGTAGTTAGCAATCAAGTTCTTTACGAGGAAAAACTGATATTGATCAGCTGGGCTATAGACTGTGGGTGTTTCTCAAATATGATGTCAGGATGTGTTGACATTATTTTCTGAGTCCCAAAGATTGTCCTCTTTTATTTTTAGATCCCATAATCTTTGCTTCCCTAGTATACTGTTTGTGGTATTAAAGCATTTCTGGTGCTGTAAAAAACATTAACTTCTTACTCAATAGACACAAACCTGACATCCATAATACGCCCTCATTTTTTCAGTACTGCATGTCAGGGTGACAAAAATTAGTCAATAGACATCTCCACAAAAACCAAAACTTTGAAAATATGATTCATTCTTCTAGGTCTCTCCAGAAAGAAATAAGGAACATTGAGAGTTTTCTTCTGAGCCCACTGTGGTGTTCTGGGAAGGAGGAGACATGTTGTAGACTGTCTCCCAGTCGTATCTGTTCACCTCTCTGGAAAAAAGCAAAGAGTCCTGGAATATAAAGAGGGACAAGATGATAGCCATACACTCGTGTAGATGGAAACACTTGTGACAGTGACAGATGAGAGGTCCAAATGTCCAAGGAGTCAGACTTTAAAATGTGGATTGGGATGCTCTGCTCCAATGAGAATAATTTTGAGAAACCTAGGTTTCTATTGCTGACACAGAGGACATCTTCTGTTTACCTGTATGCTCTTTTTTTTTCTTTTGAGTTGAAGTCTCACTCTGTCACCCAGACTGGAGTGCAGTGGCCACTCCCGGCCACCGCAGCCTCGACCTGCTGGCTCTGGCGATCCTTCCGCCTCAGCCTTCCAAGTAGCTGAAACTACAGGCGCGCTACCACGCCTGACTAGTTTTTGATTTATTGTAGAGATGAGGTCTCGCCAAGTTGCCCAGTCGGGTCTCGAACCCGTGGGCTCAGGCAATCCACTCAGCCTCAGTCTCCCAAAGCGCTGGGATTACTGGCTCAGCCACTGAGCCCGGCTACCTGTATGCTCTTTAATCTGACATATTTGCTTTCCTTTTCAGTGCACTTGCAGCACATTCAGTGTGAGAGCCAAAGTGTTCATGTCTTGTGAGTGACTGCATGATCTGACTGCTTGTCCATTGTTTTGGGGGTTTGGGGAAGATCTGGGCATATTTCTAGGGATTCCTATTTAAAGTCATTTAAAAAGTTCTATCTATGTCTCATGCCAGAAGTGTATACAGGGAGTAGTGGCGTTGTTGGGATTTGGTTCAGAAACCTCAAGAACATGAGATACAGATATGTCATGTTTTCTGCATTACAATACCCAGTTTTATGGAGGCTTCCAAACATAACACTAAAGAAGTTTGGACTAGCCAGGCTTGGTGGCTCAGCCTATAATCCTGTGCCTTTGGGAGGCTGAGGTGAGTGGATTGCCTGAGCCCGCGTGTTCGAGACCCGCCTGGGCAGCGAGACCTCATCTCTACAATAAATCAAAAATCAGCCGGGCGTGGTAGCGCGTGCCTGTAATTCCGGCTACTCGGAAGGCTGAGGCGGAAGGATCGCCGGAGCCCAGCAGGTCGAGGCTGCGGTGGCCGGGAGCGGCCACTGCTCTCCAGTCTGGGTGACAGAGTGAGACTCCAACTCAAAAAAAAAAAAGTTTGGACTGAGTCATTTTATCAGGGCACAAAGCTTGATATTAAATTTTTAACAACAACGTATTTTTATGTTAAAACTTTTATTTTCCTAGTATAAACTAAACTTAGAAGTTTAACCTTTATTTGCCTAAATGTGTCTTCTGTATAATAGAATGATGTATCTATTCACCTCGTAGCATTCCTAAAGAAACTAATGCTGTAAGTAAGCCAAAAGAATTGCCAAGCATATAGTAAAACTTTCTGGTAACCTTTTGTCCTTTCAACTATCATTTTATAATTTTTGCTCTATTATTATATAGAAAATGAGAACTAAGTTAAGTACTTTTAGTTTCTATTTGAAGTATATTAGTTTACATAAAATTTTAGCTTTAAAAGTTCTAAAATAACATACTTGAATTTATATATCACTTAAGAGATGAATTAGATAATTATTGGGCCTTCCACTTTTGTTTAAATATTTATTTTTTAAGTTTATTGCACATGAAAAGTTATAATTAATCTTTCCTTTCACTTCACTCAACTTGCATGTGAACAAATGTATTCCCAATGGGTCACATTATACTCAGTGTGTCATACCCTATGTTATTATATTCATATTGACTCCAGTATGAATAAATGTAAGGCTTTTCTTCATTCCTAAAGGCTACATTACCACTTTTCCTTTTGTGTAAAAATAACAGTATATTTATAACATAGTAAAGAAGATTCAGTAGTATCATTTAAAAGCTTAGTCCTAGCCAGACACAGTGGCTCACACCTATAATCCCAACATTTTGGGAGGCTGAGGTTAGAGGATTGCCTGAACCCATGTGTTTGAGGCTGGCCTGGGAAAGTTGGCGACCTCATCTCCACAATAAGTCAAACAATAGGCCAGGCATCGTGGTGTGTGCCTGTAGTTCCAGCTACTTGGAAGGTTGAGGTGGAAGAATCACCTGAGCCCAGCTGGTCAAGGCTATGGTGGTCATGAACATGACACTGCACTCCAGCCTGGGAGACAGAGTGAGACTCCAACTCAAAAAATAAAAATAAGCCGGGCTCGGTGGCTCAGCCTGTAATCCTGCGCCTTTGAGAGACTGAGGTGAGTGGATTGCCTGAGCCCGCAGGTTCAAGACCCGCCTGGGCAGCGAGACCTCATCTCTACAATAAATAAAAAAATCAAGCCGGGCTCGGTGGCTCAGCCTGTAATCCCGCGCCTTTGGGAGGCTGAGGTGAGTGGATTGCCTGAGCCCGCGGGTTCGAGACCCGCCTGGGCAGCGAGACCTCATCTCTACAATAAATCAAAAAATCAGCCGGCATGGTAGTGCATGCCTGTAATTCCGCTACTTGGAAGGCTGAGGCGGAAGGATCGCCGGAGCCCAGCAGGTCGAGGCTGCGGTGGCCGGAAGCGCCACTGCACTCCAGTCTGGGCGACAGAGTGAGACTCCAACTCCAAAAGAAGAAACAAAAAACATAAAAAAAAAAAAAATCAGCCAGGCATGGTAGTGCATGCCTGTAATTCCAGCTACTTGGGAGGCTGAGGCGGAAGGATCGCCGGAGCCCAGCAGGTCGAGGCTGCGGTGACTGGGAGCAGCCACTGCACTCCAGTCTGGGCGACAGAGTGAGACTCCAACTCAAAAAGAAAAAAACAAAACTATACTTATAAGTGAGTTAGGGCCAGATTCAGTTGCTCAGCCTGTAATTCCAGCACTTTGGGAGACCAAGGTGAGTGGATTGCCTGAGCCCACGTGTCTGAGACTAGCCCTTACAAATTGGCGAGATCTCATCTCTATAATAAATAAAAAATTAGCCGGGTTTGGTAGCTCAGCCTGTAATCCCAGTGCTTTGGGAGGCTGAGGTGAGTGGATTGCCTGAGCTCGCAGGTTCAAGACCCGCCTGGGCAATTTGGCAAGACCTCATCTACAAAAATCAGCCGGGTGTGGTAGCGCATACCTGTAGTTCCAGCTACTTGGAAGGTTGAGGCAGAAGGATCACCTGAGCCCAGCAGGTCAAGGCTGCAGTGGCCGGGAGCGGCACTTTGTCTGGGTGACAGAGTGAGACTCCAACTCTAAATAAATAAATAAATAAATACAATAAATACCATAAATAAATAAAATAAAAAATTAGCGAGGTGTGGTAGTGCATGCCTGTGGTTCTGACTACTTGGAAGGCTGAGGCCAAAAGATGGTCCTCCAGCCTGGGAAAAAGAGTGAGACTCCAACTAAAAAGAAAATAAATAAATAAAAATAAGTGAGTTATAGTGATCTCATATATATCATAGTGACTATAGCTAATAATAATGTCTTATATGATTAAAAAATGTGCTGAAAGCCAGGCTCGGTGGCTCAGCCTGTAATCCCACACCTTTGGGAGGCTGAGGTGAGTGGATTGCCTGAGCCCACGGGTTCAAGACCCACCTGGGCAGCGAGACCTCATCTCTACAATAAATCAAAAATCAGCCGGGCGTGGTAGCATGTTCCTGTAATTCTGGCTACTCGGAAGGCTGAGGCGGAAGGATCGCCGGAGCCCAGCAGGTCGAGGCTGTGGTGGCCGGGAGCAGCCACTGCACTCCAGTCTGGGTGACAGAGTGAGACGCCAACTCAAAAAAAAAAAAAAAAAAGTGCTAAAATTGAAGACATTAACTGTTATTATTATAAAAAATAAAAATGGCAACTACTTAAGGTGATTGATATGCTCATTAACTTGGTTGTCATTGTTTCACCATGTATTGACATCAAATCATTATATTTTATACAAGAAATATGTGATTATATAATTTTTATTTCTGTAAAATAACTCACATGTTAAACACACACACAAAAATACATGTATTTGTATCTGCTTTTCTTCTATCTAGAGTGATAATTTGTGTTCTGGTAAAATAATGGAGTATGAATTTATTTATTTATTTAGAGCTGGAGTTTCTCTGTCACCCAGGCAGGAGTGCAGAGGCACACTCACAGCCACCACAACCTCAGTCTGCTGACCTCAGATGACCCCTCCACTTCAGCCTTCTAAAGCACTAGAACTGCAGGCATGCGCCACAACACTTGGGTAATTTTTATTAATTTATTGTGAGGTTGAAGTCTGGCCAACTTGCCCAAGCTGTTTTGAACTCCTGGGCTCAGGCAGGGCTCTTCCATCTCCTTCCCAAAGTGCTGGGATTGCTGCATGAATCAGCAGCCTGGCTTGAAGTATGAATTTCTATAGAATCACATTTGAAAATTCCCTAATTCACGAAATCACAAAGCAGAAAATATAAAATATCTCTTCACAGTGTTCTTGGAATTTCAGACTCAAATAACAGAGTCACCACTACTCACATATTTCAACATGAAGCAACAGAAGAGCAGTCTAACCCTAACCCTAACCCTAACCCTTATAAACTGATTTTCACTGTAACCTTGAAGAAAATTCACCAAAAGAAAACAAGAGTTTCTGGGGGATTTTTGCACATGGAAGAATAGATGTCCCTTTGTGAGATCAAGAGAAAAAATCCCAAGCCCATCAGAACAATTCCTATAGGAGCAGACCACCTTCTTAAACCTCATTTGAAGCTCTGCTTCCACCTTGATCTGTGTCATCTGCTCCATGCATGCCCACCTACCTGGGAGTCTGGCTAATTTGCTGTATCTCTTCAAATTCCAGGGCTCCTTAATTTGCCCCAGATGGGTGATCAGGTTCAGCGCGGGGATAGCAAAAGCTGTTTTATTAGAAAAAGGCATTGTGACTAATGCTGGGATTCTCCTAATTCAATCCTAATACTGTTCTCGTGAAAGAGTACTATACAAGAGTACACTATACAAGGTTCTAGAAAATTAATTCCCAAATATTGCTTTTCAACAGAAACATTAGAAAATAGCAG
This sequence comes from Cephalopachus bancanus, assembly GCA_027257055.1. Taxonomy (NCBI): domain Eukaryota; kingdom Metazoa; phylum Chordata; class Mammalia; order Primates; family Tarsiidae; genus Cephalopachus; species Cephalopachus bancanus. The sequence continues at coordinate 793,094 of JAPVLO010000757.1, forward strand.
AAAAATTTTAAATTTGTAGGTCCTTAGCTCAGTTGTAGTGAATCAAAAATAGATGGCAGCTATTGGATTTTAAGTTGTGGGTAACAATATTTAATGCCCCCAAATTTCTGGACTTACCACTAATATAATGTGAAGGACACAGATCATTTCCAAATAGGGAAAGGTGCATGTCAAAATGAAACATCATCAATTCTTTCTTTTCTATGCCAATAAATCACAAAGCTTTCATTGAAAGCAGGAATCTGAAACTCATTTGTGCAAAGCAGAAAATTAAAGAAATCCTTCTACAAGAGAACATGAAATCCTTGGTATGGAAGATAAATTGTTTCTTGCAATTACTGTCACCCAGAAACACCAGATTCCTATGTTTCTCTAGCATCACCTTCTTGTACAAAATCTGTTGAGCAAGGTCTAGGTTTTCCCAATCTTCTGGAGAGAATTCTATGGCCACATCCCTGAATGTCAACAAGCCCTAAAGATGACAAGAACACATATTTATCAAGAGGCAATGGGATCTAGGTGAAATGAGAGAATGAAGAGAACAGATTTTGGCTGACTTGACAACTGAAATTATCCAATAAGGCTATTTTAATACATACATAATCTCTAATGTATTAAGTCTGAGTCATAAGTATGGAATAAAATCCATGCAGCCAGTGTGGATACTTTACTTTTGTGAGTAAAACAGTACAAAATTTGGGTACCAGCACAGGCATGTGCATTTTTGAGTGCCATATTTACATCACACAGAATAGCTATAATATTGGTAGGACAGAAAATTCATAGTGAGTTAGAAGATCCTCGTCAAGTTTAAATGTGTACAACAGTGAATTAAATACCTTGTTGAAATGCAGCTTCTGATTCAGGAGATCTGGGGTAAAACTAAGTTTCTGCATTTTTCTTTCACTTGGGGGGTCTTACTTTGCACCTATTCTGGAGTGCAGTGGCATAATCACAGCTCATTGTAGCCTCCACCTGCTGGACAGAAAGGATCCACTCTTCTCAGCCTCACAAATGGCTGGGACAAATCGGCATCAGGTGTCAAGACACACAGCACATCAGGGCTAAAATATTATTAACCAAAAAATTTGTAAACTGTAATCTGAATCTAATAAGAAACAAATGTTTTATGCAGAATTCCAGCTACAGGTATCTTCCATTTTTTGTGACTCCCAAAAGCGCATTGATATCTTTTTTTTTAGCATCCCAGAGTGCAAGTCTTTTCTAATTATTTATTCCTACCTTCCTAAGTTATTTGGGACAGTAGCTGCCACCCTGCTTAAATGCGCATTTTATTATTCTTGTTCTACATGGAGCAAATGGAGGATCCAGATGGAACCTTAATAGTTTATGTTTCCATCCTTCACTAGGATCTGAGGATCTACCCATCTCCAATAGAAATCTTGGGTATCTGTGCCTTTCTATGTTTCATAGCCACAAGAGAACATGCTTAATAATGCAGTTCATAAATTCATGGTGAGAACTACAGAGTTCCAGCCTCCGGTAAGCAGGGCCTGAGTTGGGGGGAGGGAATGAGAAAGATAACAAGAGTCAAAGGGATTGGGAGGTCTCTCTCCTAGGTAGGTGAGAGCAATTTTATTTTCACAACATATCCCTTATATATGGCCAAACCACACTCAAAACAGGAAATGTCTTAATGCTCTAAATATTTCTAGAATAACATCCGTGTTTTACTGATTCTGAATAATGCTATTGTTAAAAAGAGGCAACATCTGGACTGGGCAGGCATGAGATCATGCTGTTCTGCTTTTATCAAGCCAACACCCTAAGGGTAAGCAGAGAAGAATGGAGTACTGGCCAGGCTTCCTTGAACATAGGCCAGGGACAAGGACCTTGTCAGCTTATGCCCTCGTCTCCTTCATCTCCTTTTTTATTTCTTTTAAGCGCAGTTTATGAATCTCTATTTGGAGCTCTCGGATGACTCATCCTCCTGCCTGGATGCAGACTGGAAAGCAAAACAGCAAAATTAAAATCAACACTCCTAAAGCTATTAATGAATGCTATGGGATGGTATCAATTGCTTAAGCTTATCTAAGATATTTGTAGCTAAAATGCTAGCAGGTAATAAGGATGATCCTGAAGTGGAAATTCCTGTTATTCCTAAATTCCTGCTGTAGTTGTGCAATATCCAGGGAAATGTTATTAGCAGACCAAATTCTGAGCAAATGATTCCTAACCGGATCCCAATTCCATTCAGAGTCATAGGGTTTGGAAGTCACACATATCCACTGAAACTGCATGACACCTTAACGTGACTCCAGTCTTTAATACAGTGATCTGATCCCCGATAACTAAGACAGCTTCTTCCAATGTGTTGAGTCATGCTTCTATTTTGACATCAATGGCTTCTTGGTGGGATAGAGCAGTGGAGATATTTTTTGCCAAATGGTCCACATGTTGGGCAGTATGAATTTCTTGGGTCAATGCCACTGCAGAAGCAGTAGCTGTCGCAGTTAGCGTGACGAATGCAGTAATACCGGCGACTAAAAGTTCAATCAGTCTTTGGGGGAGATAAAGCAGGGTCCTGATGCCAGCGAGAACATGCCAGCAAGAGTCCTGATACCATGGTCCAGAAATATTTACTGGCATCATAGCAAAAGAGGGCTAATGCAAAACCACAACTTGCTGCCCTCCATTTTGGGGAGAGACACAATTAGTTAGGATGCAATTAGGACATTTTAGGAAAAAATAAGAAGATTCTGTGATGAGCTCCCAAGATCCTGCCAACAAAACATACGGGGGAGGCACACAGGCAAGCACTTCATGGGAACCATTATAGGTGGGGATATTTAGCTTGGATTGATGGGAAATAAGGATAGGTCCTAGGGCAGCCATAAGTTTCCAAATTCCAAGCTGAGGTCTTCCTGCAGAAAACCGTTTCTACCCGCCCCCCGGAGGTTTCCATGCACTGCAATTCTGTCTTAGCCAATGGGTCTGGAGTAGCCCAATCCACGATCCCTTCTCCAGTATGGGGGGTTCAATCCAGGTGGCTACAGAATAATGGCATTGGCGCCAAGGTGGGAACTGATTAAACAAAAATGATTCCATTTCAGAACATAAGAGAACTCCAGAAGGAGGAGTCTCTGTAAAAGATATAGTGCGAGAACGTGGGAGTCCAGACAATGACATTCCCCACTCTCGTTCCTTCCATGGCTGATGTTCCATGCCTTGTGGGATAAATCCAGGAGTATATTTAAAAGTATAAGTAGGCCAGGCTCAGTCTGTAATCCCGCGCTTTGGGAGGCCGCAAGTGAGCCCGCGGGTTCGAGATCCACCTGGGCAACCTGGCGAGACCTCATGTCTACAATAAATCAAAAAACATTAGCCGGGCGTGGTGGCGCGCACCTGTTGTTCCAGATGCTTGGAAGGCTGAGGCGGAAGGGTCGCCGGAGCCCGGCAGGTCGAGGCTGCGGTGTCCAGGTGCATGCCACTGCACTCCAGTCTGGGTGACAGAGTGAGACTCCCACTCAAAAAAAAAAAAGTGTAAGTAATGGGGACTCAACCAGAATCTCCCACAAGCGAGAAACGCAAATGGGTGCTCCAGTAGACCATCCCTCATAGGAAAATTCATGAACCATTGTGGAGTGATCGACTCGTTTGAAGGATGCATTGCTAACATATACCGGGGCCGAAGGATCGTCCCAAATTATGGCTCTTACAAAGGGGGGTCAGGCACCTAAGCCCAATAAGGAGAACTATGTCCTGCCACCCCGCCTACCTGACAAGCCACAACAGCGATCATGGCTAAGAACAGCATAGGGGTCAGAGGCAGACCCTCCGTTCTGCGCCATGCTTTCAGCTTTGGAAGTCAACGCCTCCGGTTGCCCACAAGAGGGCGGTAGGCTCAGCACGTCGCCCTGGACCGAGAGGGCTGACCGGATGGCGCAGTGCCCGGGGAGACGATGCAGTTTCTTGAATGGGGAGTCGGAGACCCCGTCCGATCTCCCATTGGCCCGCGGGAGCCGGGGCCTGGTGTAGAGGCGGATCAATCGGGCCGGGAGCCAATGGCGATCTTCTGCATTTCTGGGAAAAACACAAGCACCGCCTTGTCTCCGGATGAGCGCTGGGTCGGGTCCTTGCCCTTGGCCCATCAAAGGATCCTTTCAATGAACTAAGGCCTCTGCTTCGGGAGAAGGATGCCAAAAGCATTCTGCAGTTGACACGCCTTCGTTATCCAAATTACAAAAAATTAGGGATTAATAACGCATGTGCCAAAAGTGTATGCAGGGACGAATGTTTACGTTCCCCGTTTTTCAATTTTAAAAACTGTTTGAAGCGTTCTGTTGGCATGTTCCACTATGCCCTGTCCCTTGGGTTATAAGGGACTCCGATAGTATGAGAAACTTGAAATGTGGAACAAAATTGACAAAAGACTTACTAACACGGGCAGGGCCACTGTCAGTCTTGATAGATTTGGGAATGCCCATGACAGTGAAGGTTGCAAAGCAGTGGACTATAACCTATCGACCAGCTTCCCCTGATTGGGCTGTGGCAAAAATAAAACCAAAGCACGTGTTTATGGTAACATGCACATAGGCCAACTTCCCAAAAGAAGGGATGTGTGTGACATCCATTTGCCAAAATGGCCTGGCAACGGGCTTTTGGGATTCACACCCTCAGAAGGGGGGAACTGAATCTGAGGACAAATAGTACAGTCTTTCACTATTTGTCAGGCTGCTTCCTGGGACAGTGAAAACTGTCGGCATAAACTCTGAGCATTTTGATGATGAAAGCATGAGAAGCAGTGGCTGCGGAAGCAGGGGATAATAGGAGGAATGCAAAAAGTTGCATAGCTTCATCAGCAAGGGTATTGCTTTCAGATAACAGACTGGGAGGGTGGAATGAGCACGGATATGAGCAACATAAAAGGGTTCAGTGCGAGCACGAACATGCAACTGAATGGTCTGTCAAAGACCCTTAGCGGAGGAGGAGGAGGTGTGGAGACTAGCAGTTTCCAAATGACGAGGCACAATTGCAACATCATGACAGTATAAAGATCATAACGTCTCCTGGGGAGGTTTGCCAAAACCTGACAAACAGCTAATAGCTCGACTCATTGAGTGGAATCATAATCCATCTGAAAACGAGAAACAACGCCGTTAATGACAGGAACTTCCATTCCAGAAGAGGAGCTGTCTGTAAAAAATCAGTTCCTTGCAAAGGCTGGGTACTGGTAACCTGAGGGAAAATAAAAGAATGGTTTTTTGCAAAGGTAAGAAGTTGAGAAGGAGGATAACGGGAGTCTACCTACCCAGTAAAATGGGCTACGACCAACTGCCACGCAGAGCATGTCTCCCAAAGCCAAGTCATTTGAGGAACAGCGTAAGGAACTGCAGTTAAAACAGGCTCATGACCAAAAAGCTACCTGGCTCGCCGCCGGCCCTTGGTAATGAGGAATGCGACAGATCCATAATATGGGGTCACAGTGCATCGTTGTGAGGATGGTAAGTAGCCATTCCACTGGCCCCTGTGGCCAAAATACACCCGTTGGCAAGTAGGGTGTGGGCAATATGAGAAACGACCAAGGGTCAGTGAAAGAAATGCAAAAAAATCTGTAGTTGAGCAACAGCCTCCTGGACCAATTGCAACAAGACCCGAGTTTCTGGGGTGTTACGTCGTGGGGATTGGGGGTCAGAATCTCCTTTCACTATATCAAAAAGTGACATCAGTTGAGCAGTAGAAATACCCGAGGAGGGATGTAACCCGTTGATGTCTCCTAGCAAATTTTGATAATCATTAAAGGTTAATAAAAAATCCAACTGGAGCCAGGCTCTGTAGCTCAGCCTGTAATCCCGTGCTTTGTGGGGCTGAGGTGAGTGGATTGCCTGAGCCCGCGAGTTTGAGACCCGCCTGGGCAACTTGGCGAGACCTCATCTCTACAATAAATTTTTTAAAAAATCAGCCGGGCATGGTAGCACACGCCTGTAATTCCAGCTCCTTGGAAGCTGAGGCGGAAGGATCGCCGGAGCCTGGCAGGTCGAGGCTGCGGTGGCCGGGAGCAGCCACTGCACTCCAGTCTGGGCGACAGAGTGAGACTCCAACTGAAAAGAAAAAAAAATAATCCAACTGGATTTGCAGCTTCTGCATGTGCACATTATGTCCCTTTATGAGTCTACCAAGATATTCATATGGGGCTACATTTTGGACTTTCTCTGGGACAATAATAAGTCCAGGTTGCTGAAGGGCAGATTATAAATTTAAAAACACAACCTGAAGTTGCTCTGGATCAGGATGAGCAACAAGAATGTCATCCATATAGTGAATGATATAAGCTTCAAGAAAACATGATTAGACAGGCTGGAAAGCCTTGACCCCAAACTCTGGCATAATGTGGGACTGTTGGCCATGCCCTGGGGTAGAACCTTCCATTGAAATATCTGAGCTGGTTGGTGAAAATTAATAGCAGGCAAAGAAAAGGCAAAACATTTATGATCTCGGGGGGGAAATGGGATAGTGAAAAAACAGTCATTTAAATCTACAATAAAAAGATGACAGTTTGCAGGGATAGCCACCGGAGAAGGTAAATCAGGCTGCAAGGGCCCCATCATTTCCATTGAGCGATTTACTGCCCTCAAATCTTGTAGTATATGCCACTTCCTGATTTTTTTCTTTTTTTTTTTTTGAGTTGGAGTCTCACTCTGTCACCCAGACTGGAGTGCAGTGGCCACTCCCGGCCACCGCAGCCTCGACCTGCTGGGCTCTGGCGATCCTTCCGCCTCAGCCTTCCAAGGAGCTGGAACTACAGGCGTGCGCTACCATGCCCGGCTAAATTTTTTTTTTTTTTTAATTGTAGAGATGAGGTCTCACCAAGTTGCCCAGGTGGGTCTCGAACCCGCGGGCTCAGGTAATCCACTCACCTCGGACTCCCAAAGTGCTGGGATTCCAGGCTGAGCCACCGAGCCCAGCCTTGATTTTTTCTTAATCACAAAAATAGGAGTATTCCAAGGACTGTTGGAATGTTCAATGTGACTGGCCTGAAGCTACTCCTGAACAAGCGCTGTTGCCGCTGCAAGCTTTTCTTCAGAGAGTGGTCACTGCTCCTCCATACAGGATCATTAGAGAACCAAGTAATAGGATCAGCAGTCTCCTGATAGGGCTCAGGAGAAACAGTGGCCATTAATGGAAAGTCTCAGGGTGACCTAAACCAAATCTCCCTTTTTTTAATGGATAGGGTTAAGGGATATGCATTCCTTGATTAAGCCTTCCCAATCCTTGATTTGGTAAAAATCCCTGATCGAGCATCTAGGAAGTGACCAAGGGACTGGGGCTGTAAAGTAATACCCCCATAGCTGGAAGGGCATTCATCCCCAGAGACTGAGTGGTAAAAAGGGAAGTACATAAGGCTGAAAAATTCCCTCATGACCTTCATCATCTTTCCATTTAAGTAATTTGCTACTCGGTAGGGGAGATTGGGACTGTTGATGCCTTGCAAAGACGTCATAGCCTCCTGAAGGAGCCAAGAAGTTGGCCAGTGGGCCTGACTAATGACAGAGACATCAGCTCCAGTATCCGATAAACCTCAGAAGGTCTTTCCTTCTATTAGCAGGGAATATTCAGGCCTGTGGTATTTACTGGATAGGCATGAAAACCTTCCAAAGAATCCCCTTGCATTAAGGCAGACTGTACAGGCTTTTGTAGGGGAGAAAGGTGAACCAGACGTTTCCTCGCATCTGGAGGCCTAGCATGAACTGGCCTCAAAAATGGGGAACGCCCTGAACCTGAGTCCACAAGTAGAGCTCTGGTCAGTGCCAGCGTAGGAAACTCCATAACCCAGGGAGGGTCCTTTTTGGTGTTCAAAGGAACCCCTCTTTTGAATTTAAAGTGCAACACAAAGGCACTTTCTCTTTTGACACTGAACATTTTTTAGCGAAATCAGCAAGCAAATCCAAAAGTTGAACAAAAGTATCAGGATAAAGGAGGGGCTGAAGGCTCAACCTCCTATGAGGGCAGGCTAGGGAGCACAGGAGACTCAGTCACAGAGGCCTGAGTGGCCACAAAAATATTATCATGACACTGAGCAGCGGCCTCACCCAATTCCTGCTGAAACTCTCCAGGGCAAAGATCCTGTCTGTCTCTGCTGGGCCCTAAGGCAGGGGCCAAGGGAGAGCGTTGCAGGGAAGGGAAGATCTATGCCACCCTATGGTATTCATGAAAGGGGTCTAAACAATCCTGCCCCAGGTTCCAAAAGGAAAAAGCATCCACTGGCACAGCCTCAGGGCCGTGTGCCTGATAATGATCCTTCAAGTGATTACCCATCTTTTCCTATGTGGTCAGGCTAACCGTCCCTGCTACAGGAAACCAAGGACATACTTACTCTATAAATGGCAAAAATCTATCCAATTGCTTATCTGTCACCTTAGGGCCTCTAGCTTTCAGCATAGATCTCAACATTTGCACAGACTGTGTTCCTTAGAATGTAAATGTCCCATTTTTACTCCCAATGACTACTATTTTGCCCTCAGTGAAGGTGCAACGCAGGTCAGTGCAATCGTGAGGGTTGCTCTCCAGCCAGTGCTGTCCCCTGTACTCAGGTCCCTGTTCAGATACCGCTTGCGGAGTTCCAGCCTCTGGTGAACAGGGCCTGAGGTGGGGTAGGGATTGAGAAAGAAGATAAGACACAGCAGGATTGAGAGGTCTCCTAAATAGGTGACAGCAATTTTATTTTCATGCTCCTTATATAGGGCCAAACTACACTCTTAACAAGAAATGTCTTAATGTTCTAAGTATATTTAGCACAACATCTGTGTTTACTGATGCTGAATAACGTCATTGCTAAAATAAGCAACATCAGCTGGGCTCAGTGGCTCAGCCTGCAATCCCGCGCCTTTGGGAGGCTGAGGTGAGTGGATTGCCTGAGCCCGCGGGTTCGAGACCCGCCTGGGCAGCAAGACCTCATCTCTACAATAAATAAAAAAATCAGCCGGGCGTAGTAGCGCATGCCTGTAATTCCGGCTACTCGGAAGGCGGAGGCGGAAGGATCGACGGAGCCCAGCAGGTCGAGGCTGCAGTGGCCGGGAGTGGCCACTGCACTCCAGTCTGGGCGACAGAGTGAGACTCCAACTCAAAAAAAAAAAAAAGTAAGCAACATCCAGACAGGGCAGACATGAGGTCACGTGGTATTGCTTTTATCAAATCAACTCCCTAAGGGTAAGCAGAGAGAAAAGGAGTACTGGCTAAGCTTCTTTGAACACAGGCCAGGGACATAAGGACCTTGTCAACTTATGCCCTCATCTCCCTCATGGAATGAGACTCAGACTCATAAAATACATTTAATTTAATTTTTTTAAATTGGAGTCTCACTCTGTTCACCCAGACTGGAGTGCAGTGGCCGCTCCTGGCCATCACAGCCTCAAACTGCTGGACCGAGGTGATCCTTCCACCTCAGTCTTCCAAATAGTTGGAACTACAGGCACGGCTCATTTATTTAATTTTTAAAAAATAAAGTCATATTTCAACATGTAGATGTGACTTGTCCAGATAATCTCACCTGAAAAGAAATGCCGGGGAAGGAGAAGAAAGGGGTAAAAATAGCTGAATCTGGCCAAGGTCAATAGATTGCCTGAGCCCGCGGGTTTGAGACCCTCCCAGGCAACTTGGCGAGACCTTGTCTCTACAATAAATCACAAATTAGCCAGGTGCGGTAGAGTGGGCCTGTAGTTCTAGCTACTTGGAAGGCTGAGGTGGAAGGATTACTGGAGCCCAGTAGGTTGAGGCTGAAGAGGCCAGGAGCATGTGACAGAGTGAGATTCCAACAACAACAACAAAAAAAGACTGATTCCCAGAAAAGTGCGACGGTCCTGCCCAATAAGTCCGTTTAACTAGGCTTTGTACTACTTGTAATATTCAAGGGCTCTAAAAAATTCTTTTTCCTTATGTGCCAGTGCCTTTTCTTTGTTTCTTCTTTCAGGCTTCTTAGCTACCATGCACATTTCTCACCATGAATTTATGAACTGGCGTATTAAATATGTTCTCTGTGACTTTGATACATGGAAGGGCATGGATATTCATGATTCTGTTGGAGATGGGTAGATCCTCAGATCCTAGTGAAGGATGGAAATGTACTAGTTTTTTTTTTGAGTTGGAGTCTCACTCTGTCGCCCAGACTGGAGTGCAGTGGCCGCTCCCGGCCACCGCAGCCTCCACCTGCTGGGCTCCAGCGATCCTCCCGCCTCAGCCTTCCGAGTAGCCGGAATTACAGGCATGCACTACCGCGCCCGGCTGATTTTTTGATTTATTGTAGAGATGAGGTCTCGCTGCCCAGGTGGGTCTCGAACCCACGGGCTCAGGCAATCCACTCACCTCAGCCTCCCAAAGGCGCGGGATTACAGGCTGAGCCACTGAGCCCGGCTGGAGTATGAATTTCTATGGAATCACATTTGAAACCTCCTAGGTTAGCACAAGAGAAAAAATTCCAGGCTCCTCAGGAACTATTTCCATAGGAGCAGACCACATTGCAAACCTCATTTCAAGCTCTGATTTCACCTTGACCTGTGTCATCTTCTTCATTCACTCCTACCTACCTGGGGGTCTGGCTAAGGTGCTGTGTCTCCAGGGCTCCCTACTTTGCTCCAGACAGATGACCAAGTCTGGCTTAGAGACAGCAAGACCTGTTTTATTAGAAAAAGTAACATGACACTTGCTGGGATTCTCCTATTACAATCCTAGTACTGTGTTCAGGTTAGAATACACTATACAAGATACTGGAAAATTAATTCTAAATATTGTTTTTTTAGCAGAAACTTTAGAACATTTCAGGAGAATTTTATTATTGTAGGTCCTTAGCTCAGTATTAGTAATTAAAAAATAGATGGCAGGTATTGGCATTTAAGGTGTGGGCAACAATATTTTTTTGTTATGTTTTTTAGAGAGCAGGATTTATTGAGAGGACAGAAAAGCTCCCACATTAAGAGGGTACACAAAGGGTATGCCAAGCAATAATATTCTATGCCCCCAAATTTCTGGACTTACCTCTAATATAATGTGAAGGGCACAGATCAGTTCAAAATAGAGAAAGGTTCATGTCAAAATGTAACATTGTTAATTCTTTCTTTTCTATGCCAACAAATCACAAAGTTTTCTTTTCTTTTTTTGAGTTGTAGTCTCACTGTTTTCCAGACTGGGTGCGGTGGCATGCTCCTGACCACTGCAGCCTCAATCAGCTGTTTCAGTGATCCTTCCACCTCAGCTTTCCAAGTAGCCAGAATGACAGGCATGCACTACCACATCCAGCTAATTTTTTTTTGAGTTGGAGTCTCACTCTGTTGCCCGGACTGGAGTGCAGTGGCCGCTCCCGGCCACCGCAGCCTCGACCTGCTGGGCTCCGGCGATCCTTCCGCCTCAGCCTTCCGAGGAGCCGGAATTACAGGCATGCGCTACCATGCCCGGCTGATTTTTGGATTTATTGTAGAGATGAGGTCTCGCTGCCCACGGGGGTCTCGAACCTGCGGGCTCAGGCGATCCACTCACCTCAGCCTCCCAAAGGCGCGGGATTACAGGCTGAGCCACCAAGCCTGGCTCATCCAGCTAATTTTTTGATTTATTGTAGAGATGCAGTCTCACCAAGTTGTCCAGGTGGGTCTCAAACCCACCTGCTCAGGCAATCCACTTGCCTTGATCTCCCAAAGTGCTGGGATTGTAGGCTGAGCCACCAAGCCTGGCCAAAAAAGGTTTCATTGAAAGCAGGAATCTGAAACTCACTTGTGCAAAGCAGAAACTCACAGAAAACATGCTACAAAAGGACATAAAACCTTGGTATGGAAGATAAATTGTTTCTTGAGATTGCCCTCACCCAGAAACAACAGAATCCTGTGGTTTCTAACATCACCTTCTTGTACAAAATATGTTGAGCAAGGTCTAGGCATTCCCACTCTTCTGGAGAGAATTCTATGGCCACACCTCTGAATGTCAATAGCCCCTGAAAATCACACATATTTATCAAGTGGCCATGGGCTCTAGGTTAAAGTAGAGAGTAATGAGAACGGGTTTCAGCTGATATGACAACTGGAATTATCCAATAAGTCAATAGTTAAGCAGAAATATTCTCTGAGTGTATTGTCCGAGTCATAAGCATGGAATAAAACCCACTCATCCAGGGTGGATACTTTACTTTTGTGAGTAATACAGTACAGAATGTGAGTACTGACAGAGGCAGGTACATTTTTTAGTGCTATATTTACATGATACAGAATAATTGTAGCATTGGTCAGATGGAAAACTCATCTGTGAGTGAGAAGATCCTCATTAAGTTTAAAGGTGTACAATGAATTGAGTGTCTTGTTAATATGCAGCTTCTGATTCAGGAGATCTGGGCTAAACCTAAGTTTCTGCATTTTTATTTCACAAAGGGAGGCCACACATTGTTGCCCATGGTGGGTTGCAGTGGCGTAATCCTAGTTCATTGCAACCATGACTTCCAGGGCTGAAATGATCAGCTCTTCCCAGCCTTCCAAAGTGACTGACAAATTGGTGTCACGTGCAAGGCAAAAAACAACACAACATCAGTGCTGTGATATTATTAACAAAAAGTTTGTAAAGTATAATCATTACCTAATAATGAAGAAACAAACATTTTATGCAGAATTCCAGCCACAGGTATCTTCCATGACTTGTAAGACCCAACTGCGCATTGACATCGTCTTTTTTTTAGCATCCTAGAAAGCAAGTCTCTTCTAATTATTCCTTATTCCCACCTTCCTGAGGTATTCTGAGCAGTAACTACCACCCTGCTTAAATGTGTATTTTATTATTCCTGTTCTGCATGGAGCAGATGGAGCATGCAGACTGAACCTTAGTAGTACATGTTTCCATCCTTCACTAGAATCTGAGGAACTATTGCATCTCCAGGAAAAATCTTCGCTATCCATGCCTTTCCATGTTGCACAGACACAAGGGAACATGTTTAATACTGCAGGTCATACATTCATGGTGAGAACTGTGCATGGCAACTATAAAGCCTGAAAGAGGAAACAAAGAGAAGGCACTGGCATGTAAGGAAAAAGAAGTTTTCAGAGCCCTTGAATATCACAAGAACAAAAATGAGTTAAACTCATTAGGCAGGACAGCCGTAAGTAGCAGCCGAGGTTTGCAAGATTTAACTTTATGACAATATAGTAGGAAAAGGGTCACAGTCCCTGACCTACATCACATTTACCTGGGAACCAGTCACTTTTACCTTTTACTCCTCATCTTTCTTTGGCATTTCTTTTCAGGTGAGATTATCTGGACAAGTCACATCTACATGCTGAAAATATGACTTTTAAAAATTAAATTAAATAGATTTTATGAGTCTGAGTCTTACTCCATCACACAGGCAGGAGTGAAGTGGCTCCACACAGCTTATCACAACCGTGACCTCCTGAGCTCAACAGATTCTTCAACCTCAGGCTCCCAAGCAGCTGGAACTACAGGCATGTGTGATCACTCAGCTAAATTGTTTCAGTTTGTATAGCTACATGGATGTGCTATGTTGTCCAGGATGGCCTCAAACTCCTGGGCTCAAGTAATCTCCTCCCTTCTCTGTCCCCCCACCCCTGGATAAAAACCAGGGATAAAAACCAAAGAAAAACCCTCACAACCCAAGAGGAGTCTTTAGTACCCAGGTCCGTCATCTTTTTGCTTTTGTTTGGTTTTTTTTAAGTTGGAGTCTCACTCTGTCGCCCAGACTGGAGTTCAGTGGCCACTCCTGACCACTACAGCCTCGACCTGCTGGGCTCCGGCGATCCTTCCACCTCAGCCTTCCAAGTAGCTGAAAATATAGACTCATGCTACCACGCCCGGCTAATTTTTTGATTTATTGTAGAGATGAGGTCTCACCAAGTTGCCCAGGTGTGTCTCGAACCCTCCGGCTCAGGCAATCCACTCACCTCAGCCTCCCAAAGCGCAGGATTACAGAATGAGCCACCGAGCCCGGCAATCTCTTATATTTTAAAATAGAAATAATATAAAAAAGAAAAAGAAAACCACAGAATCCTGCTTTTCCATGATGAGGACAAAGTCAACTCACAATTTCTATTCCACACTAAGAATTCCATGTCCTTTCTTTGTAGATCAATGACATTTGAGTAGAAATGCAAAACTTAGCCGGGCTCGGTGGCTCAGCCTGTAATCCCGCGCCTTTGGGAGGCTGAGGTGAGTGGATTGCCTGAGCCCGCGGGTTCGAGACCCGCCTGGGCAGCGAGACCTCATCTCTACAATAAATCAAAAAATCAGCTGGGCATGGTAGTGTATGCCTGTAATTCCGGCTACTTGGAAGGCTGAGGCGGAAGGATCGCCGGAGCCCAGCAGGTCGAGGCTGCGGTGGCCGGAAGCGGCCACTGCACTCCAGTCTGGGCGACAGAGTGAGACTCCAACTCAAAAAAAAAAAAAAAAAAAAAAAAGAAATGCAAAACTTATTGGAAGCATTGGGTCAGCGTGTGAAACATTCCACCATGATCAAGCTCCCTTTTCAGGAATGCATAGGAGATTCGGCATTTGGGAATCCATCAATACAATTAGTCACATTAATAGAATCAATAAGACAGTCAAACATTTTTGAAATACATGAAAAACAGTAGAAATGAAAATAAAAATATATTTTGGGAAGAAAGGTTAAGTGATATCATTAAGTGAATAATCCTCTAAAGTTTATCAATTGAGGTTGATAATGTGGGAAACCAGCTGTTTTTGCTCTGGAGAGAAAAATGTTTTTGCACACAAGAACACTTAAATTGGAAACCATTAAAAGTCTGGAAAAAATAGGATGATATCATAGATAATAAGGACTTGAAAAACAAAGCAGCATGATAGTGAATTTTAAAACAGACTGAGAAGCCAAGGGAATACAAAGTTTAAAAGTAGAATAAGACATATATGCTGAAGCCACATTGGTGGAAGCGGTGACTTTGCTGTGTCTCACCAGAGACTGAAGCTCACACATGTGCAGGGACTTTATCTTCCAGTATGTTTCTTTCCCGCAGTAATTCCTTCTCAGCCATAGCAGGAAGAGATGACTGAACCTTTCTGAGTGCTCAGAGTCTTGGGGTCAGTGTCTAAGAATGGTAAGTAACCAGTATTACATGCAATGGAAAGCCCATCACTTATTAAGTCAGTGATGGATACTGTTCTAAACACTAGATGATTCTTCAATTAGTCATTTTGGAAGCACAGAATTATGTTATATTCAAGTAAAATGGGTGGAACTACACTTTCATTATATCTAAATATCCTAAAATTTGATGTTGCCAATAACACAGTTTCTGTCATTCAGTGTCAATTTGATTCTCCCTCATTAGGTCCCTTACTTTTTCACTTCCATAATATCTTCATACAGAAGTAAGACTTTTTATTTATTTATTTATTTAATTTTATTTTTTGAGTTGGAGTCTCACTCCGTCGCCCAGACTGGAGTGCAGTGGCCACTCCAGGCCACCACAGCCTCGATCTGCTGGGCTCTTGCGATCCTTCTGCCTCAGCCTTCCAAGTAGCTGGAATTACAGGCACGCACTACCATGCCCGGCTCATTTTGGATTTATTGTAGAGATGAGGTCTCACCAAGTTGCCCAGGTGGGTCTCGAACCCGCGGGCTCAGGCAATTCACTCACCTCAGCCTCCCAAAGAGCGGGATTGCAGGCTGAGCCACCGAGCCCGGCTGAAGTATGACTTTTTAAAGTAGGCTTCTTAGAAGCTGATATTGGTACCCAAATCTCTAAAATTGGTATTTTATCTGGAAAATATTTCTCTTTTTTCCTATTCTTTAAATATATCCAACTCTACCTGTAATAATACTTTATATCAGCATTGATAATACTATTTTCTGTTTTCAAGAAAATACAGTTTTTGGAAATGCCCTTAGAGCTTTTAGTGTAGTTTGGTTTTGTCATTTTAATTTATATTCATTTATATATTCTATTTATAATTTATATACATATGTATTTTTTTAAGTTGGCATCTCTCTACCACTTATGCTGCAGTGCAGTGGCTTGATTATGGCTCAACCTATGGGTTCAGGCAATTTTTCCCCTAAGACTCCCTAGTACCTGGGTACAACATGCACCACCACACCCAACACATTTTTTAATTTTTGTAGATGTGAGCTGTCCAGGCTGCTCTCAAACTCCTGGGCTCAAGATATCCTCCCACCTCAGCCACCCAAAGTATTAGAAATACAGTCCTGAGCCACATCCCTCACCCTTCACTGCTTTTAGATGTTTTCCTCCTTTGTGGTATTATGCAGTTTGACTAATATTGCTTTTAATACTGTTTTATTTTTCTATCTTGGACATACTTTATTTCTAAATTTAGGAATTTATGTTTGGTTTTTAATTATTTTCCAAACTCATAAATCATCAAATCTTTGGATATGACCTTTTATTGTTTTCACATATTTTACTCAAACCACTACATAAATGTTTGAGAAACATTTCATATTTTAAACTCAAGTCACCATTTATGTAGAACTGTAATCATATTTTTTATCACTTGGACTTTGACACTTTGAGTATAAAAATTGTGCTCAAGGTCAGGCTTGGTGGTCAGCCTGTGATCCCGCGCTTTGGGAGGCCGAGGTGAATGGATTGCCTGAGCCCGCAGGTTTGAGACCCGCCTGGGCAACTTGGTGAGACCTTATCTCTACAATAAATTTTAAAAAAATTAGCTGGGCGTGGTAGAGCACGCCTGTAATTCTGGCTACTTGGAAGGCTGAGGCAGAAGGATCGCTGGAGCCCAGCAGGTCGAGGCTGCGGTGGCCGGGAGTGGCCACTGCACTCCAGTCTGGGCGACAGAGACTCCATCTCAAAAATAAATAAATAAATAAAGCCGGGCTCGGTGTGGCTCAGCCTGTAATCCCGTGCCTTTGGAAGGCTGAGGTGAGTGGATTGCCTGAGCCCGCAGGTTCGAGACCCACCCGGGCACCTTGGAGAGACCTCATCTCTACAATAAATCAAAAAATCAGCTGGGCATGGTAGCGCATGCCTGTAATTCCAGCTACTCGGAAGGCTGAGGCGGAGGGATTGCCGGAGCCCAGCAGGTCAAGGCCACTGCACTCCAGTCTGGGCGACAGAGTGAGACTCCAACTCAAAACAAAAAAAATAATTAATTTATTTTTAAAAATTGTGCTCGATATTTCCACTCAGTTAAACTGTTGTCAGCTCAATCTAATTTTGTTCATCCCATATATTTTATGTTATTGATTTATTATATTTATCATTTCTTTGTTTGGCTGTTTTCCAAATATGGCTAGTCAAACTTATACTGTCCTATTATTTCCACATCTATTTTTCTCACTGTACTGTTAGTCCATGAAGAAAATGGGTTTGACCTCCATAGGTCCACGTTTTCTCAACAAATACACTGGAATTTTTTGACAACTTGTGATCATTTAAAAGAAACAGAGAAAACCATAGTTTAGAAATACACTTTACCTATATGTCATGAGCACATCAGATAAAAGCATATTCTTGTCTATTTTGACATTTACTACAATAGAACATATGCAAATCTATCATACAAAGGTAAACTTACAATTTATGCACTTACAGGGTATACATGGCATCATCCGCAGTTTTGAAATGTGTAAATAAATGTAAAGATGCAGCATTAACTCATAGCTGCATAAAATTAGATATGACACAAAGTGTATCAGTCAATAATTTTGTGACCACTTCCTGCTGCCAGGTGATTAATGCAAGTGTTGTGAGATTCTGTTTCACACACCATGTGATGTTAATGTTTCCATATGAGCACTTGATCTCTCGAGTGAATCAAGGAAATTACAAAGAATCATTGTATTTATGGGAAAACAGTTGAAAGGGAAGGGTATCAAGTATAAATGTTGAAGTTATTCCAGAGCCCAGAGCCCACACCACAGGAGTGAGAAGCAGAGGACTTGAAGGACAAGTGCTTCCAACCCAGTGCCAAATGACTGGAAAGAATACAGAAGCGACTGTTCATGGTAGCTCATGCCTATACTTCCAGCACTTTGAGAGGCAAAGTACAGCAGACTGCCTTAGTCTAGGGCTTCCAGGCCAGCCAGAGCAACTTGGTGAGAATTTGTCTTAACAACGAATCCAATAGTTGACTGCGCATGATGGCAAAAGTTTGTGGCATAAATCTACTTAGAAGGCTAAAGGAGAAAGATGGCCTGATACCATCACGCTGAAGTTGCAGTGACCATAAATTTTCCACGTATTCCAGCCTCTGCATCAGCGTCAAAACCCAACTTAATATATAAGTATTTACAATAATCAGGATTCAGAAAGTTAGGCCTTATAATATTCCTGTATAATCTTTATTACAATAATCAAAATGAATAATAACTAAAAAAAAAATATATAACCTATAAAAAAAGATTCACTAGCCGGACGTGGTAGCACGCACCTGTAGTTCCAGCTACTTGGAAGGCTGAGGCAGAAGGATCACCAGATCCCAGCAGATTGAGGCTGCAGTGGCCAGGAATGGCCTCTGCACTCCAGTCTGAGTGACAGAGAGAGACTCCAACTCAAAAAAAAAAAAAAAAAAAAAGATTCACTAGACAAATCCTTCCATAAGTTACTCGATAGTGTATGTTCATTTTAACCTACAATCTTAAAATACAATAGATTAACAATTGTGGCGGCCAGGCTTGGTGGCTCAGCCTGTAATCCCAGCAGTTTGGGAGGCCGAGGCAAGAGGATTGCCTGAGACCGTGGGTTCAAGACCCACCCAGGCAACATGGCGAGACCTCATCTCTACAATAAATCAAAAACTAGCTGGGTGTGGTAGCACATGCCTGTAGTTCCGGCTACTTGGAAGGCTGAGGTGGAAGAATTGCTGGAGCCTGGTGGCTGGGAGAGTGCCACTGCAATCCAGTCTGGGCAACACAGTGAGTCCAACTCAAAACAAACAAACAAACAAAAAACCGATTGTGGCAACATAATTTATTGTGTGGACAACAAATGTTAATACTTTATAAACAATTCTGCTCATTAAAACAAATTTACATAGCCTAAATAAACCTTCAAATTTCACTGTATGCTCGCTAGCTAAAACAGATTACATTCAAGCATTTCTGTTCTTCTGATAGTGGGATATATGTGTGAACTACTATCTTCAGTTTTCAAAACTGAATCTGGTTATTTACTAAACATAAACTAACAATATATACATTTTAAGAGAGCAAGTATCTTGGCTCTGATGTTCATGAAAATATTTCTTATATTAAGTTACACTTATGGCTTGTAAGTATTGATACTATGAAGATGCATCAAGATATTAATAGTCTGGCCTAATAGTCTCATTAACATGTAAGTATTAAGACAAATGATTTCTAAAACTCTCAATGATTCTTCATCATTTTTTTCTATGGAATAATATGTCATCCTGAGCACTCACCTTATACAGAACTTACAATAATGCTCAATGGGAGCCACAAGAAACTTTTTCACTTTCATCTTTTAATGGAGTTTACATATCAGTGTTCTTCATCCTCCATGAAGAACATGAGGTGACTGCTGGTGACAAGGACATTTCATGGCTCTAATGTACCAACAACTGACACCATGCTTTTACATAAACACTATAAATGAAGGCATAACATCATGTAAATTGAGTTATATCAATATTGTTTGCTTTTCAAAATAGCCTCGAATTCTGTCAATTTACAACCAAAAGTAAACAGGGAATATAGTTATGCTTTCCTAGAAACCAAAAAAATAAACCATCTTCTAATGCCATTCAATATCTTATATTTATTTCAACTTGACTTTTCAGTAAATAAGTTTCCATATAAATTGCATCTGTAAAATTTTCAGTCTGATTATCCTAATGTTCCCAATGGCATATATTTTGAACCAAGGCCAGTCCACATTGTTTAAATTTGCAGATTCTCTCCAATGCACAGTCTAATATAAATAAAGTTTTTGCTAGCTAATGTCTTTAGACATTTTTACATTTGTACATTCAAATGATCTGTAGTTTAAGTAAAGATAATAGTACTCTTTACATCTCTAAATTTCTCACCATGCCTCTATGGTTTATAACTTGATGATTTTCCAGTCATTACAGATATTGAAAATCTACAGTATAAATTCTCTGATGTTGAGAAAATGTGGAATAATGGTGAAAAGGTATACCCCATTTTGCACATCTATAGCGAATCCCTAAACATAGATGTTCATATGTCAACCAAGTATTGAATAAGAGTTAAAAGTGTTATCACATTCCTCTCATTTGTATAGTTTCATCTCAGTATGGATTCTCACATGTCCAGCAGCTTGTATATGCGAGCAAAAGGCTTACCATATTTTTCACATTTGTAGAGATACTCTCCAGTATGGGTGATCATATGTCCAGCAAATCCGTTGTGAGAGTGAAGGACTTTGCCATATTCTTCACATTTGTAGGGTTTCTTTCCAGTATGGAGTCTTATGCTCAGTAAATACTTTATGAGAGTAAAACTCTTTGCCACATTCTTCATATTTGTACAGTTTCTCTCCAGTGTGACTCCCCATATGTGTAGCAAATCATCTGAGAGAAAAAGGTTTTGGCACATTTGTCACATGAGGCTTTCTCTCCAGTATGGATTGTCTTATGTTCAGCAAATCCTTTATAAGTGTGAAAAGCTTAGCCACACTGTTCACATTTGTAGGGTTTCTCAACAGTATGAATCTTGACATGTCAAGCAATTAGTGAAAGGCTTTTCCACATAATTCATATTTGTAGGGTTTCTCTCCAGTATGGATGGTCATGTGTCCAGCAAATCCACTGTGAGAGTGAAGGACTTTGCCATATTTTTCACATTTGTAGGGTTTCTTTACAGTATGGAATGGACGGTCTTATGTTCAGTAAATACTTCATGAGAGTGAAAGACTTTGCCACATTCTTCACATTTGTAGAGTTTCTCTTGAGTATGGGCCCTCGTATGTATAGCTAATTGTTTGAGAGCAAGACTTTGCCACATTCATTCCATTTGTAGGGTTTCTCTCCAGTATGGATGGTCTTATATCCAGAAAAATCCTTTAGAGTGGGAAAAGCTTAGCCACACTTTTCCCAATTGTAGGGTTTCTCAACAGTATGGATCTTGACATGTTGAGTAGTGAATGAGAGTGAAAGGCTTTTCCACATATTTCATATTTTTAGGATTTCTCTCCAGTATGGATGGTCTTATGTCCAACAAATTCTTCATGAGTGCAAAAAGCTTTACCACACTTTTCACATTTGTAGGGTTTCTCTCCAGTATGAATGGTTTTATGTCCAGCAAATCCTTCATGAGTGCAAAAAGCTTTACCTCACTTTTCACATTTGTAGGGTTTCTCTCCAGTATGGATGGTATTATGTCTAGCAAATCCTCCATAGCAAAAGGCTTTGCCACATTCTTCACATTTGTAGGGTTTCTCCTCAGTATGGATTGTCTGAAGTTCAATAATCCTTGAGTACTGAGTAAAGGCTTTGCCACATTCTTCACATTTATAGCATTTCTACTCACTATGGGTGGTCTTATGTCCAGCATATCCACTATAAGAGCAAAAGGCCTTGACATATTCTTCTCATTTGTAGGGTTTGTCTCCAGTATGGATGGTCTTATGTCCAGCAAATCCTCCTTGAGAGTGAAAGACTTTGCCAAATTATTCACACTTGTAGGATTTCTCTACAGTATGGATCATTGTATGTTGAGTAAGGTGTGAACGATAACGAAAGGCTTTGCCACATTCTTCACATTTGTAGGGTTTCTCCCCAGTATGGATCATTGTATGTCGAGTGAGTTGTGAACGAGAACAAAAGGCTTTGCCACATTCTTCACATTTGTAGGGTTTCTCCCCAGTATGAATGGTATTATGTCCAGCAAATCCCACATGAGAGCGAAAGGCCTTGCCACACTCTTCACATCTGTAGGGTTTCTCTCCAGTATGGATATTCTGATGTTCAATAAGCCTCGAGTATCGAGTAAAACCTTTGCCACATTCTGCACATTTGTAGGGTTTGTCTCCAGTATGGATGGTCTTATGTCCAGCAAGTCCTTCTTGTGAGCGAAAGGCTTTGCCACATTCTTCACATTTGTAGGGTTTCTGTCCAGTATGGATCACCATATGTCTAGTAAGGTGTGAACGACAGCGAAAGGCTTTGCCACATTCTTCACATTTATAGGGTTTCTCTCCAGTATGGATACTCTGATGTTGAATAAGACCTGATTGCCAACTAAAGGCTTTGCCACATTCTTTACATTTGTATGGTTTCTCTCCACTATGAATTCTCTGATGTTCAATAAGACCTGAGTATCGAGTAAAAGCTTTGCTACATTCTTCACATTTGTAGGATTTCTCTCCAGTATGGATTCTCTGATGTTCAATTAACTTTGAGTACCAATAAAAGGCTTTGCCACATACTTTGCATTTGTAGGGTTTCTCTCCAGTATGGATACTCTGATGTTGAATAAGACTTGAGTGCCAGCGAAAGGCATTGCCACATTCTTCACATTTGTAGGGTTTTTCTCCAGTATGGATATTCTGATGTCGAATAAGAACTGAGTGCCAACGAAAGACTTTGCCACATTCTTTACATTGGAATGCTTTCTTTCTAATATGGATGGTTTTATGTTTAGCAAATCCTTTATAAGAGCAAAAGGTTTTGCCACATTCTTCACATTTGTAGGATTTCTCTTCAGTATGGTTGGTCATATGTTGAGCAGGATCTGAATGAGTACAGAAGGCTTTGCCACATTCTTCACATTTATAGGCTTTCTTTACAGTATGGATCATAGTATGTTGAGTAATTTCTGAATGAGTGTGAAAGACTTTGCCACATTTTTTATATTTGTAGGGTTTCTTTGCAGTATGGTATCTTTGATGCTGAATAAGACTTGAGTATTGATGAAAGACTTTGTCACATACTTGACATTTGTACAGTTTATGTGAGGTATGGATTCTCTGATGGTGAATAAGATGTAAATACCAAGTAAAGGCTTTATCACATTCTTTACATTTATACAGTTTCTCTTCACTATGCATTTTCTCATGTTGCGAATGACATGAGTAATAACTAAGGGTTTTGCCACATTTTTCACTTTTGAAGGCTCTCTCTCCCCTATGGATTCTTTCACATCTATTTAGATAAGATGATTTCCTAAACACTTTCCCACATATATTGTGTACGTTTCCTCCACTATTTTTTTGATGTTGACTATGGATACTCTGGTGGATAACAAATTTGGAATGTTGATGAAGGACTTTCCCACTCCTGTTATATTTATAATGATTATCTATCTGCCCTTCACCTTCATGTATAGTTTCCCAGGATTTTTTTAGACTTAAGTTCTTAAGGCCAAATTTTTCATATATTCTCATTGGCACCTTTGTAAGTGAGACTTCTATGCTCTTCTCTGGCAAAAGATCCTCAGTGAAATGAGAAGTCACAGCTGAAAATAAGAAAAATAAAAATTTATTCCACATATTAGACTCATGTGAATATCCTTTAAAAATCAAACATAATATTATACAATGCTAAGGACATAAGTACGATGGCAAGTACAAATGACAGGTTTCCACTTCTTCATAAGTTTATGTACTTAAGAAAATACTTATCACATTGTCTTTGTGAGGACTCAAAAAACAGCTAGAACTTTGCCGAATCCCCACTGACCACAATGTTAAAACTAGTTACATGGAAGAGGAAGTTTAGTAATTTTGCCACCATAATCTCTCTTCCTTCACAACACAGCATGATGCAATCAGATGTCATGTTCCAACTCTTGATTTCTTCCTCAAAGAATAAACAGAAGAGTGGATCATGAGTCCACACTTCTGCCCTTTGTGGGTTTACTCAAAAGCTGGTTTCTGCCACAACTTACAGAGAAGACACATCCTAAGAACAGGAATAAGAGTCTCCCCAAAACTCTTAGTGATTGGTGTCACATTAATCTAGACAAAGCAATTTCATAAATATTAAGACATGTATATTTTTGAATTTCAAATACCCCAATTCAAAGAAAGTATGCCAAGGCATAGAAAGAATCAGGATTAATGACTCAATTAAGGGTATAACAAGAATTTGTGGAGGAGGAAATTACAAAAAAGTCTGAGGAATTTCCAAATAAAATGAAGAAAAATAGGAAAAGCACAAACATACAGTCAGAAAAGCAATTATCAAAGTTTTGGGCTAACCACGATCCCAGTACTGAGGAGAATGAAGGGGAGTGATTGCCTGAACCAAGGAACTTAAGGCTGTAGTGAGCTTCACTTGAGCCACCACACTCCTCCCTGGGTGATAGAGAACATGCCTGATCAGACAAAACCATAGAAAGGATTTGAAAAACATCCCTGATATTGATACTGGTCTTAGTAATAATTATTTTATTACTATAGGAATACAAGTAAATAGAAACAAGTTGGACACATCGAACTGAAAACTTCTGCATTGTAAAGGGAAAAGGAAGAAGACTCACAGAACAAGAGAAAACATCTGCAAACCATATACTTGATATTTGATGAGATGTTAATATCCAAAATATACAAGAAAACTATAGAAATCAAAGACATAAACAAGAAAATCATAAGCACTTGAATAAAAAATAGCCCCAAAATGAATAGTTATTTATCCAGTGAGGACATACAAATTGCCAACGGGGATATGAAATGGCACTGAACATCACCAATAGAGGCAATTTCAAATAAACACAATGATGGTATTTTATCTCACACTTGTTAGAATGGCTAATATCAACCAGAACAGAGAGAACTTTTGATATGGATGTGAAGAAAAAGAAATCCTATACATTCTTGGTGAGTTTAAAATGGACAGAGACATATAAAAATCCTTATGAACATTCTTTTTTTTTTTTTTTTTTTGAGTTGGAGTCTCGCTCTGTCGCCCAGACTGGAGTGCAGTGGCCGCTCCCGGCCACCACAGCCTCTACCTGCTGGGCTCCGGCGATCCTTCCACCTCAGCCTTCCGAGTGGCCGGAATTACAGGCATGCGCTGCCACGCCCGGCTGATTTTTTGATTTATTGTAGAGATGAGGTCTCGCTGCCCAGGCGGGTCTCGAACCCGTGGGCTCAGGCAATCCACTCACCTCAGCCTCCCAAAGGTGCGGGATTACAGGCTGAGCCACCGAGCCCGGCTTTGAACATTCTTTTAAAAATAAAAATTAAAGCCGGGCTCGGTGGCTCAGCCTGTAATCCCGCACCTTTGGGAGGCTGAGGTGAGTGGATTGCCTGAGCCTGCGGGTTCGAGACCCGCCTGGGCAGCGAGACCTCATCTCTACAATAAATCAAAACTGAGCCGAGTGTGTTGGCGCACACCTGTAGTTCCATCTACTCGGAAGGCTGAAGCGAAAGGATCGCCGGAGCCCAGCAAGTCGCAGCTGCGGTGGCCGGAAGCGGCCACTGCACTCCAGTCTGGGCGACAGAGTGAGACTCCAACTCAAAAAAAAAAATAAATTAATTAATTAAAAAAAATAAAAAAATAAAAATTAACTGCCACATAACAAAGAAATCCCTTTTCTGGTTATAAAATCAAAGGAAATAAAATCAGTATCAAAAAGAAGTA
Organism: Cephalopachus bancanus; assembly: GCA_027257055.1. Classification (NCBI taxonomy): domain Eukaryota; kingdom Metazoa; phylum Chordata; class Mammalia; order Primates; family Tarsiidae; genus Cephalopachus; species Cephalopachus bancanus. The sequence goes on from JAPVLO010000757.1 coordinate 818,606, forward strand.
TCAAACGCCTATGTGCATTGCTGCATTTGTCAAGATGGCCAAGCTTCAAAACAACCTAAATATTTGTAGATTCTGTGTTAATTAAGAAAATAACGAGCTGGGCTCAGTGGCTCAGCCTGTAATCCCGTGACTTTGGAAGGCTGAGGTGAGTGGGTTGCCTGAGCCTGCAGGTTCGAGACTCCAACTCAAAAAAAAAAAAAAATTACTAGAATGAGCAACTGAGTTTTGAATTTCCAAATATATACATGAAATACATCCCAGTTGAAGAAAAAAAATAAATTTATATAAATCTACCCTAAAGAAATAAAAATCAATGCATTATTTGAAAGAAACAAAATAATCCTCTTAAAAATGCTCAATAAGTAAAATAGAACACAAACAGAAAAAATAGAAATTACATACGAAGAAATTCAGAATATCAATATAGAGTAAAACTATAAAAAAAAATAAAACAGTAAAGCTGAAAAATACAATAATTGAATTTTAAAAAATTAACTACAGGGGCATAATACTCATAAACAAGCAGAAAAATATAAAATTAAAAAATATGATTTATAAATATTGAGACAGGAATACAAAATAAATAAATATAACATAAAATGTGTATAGACAATTGGGCTTATTGGACGCTATCAAGCAGACAAATATCCTGATGACAGAATGCAAAACCCTATTTTTTCTTTCTTTTCCTGTTTCTTTGTTTTTTGAGTTGGAGTCGCACTCTGTCACCCAGAGTGGAGTGGAGTGGTATGCTCATGGCCACTGCAGCCTAAGACTGCTGGGTTCTGGTGATCCTTCTGCCTCAGCCTTCCAAGTAGCTAAAAGTACAGGCATGAGCTACCATGACCAGCTCACTTTTTATTTATTGTAGAGACGAGGGCTCACCAACTTGCCTGGGCTGGTCTCAAACTCACAGGTCAGGAAATCCATTTATCTCAGTCTGCCATGTTCTAGGATTTCAGAATATTTATTTATTTATTTATTTTGAGTTGGAGCCTCACTCCGTCGCCCAGACTGGAGTGCAGTGGCTGCTCCTGGCCACCGCAGCCTCGACCTGCTGGGCTCTGGCGATCCTTCTGCCTCAGCCTTCCGAGTATCCAGAACTACAGGTGTACACTACCACACCCAGCTAATTTTTGATTTATTGTAGAGATGAGGTCTCGCCAAGTTGCCCGGGGGGGTCTCAAACCCGCGGGGTCAGGCAATCCACTCACCTCAGCCTCCCAAAGGTGCAGGATTGCAGGCTGAGCCACCAAGCCCGGCTCAAAATATTTTTGATTCCTCACTGGCTGAATTCAGAGTCAGAATTTACAGATATGGACCCAATGGTACAAGATCTGGAAAAACTGCCTTTGAAATATAAGGGAAAATAAAGACTTCCCAAATAAGCAAAACTGACTGTGTTTGTCTCTAGTAAAACATCCCTACAAGAAATGTTCAAGGGAATTATTTTCTTGACAAATAAAACAATAGTGAACAGCATTAAGTCTATAAAAATGTAAAGCTCTGTTAAAGATGCTGTATATTCAAATGCTCTGCTCTCAAAATGATAGTGTCTAAAATTCATATAATCTTCTACAGAATTCTTAAAAACATAAAATTTGAACACATTTTTCTTAATAGAGCCACAATATAAAATGTTTTTTTGTGACATTAATAAAGTGACAGGAGATGTAAAGAGATAAAAGTGTTAGCTCATGCTTTGAGCAATTTGGGAGGCTGATGTGAGTCTGAGCTCACAGATCTCAGATCAGTATGGGAAACTTGGTGAGACCTCATCTCTCCAATAAACCAAAATCTCAGCTGGGCATTATGGTGCGTGCCTAGTAATTCCAGCTACTGGGAAGGCTGAGGTAACTGAATTTCCTGGCTGGGCTCAGTGGCTCAGCCTGTAATCCCAACACTTTGGGAGGCTGAGGTGAGTGAATTACCTGACATCTCATCTCTACAATAATTCAAAAATTAATTGGAAATGGTAGCGCATGCCTGTAGTTCTGGCTACTTGGAAGGCTGAGTCATAAGGATTGCCAGAGCCTCGCAAATTGACACGGGTGTCAATGTGCACACCACTGCACTCTAGCTTAGGTGACTGAGTGAGTTCCAACAACAAAAAAAAGAGTGCCTGAGTCCAGCAGATTCAGGCTGCAGTACCATGAACATGCCACACTCCTGCCTAGGTGGCAGAGGAGAATCCATATCAAAAAACAAAAAAAAAAGGAAGCCAGGCTCGGTAGCTCAGCCTGTAATCCTGCACCTTTGGGAGGCTGAGGTGAGTGGATGGCCTGAGGTCGCGGGTTTGAGACCCGCTGGGAAACTTGGGCGAGACCTATCTCTACAATAAACCAAATTGAGGCCGGGTTCAGGGGCTCACCCTGTAATCCCAGCATATTGGGAGGCAGAGGTGAGTGGATTGCCTGAGCCCGTGGGTTCAAGACCTGCCTGGGCAACTTGACGAGACCTCATCTCTACAATAAATCCAAAAAATGAGCCAGCGTGGTAGCATGCGCCTGTAGTTCTAGCTACTCGGAAGGCTGAGGCGGCAGGATCGCCAGAGCCCAGCAGTCAAGGCTGCGGTGGCTGGGAGTGGCCACTGCACTCCAGTCTGGGGGACAGAGTGAGACTTCAACTCAAAAAAAGAAAACAAAACAAAACAAAACCAAAAAAGAAAACACACATTCACATTTTTGAAGCTCGCATCTTTTTTTTTTTTTTTTTGAGTTGGAGTTTCACTCTGTCGCCCACACTGGAGTACAGTAGCCACTCACGGCTACCGCAGCCTTAACCTGCTGGGCTCCGGCGATCCTTCCGCCTCAGCCTTTCGAGTAGCTGGAACTACAGGCGCGCGCTACCACACCCAACTGATTTTTGATTTATTGTAGAGATGAGGTCTCATCAAGTTGCCCAGGCGGGTCTTCAACCCGCGGGCTCAGGCCATTCACTCACCTCAGCCTCTCAAAGGCATGGGATTATAGGCTGAGCCAGGAGCCCAGCTAAAGCTCGCATCTTAAAGGCTCATAAGTAGGAAACGTACTATATTCTATACAAATAGTACCAAAAATCCAGGATTGCAACATTATATTAGAGAAAACACTTAGCAAGTAAAAGATTGTTATTTGTTTGGGAGGCAGAGGCAAGAGGATAGCTCGAGCTCAGGGATTCAAGACCAGTGTGGACAATTGAAGAAATCTTGTGTCTACAATAAGTAAAAAAATTAGCTGAGTATGGTGCTGTGTGCCTGTAATTCCAGCTGCTTGGAAGGTTTAGGATGAAGGATTGCATGAGCCCAGGGGGCCAAGGTTGCAGTCCCCATGAGAATATCACCGTCCTCCAGCCTGGGTGACATGGAGAGAATTTGACTCAAAAAAAAAAAAAAAAAAGCTCTCACATAAAGCAAAGAATAATATTACATAATGATTCAAAAATTAATTTAATAGTAATCAATAGCTGGTACAAATGAGTATGCAACTGATATCAGGGTTCCCAAATATATGAAGCAAATGTGGTCAAAATAAAGCAAAAAATACACAGCAGCACAGTGACTGAAATAATTGAATGTACCTTTCTCATTGATGACTTTCAATGCCAGACAAATGATCGAGGATTCAGAGGATTTGACCAACACTAGAAACAGTATAGAGTGAAAAGTCTTACAGAACTCTCCAATCAACATCAGCATATGCTGCATATTCAGTAGAATATAGCACATTCTTCTAGATAGACAACATATCATAACACAAAACATGTCTTAGCACATTAAAGAAGACTGAAATTAGCCTGGCACGGTAGGGCACACCTGTAATTAATCCCAGAATTTTGGAAGGTAAAGGTGAGAGGACTGATTGAGCCCACAGATTCAAGACCAGCCTGGGCAATATGGTGACACTCCATTTCTACAATAAAAACAAATTAGCCAAGCATGGCGCTACACACCTGTAGTTCCAGCGGATCACCGAACCACAGAAGGTCAAGGCTGCAGTGGTTGTGAGCATGTCACTGCACTCCAGCCTGGGTGGTAGTGAGACTCCAACTCAAAAATAAAAATAGAAAATAGCTGGGCTTGGTGGCTCATTCTGTTAATCCCAGCACTTTGGGAGACTGAGATGAGTGGATGGCCTAAGCCCATGGGTTCGAGACCAGTCTAGGCAACTTGGTAAAACCTATTCTCTACAATAAGTAAAAAATTAGCTGGGCATTGTAGTGCATGGCTGTATTTCTGGCTACTTGGAAGGCTGAGGCTGAAGGATTGCCAGTGTCAAGCAACGTGATACTTGGGTGACCGTGAGTGTGCCATTGCACTCCAGTCAGGGTGACAGAGTAAGACTAAAATTCCAAAAATTAAAAGAAAAAGATTGAAATTATACAATGTACTTACTTCTCACCATAAGGAAATAAAACTGAAAATAAAAAGTTGAAAAAAATTCAATGAAATTAAAAAATACTTGCAAGTTAAGCAACACAATCTCAAGAGTCAGGAGATTTAGGCTGGGTGTGGTGGCTCATGCATGTAATCCCAGCACATTCGGAGGTTGAGATAAGTGAATTGCTTGAGCCCTAGAGTTTGAGACAAGCATAGGCAGCATAGCAAGACCTCAATCCACAAAACATAGGCATAAGCCTTTTATTCCAGTTACTAGGTAGACTGAAGAGGAAGGTTTGTCTGAGCCCAGGAGGGTTAGCACTTTTGACTCGTGATCATTTCACTGTAAATGGAAGACATGGTAAGAATCCAACACAATAGCATCCAGAAGATTATTATCATAAAAATGTCAATTCGACCCACAGTGATATACAAATAATGTAATTCCTATGAATATTTCTGTGATGCTTCTTTTGGAAAAATATTTTTTAATCCTGAATTTATATAGAATCTCATGGAATGACAAATACGCAAAAAAAAAATTAGCAATAAAGGATAAGATACAGGTATCACACATCCTGATTTTAAAACATATGTCTAAGTTACAGGAATAAAAATATGTGGTACTAGCAAGCAGAAAGACAGATAATGGAACAAAATGCAAAACTTTAATATATATCCTTATGAATATGAATAAATAGTCTTTAACAGAGTTAGCATGGACACAATGGGGAAGCAAAACTTCTTCACAAATGGTGTTGGATAACCGGCTATCTATAAAACACACAAAAAAGAACATGATTAAATGCTTAAATGCAAAATCCATAAAGTTATTAGAACCAAATATAAGGTGGATGTTAAGACACTGTTCATGACAATGCTGTGTTAGATGACCCTAAAAACATAAGTATTGATGAAGAATAGAAAACTCCTCAAAGTAAAGAAACATATTCAGCGAAGTAAAAACATCTAAGAAGTGAGAAACTTATTAGGAAATTTAAACATGTAACAGGAGTTAAAATTCAAAATATTTAACTCCTAAAACAAAACAACAAAAATTAAAAAACATGACTGAAACATGGAAACCGAAATGAAGTGAGCCGGGCTCGGCGGCTCAGCCCGTCCTCCCGCGCCTTTGGGAGGCCGAGGTGAGTGGCTGGCCTGAGCCCGCGGGTTCGAGACCCACCTGGGCAGCGAGACCTCATCTCTACAGTAAATCAAAAAATCAGCCGGGCGTGGTGGCGCATGCCTGTAATTCCAGCTACTCGGAAGGCTGAGGCGGAAGGATCGCCGGAGCCCAGCAGGCCGAGGCTGCGGTGGCCGGGAGCGGCTACTGCCCTCCAGTCTGGGCGACAGAGTGAGACTCCAACTCAAAAAAAAAAAATAAATAAAATAAAATAAAATAAAATAAAAAAAAAGAAATGAAGTGAAATTTCTCCAAAGAAGACATACAGGTATCCAACAAGCCTTTCAAAAGATTTTCAAAAAGACAAATGCTGAGAGAAGTGTAAAACAAAAGCACAGTAATAAAAAACCTCACACCCATAAGGATGGTCAATATCAAACCAAATAACTAATGCTATTGAGGATGTAGATATGATGGAATGCTTGTGAACTGTTGCTGGGGGGGAAAATGATGCAGCCACTGTGAAAATAGGAAAATACCTCAAGATACTAAAAATAATCCTGTGACCCACAATCCAAATTCTGGGTGTCTATCCAAAGATCCAAAGCAGAACCTGAAAAAAATATGTGTACATCCACGTTTATGGCAGCATTGTTGACAAAAGCCAAAAGGTGGAAGCACCCTAAAGGTCCTTCAAAGAATGAATGGACAGAGAAAACGTGGCACCCTTAAAAAAAGAAATCTTGTCACATGTTATGGTAAGGATAGTTCTTGTGGACTTATGTTAACATAAATAAAACAGTATCAGCTGGATGGGGTTGCCCATGTCTGTAATGCCAGCACCTGGTCCCAGCAGTTCAAGACTTGCCTCGGCAATACAGTATGACAAGACTTGTGCTTAAAAAAAAAAAAAAAAAAAAGCCAGGCATGTAGGCACCAATCTGTAATCCCAGTACTCAGGAGACTGAGGTGGAATGATCACCTGAGCCAAAAAGCTCAGGTGAGCCTTACTTGAGCCACCACACTCCCGCCTGAGTGACAGAGACCATGGCTCATAAAACAAAATAAAACCTTAACCAGGAATTGGAAGATATCCTTGATATTGATATTGGTCTGAGTGATGATTCTTTTAATGACTATAGGAACAAAAGCAAATATAAGCAAGTTGGAGACATCAGATTAAAAAGCTTCTGCACAGTAAAGGGAACAGAAAGAAGACTTACAAGACAAGAGAACATATGTGCAAACTATATACCTGATGAGATTTTAATCTTCAAAATATATAAGAAAATTATACAAATCAAAGGCAACAACAGGAAAATGTTAATCATCTGACTAAAAAATAGCCCCAAAATGAATAGTTCTTTATCCAATGAGTACACACAAATTGCCAACAGATATATAAAACAGTGCTCAACTTCACAAAAAGAGGCAATTTCAAATAAACACAATAATGATATACTATCTCACACATGTTAGGATGGCTAATATCAATGAGAAGATAACTTTTGATAAAGATGAGAAGGAAAAGAAATCCTAGCCGGGCTCGGTGGCTCAGCCTATAATCCCACGCCTTTGGGAGGCTAAGGTTAGTGGATTGCCCGAGCCCGCGAGTTCGAGACCCGACTGGGCAGCGAGACCTCATCTCTACAATAAATCAAAAAATCAGCTGGGCATGGTAGCGCATGCCTGTAATTCCGTCTACTCGGAAGCCTGAGGTGGAAGGATCGCCGGAGCCCAGCCGGTGAGGCTTGTAGTGGCTGGGAGCGGCCACTGCACTCCAGTCTGGGCAACAGTGAGACTCCAACTCAAAAAAAAAAAAAGAAAAGAAATCTTGTATACTGTTGATGAGTATAAAATGGGTAGAGTAATTATAAAAATCATTAAAACATTTTCTTTTTGAGTTGGAGTCTCACTCTGTTACCCGGGCTGGAGGACACTTTTATTTCATGGCCACCACAACCTCAACCTGCTGGGTTCAGACAATCCTTCAGCCTCAGCCTTCCAACTAGCTGGTACTACAGGCAAGTGCCACCATGCTCGGCTATTTTTTCAGAGATGAGGTCTTGCCAAGTTGCCCAGCCTGGTCTCAAACCCAAGGTCTTAGGCAATCCTCTCACCTCAGCCACCCATATTGCTGAGATTATATGCATGAGCCACTGTGCCCAGCAGAATATTGCTTTAAAAATAAAAACAAACTACCATGTAACACAGAAATCCTTTTTCTGAATACATAAGCAAAGGAAATAAAATAAGTATCTCAAAGAATTATCTGTCCCCCTATGTTCTATGCAGCTTTTGTCAAATGGCCAAGCTTGAAAACAACCTAAATATCTGTGGATTCTGTGTGGATTAAGAAAATATCACATACATACACAATAGCATATCATTCAGCCATAAAAAAAATTAAAGAATCCTGCCATTTCAACCTTATGAATGAAACTGTAAGATTATGCTAAGTGAAGTGAGTCAGGCACACATCCAAAAATATTGTGAGAGTCTGAGCACAATGACTCAAGCCAGTAATTCCAGCACTTTGGGAGGCTGAGGTGAGAGGATGGCCCAGGGGTTCAAGACCAGACTGGGCAACTTGGTGAGACCTCATAACATCAATAAAAAAAAAACAAAAAAAACTGGGCATGGTAGCTCAGACCTGTAGTTCTAACTACTTGGAAAGCTGAGGTGGAAGATTTGCCTGACCACAGCAGGTCATGGCTACATTGGCCATTAACATGCCACTGTACTCCAGCCTGTGTGACAGTGAGACTCCAACTCGGGGGGGGAGGGAGAAAAACTGCATAATCTCACTCGAGTGGAATCAAAAAAATTGCACTCATAGAGGAAGAAGGTACAAGAATGGTCACCAGGACCTGAAGGTGGGAAAAATGGGAGATATTTTTCAATGGGTACAAAATTTCAATATCACTGAGTTTTAGGGAATGAATATATAACACAGAGACTTCTAATTAATAATGATGTCAAATACACTGAGAAAATTTGCTAAAATAATAGACATCATGTGTTCTCCTTAAAAAAACATAAAAACGGTCGGGCTCAGTGGCTCAGCCTGTAATCCCGCACCTTTGGGAGGCTGAGGTGAGTGGATTGCCTGAGCCCGCAGGTTTGAGACCCGCCTGGACAGCGAGACCAGATCTCTACAATAAATCAAAAAATCAGCTGGGCATGGTAGCCTATGCCTGTAATTCCGGCTACTCGGAAGGTTGAGGCGGAAGGATCGCCGGAGCCCAGCAGGTAGAGGCTGCGGTGGCCGGGAGCAGCCACTGCACTCCAGTCTGGAAGACAGAGTGAGACTCCAACTCAAAAAAAAAATAAAATAAATAAAATAAAATAAAAATAACAACTATGTAAGGTGATTGGTATTTTCATTAACATAATTATATTCATTGTTTCATAATGTATAGGCATATCAAATTATTACATTATACACAACATAGATTTATACTGTTTTATTTGGTAAGAAATCATTGGTTCGGAGGCTCAACCTGTCATCCTGCACTTTGGGAGGCTGAGGTGAGTGGACTGCCTGAGCCCGCGGGTTTGAGACCCGCCTGGACAACTTGGCGAGACCTCATCTCTACAATAAATAAAAAATCAGCTGTGCGTGGTAGCGCGCATCTGTAGTTCCAGCTACTTGGAAGGCTGAGGCGGAAAGATCGCTGGAGCCCAGCGGGTCGAGGCTGCGGTGGCCAGGAGTAGCCACTGCACTCCAGTCTGGGTGACAGAATGAGACTCCAACTCAAAAAAAAAATAAAAAAAAAAAAAAAAAATAAAAAAAAACAGTAAGTGGACTTTGATTTTCTGTGTAACCTTAAAAGTAGATCATTGAAGAAGCAGAGTTTTTGGAGAATTCAGAACATGGAATAATAGATGTCCTTCTGTGATAGCGAGAGAAAGAATCCCCGGCTTCTCAGAAACCATTTCCACTGGAGCAGCCACCTTTGCAAACCACATTTCAAGCTCTGCTTCCTCAACCTGTGTCATCTGCTTCTTTCACTCTTACCTACCTGGAGGTTTGGCTGATGTGCTGTGTCTCTTCATTTCCCAGGGCTCTTTCCTTTGCTCCAGACAGGTGATTAGGTCTGGCTTAGAGACAGCAAGTCCTGTTTAATTAGAAAAGTATATGACTCTTGCTGGGATTCTTCAATTGCAAACCTAGTATCGTGATCAGTTGAGAACACATCATACAAGATTCTAGAAAATTATCCCAAAATACTGTTCCCCCAAAAACCTTAGAACATATAGATAGAATTTTGAATTTGTGTGTTTTTTTTTTTTTTTTTTTTTTGGAGTTGGACTCTCACTCCATTTCCCAGGATGGAGTGCATTGGTATGCTTATGACCACTGCAGCATTGATCTGCTGGGCTCAGGCAATTCTTTTCCTTGGCCTTGCAAGTAGCCAGAACTACAGGTGCATGCTACCATACTTGGCTAATTTTTTGTTTTTTTGTAGAGATGAGATCTGGTCAAGCTGCCCAGGCTGTTCTCAAACCCATGGGCAATCTCATCACAGCCTCCCAAAGTTCTGGAATTATAGGCTTCAGCCACCACACCATGCCTTAAATTTGTTACTTGTTAGCTCAGTACTTGTGGCAGCAATTGGAGTGAGGTGTGGGCAACGATCTTTGATAACAGGAATCGGGAACTCATTTGCCCCAAAATTACCAGAAAACATTCTACAAAGGAAGGATATGAAATCCTTAGTATGAAATAGGGATTGTGTGTCAAAACTGTCCTCACCTAGAAAAACCAGGTTTCTGTGGTTCTCTAACATCACGTTCCTATACAACATCCGCTGAGTACGGTCCAGAAATACCCACTCCTCTTGAGAGAATTCTATGGCCACATCCTTGAATGTCAACAGCCCCTGAAAACAAAAACAACAACACATATTTACCAAGTGACCATGGCCTCCAGGTAAAGCAAGAGTGAAGAAAACAGGGTTCAGTTGATATGACAACTAGAATTATGCAATAAGGATAATTTGTAACACAGAAATATTCTGTAATGCATTGTCTGAGAAGAGAGGTGAAATAAGATCCACTCACCTGCCTCCCAAAGGGGAGGGGTTTCAGGGTAGCCCCCACCCCCGGCATTTCTTTTTCAGTGAAATATTTACATCACACAGAACATGTTGCATATGCTGCTTGGGTGGAAAACTCCCAGTGAGTTGTAAGGGTCTCAAGGGGTTTCACCAATGAACTGAATATTTTGTTAAAATGTAAATTCTGATTCAGGAGATGTAGGGTTAGTCTGAGCTTCTGCACTTTACTTTTCAGTTAATGGATCTCATTCTTGCCCATGCTAGGGTGCAGTGGCATAATCACAGCTCATTGCAGTCTCAATCTCCTGGTGAAAGAATACATTCTACATAGCCTCCCAAGTAGTTGGGATGAATTGGTATCAGATGCCAAGTCACACAGGTGCAACACAAAATCCATGTTGAGATCTTATTGGTAAAAAAATAGAGTAACTTCTTATTTTTTTTGGGATGGAGTCTCACTCTTGTTGCCCAGGCTGGAGTGAAGTGTCACGCTCATGGACACTACAGTGCTGACCTGCTGTGCTTAAGCGGTCCTTCTTCAGCCTTCCAAGTAGCTGGAACTACAGATGCAGGCAATATGTCTGGCTAGTTTTTTATGATTTATTATAGAGATGAGGTCTCACCAAGTTGCTCAGGCTGGTCTTATACCCCCAGGATCAGATAATCCTCTTGTTTCATCCTTATAAAAGAACTGGGGCTGGGCTCAGTGGCTCAACCTGTAATCCTGCACCTTTGGGAGGCTGAGGTGAGTGGATTGTCTGAGCCTGCGGGTTTCAGACCCACCTGGGCAACTTGATGAGCTCTCATCTCTCCAATAAATCAAAAATTAGCCAGGCGTGGTATCGCAAGCCTGTAGTTCCAGCTACTTGGAAGGCTTAGGCGGCAGGATCGCTGGAGCCCAGCAGGTTGAGGCTGCAGCCGGGAGTGGCCACTGCACTCCAGTCTGGGTGACAGAGTGAGACTCCAACTTAAAAAAAAAAAAAAAAAAAAAAAAAAAGGACTGGGAATACAGGCTAAGCCACCATACCTGACCAATATAGTAATTTGTAAACTCAGTTTAATAAAGAAACATTTAGGTAGAAATCAACCTACAGGTATTTCCCATAGTAAGTAATCTCCAAAAGTACGCTTATATTGCTTGTTTTTAATATCCTAGAGAGCAAGTGTCTTCTAACTATTCTTTTTCAGAATTCCCTGAGCTATTCTGGGCAGTAACTGCCACCCTGTTTAAATGTGTATTTTATTAACCATGTTCTCCATGGAGCTGATGAAACACCAAAACAGAACATTAAATGCACTTGTTTCGGCTGGGCACTTGGCTCATGCTTATAATCCCAGCACTTTGGGAGGTTGAGGTGAGAGGACTACCTGAACCCATGGGTGTGAGACCAACCTGGGCAACTTGGAGAGACCTTGTCTCTACAATAAATCAAAAGATTAGTTGGGTGTGGTTGTACATGCCTGTAATTCTAGCTACTTGGATGGCTGAGGCAGATGGATCATCCGAGCCCAGAGGTCAAGGCTATGGTGGCTGGCCATGAGTGTGCCTCTGCACTTCAGCCTGGGTGACAGAGGCAGAGTCCAACTCAAAAACCAGAAAAAAAGGACATGTTCTCATTCTTCACTAGGATCTGAGGATCTAGTGAATCTTAGATACCAGTGGGAATCTTAGATATCCATGCCTTCCCATGTTCCCCAACCACAATGGAACATTTTTATTACCGCAGGTCATATATTCATGGTGAGAACAGTTCATGACATCTAAGCAGTGTGGGTGAAGAGAACAGAGGCGGCTATGTAGGGAGCAGTGTCCGACAGACCCACTGAATATCACAGGAAGAACAAAAATAGTTGAGAAAAACATATTAGGCAGGACCATCACAAGGACAGCAGGAAGGCTTGCAATTTTTTTTTTTTTTTGAGTTGGAGTCTCACTCTCACCCAGACTGGAGTGCAGTGGCCGCTCCTGGCCACCACAGCCTCAACCTGCAGGGCTCCGGCGATCCTTCCACCTCAGCCTTCCAAGTCGCTGGAACTACAGGCACGTGCTACCACACCTGGCTGATTTTTGATTTATTGTGGAGATGAGGTCTCGCCAAGTTGCCCAGGCGGGTCTCAAACCCGCGGGCTCAGGCAATCCACTCACCTCAGCCTCCCAAAGTGCAGGATTACAGGCTGAGCCACCGAACCCAGCTGGCTTGCAATTTTTAAACACAGACATTCCTTTTGCCCTGGGACGCATTTACCTGAGAACCAGCTTTTTTTTCTTTTTCCCCTACTTCTCTGGGATTTCTTCTCAGGTGAGATTATCTAATCAAGTCCCACCTACATGTTGAAAATATGCCTTTATTCATTTTAAAATTAAATCGAATGTATTTTTTTTCAGTGTCTTACCACCCTCTTGAGAGTCCCTGCATTTGCTCTTTCGGCATCCCTGAGGATCTCTTTGATTTGTGGATTCTTCCACCATCTCCCTGAGGTGGGTTTATCTTGTCCTTTGGGATAGTTTTTCTTCCTTCACAAGTGGAAGATCATCAAGAGGACAGAAATTATTTCCACTTTTCCCTGATGTGTCTAATGTGCACAGAAACCAGTGGCCAATCTAAAATGGATTTCTTGAAAATTACTAATTTTAAAAAATAAAAATGGTCTGGGTGTGGTTGCTCATGCCTATAATCCCAGCACGTTGGGAGGCCAATGTCAGAGGATTCTGGGGGCCCACGGGCTCGAGATCAGCCTGGACAACTTGGCGAGACCTCATCTCTACAATAAATCCAAAAATTAGCCAGGCATGGTAGCATGTGCCTGTAGTTCCAGGTACTTGGAGGACTAATGCAGAAGGATCACCTGAACCCAGCAGGTCGAGGCTGTGGTGGCCGTGAGGTTGCTACTGCACTAAAGCCTGGGTGAGAGTGAGATTCCAATTCCAAACCAACAAAAAAACTTAAGGGTTAATCAACCACAAATGAGACAGTCAACTGTCAAACGTCTGACACAACTCCATTATAGACTGGGGGGGGGAATCTCTGGCCCGTTGCTTGCTTGTACTCAGCTAAAATAATTTTCAGATGCTGACAAGGTAGGCACAAGTATGCACCTGTCCAGACTAACTCTGGGAAAGTGGGAGTAGGGGCACTAACTCTGTTTTGTTAAATAAAGGAACAAGGAGACTGTGAACTAACGAGAAAGAAAAGTCACCACTTTCCAGGACTCCTTTCATCACCCAAATGGCTGCAGGTCTAAGCAACCTCTTGATCTTATTCCCCCTCTGCCCCCAGCCTGGATAAACATTAAAAAAAAAAAAAAAAAAAAGGACACAAGACCCAAAAGGGTCTTTAGACACCGACCCCCATCTTCTTGATTTTATGTTCCTCCTAAATAAAGTCACAGACCCTGCTCCACTCCTTGCTCACTTACTATCTTGCTACAAGCAGAACAGGGTTTGCACCTGGTGACACCAACTGCCAAGGACCCTGATACCATACCCTGGGGATATCCACCTGGATAGTCCAAATCAGGAGAGGCCAAGCTGTCACTCACCAGCAACTGCCTGTGGCCGGCTTCTCCCTGCCCCTTCTCAAAGCCTTTCCCCGAGGCTCTCCAGGGACCCCACAACACGAGACCTGGCTGGGGATTCTGGACTCGCGATTCACTGTTGGCCCAAGGGAACTCCTTAGGCTGTGACGCAGCCTCCGTTTAACCTTGGGGAGGAGAGAGTGACCGTGCCTGGACCAGTCTCCCCCTCTCCCACAGGCCTCACACGCGGGTCGGATCCTCCCCACAGCCATCCCGAGTCCCGAACTCCTGGAGAGTGGGGCTGTTTGGAGAGGGTTAGGCGGGTGAGGTCGCCGCTGGGAAAGGACACCAGGGTCCCAGCCCAGACCCACCCTGCGCCGAGGGGACCGAACCGAGGCACCGGCGGGACGGGTCCAGGCTCGGAGCTGAGGGGAGGCCGGTCCGGCACAGCCGCGTCATCCGGGTCCATCCCCGCTCCCCCCTCCCACCCGCTCGAATACTCATCACCTCCTGCCTTCCGGGTGTCCAGGCGGACTCCCAGGACCTGCTGGTCACAGGGCAACAGTGACTGAAGCGAAAACACACAGCTCTTTCAGAGACGACTTAGCGTTTCCGCAGGTGCAAGATACAAAAAGCCCGGCCAGCGTACGGAAGCCGCCCTCTCACTTCCGGCTATGCTCTGATTGGATAGGTTCCAAGTCGGCATCCGCTGATTGGATGAGGCTCTGCACGCCACCTCTCTGATCTTGATCGACAGGAGATGGATCTGCAGGCGGCAAGAAAGACATGTTTTTTGCTTGCAGCAATGTAAGGCTGAGTGGCCTCCCTGCACCGGAAGTTGGAGTGAAGAGCGGAATGTGCAGTGCCTGGAGGCACATGCTGGGAACTCTGGTGTGCGAATGACTCCGGGTCGGCTGGTCTCTGTGCTGCCAGACAAGCCCAGCATGTCCCTGGGCTGGGGTGGAGTGCCCCTCGCAGGGCATTCTGAACTCTGATATAGGAATGGCGGTTGGTGGATGGGTCGCTGACCTGCAAGACTCCATCCCAGTCTGCGCTGGTTGCAGGAGGTGATCAGTCAAGAAGGGCAGGAAAGGGTGGTGCGTCTCGTCCCATCAAAGTCCTGCTGGCCGCTGACTTCCTGCCATCAGGTCATCACGGGGAGTGAGTTCGGAGAGGATCATGAGGGGCACGAAGGGATGGGCAGGGGGGATGACGAGGTGACGCTCCAATGCACATGTTCCTGGCCCACGTGGGGCGGGCTCAACGTCTGTCATCCCTGCACAGCCAGCAAATTTTTGATTTATTGTAGATGAACTCTCGCCAAGTTGCCCCAGGTGGGTCTTGACCCCCGCGGGCTTAGGCTATCCACTCCCCTCGGCCTCCCAAAATGCTGGGATTACAGACTGAGCCACCGATCCAGCCGAAATTTTTACACCATTTCTCTGTGACAGTCTGATGGAAAGCCCTTCAGAATGAACAGACCACATGGATGTGTAAGGACCTGTCCCTACTTATTTATAATTATGAATGGGCAAATTTGTTAAGAACTGTTAAAAATTACTAAATCGTAGTTTCAATTGCAAGGAACAAATTGTTCACATCTTACTACTAGAACTATAATGCAGCAACTAGGTAAGAGCGATCAATTCTCATTTTTACTGTGCTCAAATAAAGTACCCATCTATCTGGCAGATGTACTAGGCCTAGGACAGTTTTTTTAAAACTCTTCATGTTATGGAAGCTGTTTAGCATTTAGAGGTTTACCTGTTTTATAGGAGGGTGCTAATTAGGCACAACACGTGATTTATTCTTTTGTTTATAAAATAAAACTTTAGCAAGCCTGATATAACAAATAGTGGTGTTATTTAACATTAATGTATTAACACATGCTAAAATTGAAAATAAAATTTATTAGAGCACTTGCAAGTTTGGGTGGAAAAGCAAATTAAAATTACAATTAATTGTTAGCAATTACATATGCCCAGTAACAAATTTGCACTATCTTTTAAGTCAAAATAGAAGTTAGAACAGCAGAAAAAAATTATAACTAACGTGATTATATACCAAGAATTTTTTTTTGAGTTGGAGTCTCACTCTATCGCCCAGACTGGAATGCAGTGGCCGCTCCTGACCACTACAGCCTCGACCTGCTGGGCTCCGGCAATCCTTCCACCTCAGCCTTCCAAAACGCTGGAACTACAGGTGCGTGCTACCACGCCCAGCTGATTTTTGATTTATTGTGTAGATGAGGTCTTGCCAAGTTGCTCAGGCAGGTCTCAAACCCACGGGCTCAGGCAATCCACTCACCTCAGCCTCCGAAAGGCGCGGGATTACAGGCTGAGCCACCGAGCCCAGCCAAGATTTTTTTCTTCATAAGTCTCCCTTCTTGATACTCATCGTGATTTTTGCATACCGTTGATGATGACATGCTTGGATTCTGTTGTCCCTGTATTTGTATGTGTGTGTGTATTGTAGCTCCTTTTTAAATTTTTTTTTATTTTTATTTATCTGGGTTTTTTTTTTTTTTTTTTTTGAGTTGGAGTGTCACTCTGTCGCCCAGACTGGAGTGCAGTGGCCTCTCCCAGTCACTGCAGCCTCGACCTGCTGGACTTCGGCGATCCTTCCGCCTCAGCCTTCCGAGTAACCGGAATTACAGGCATGTGCTACCACGCCCCGCTGATTTTTTGATTTATTGTAGAGATGAGGTCTCGCTGCCCAGGCGGGTCTCGAACCCGCGGGCTCAGGCAATCCACTCACCTCAGCCTCCCAAAGGCGTGGGATTACAGGCTGAGCCACCAAGCTTGGCTTGTAGCTCCTTTTTTTAATTGAAAGTAACTCAGACACTTAATGGACCTTTGAAATAATGTTGACGTTTTAAAAAATTACATGAAGAGTTTACCCATAAGCATTGTTTTAGTTATACATATATATTTTTTATTTATAGCAGCTTGTTTAATTATGAAAACTATTTGTTGGCCAATCAGTTTTCAGCGTTTTACTGATAATTCAGAAGTTTTTGAGGTTTGGCACCAACAATTTTAAATTAGTCATAACAAAAGCATTATATAAATAGAGATTAAGCTGGTCTTCGATAGATTTGTAATTTTATAGTGTTGATGAAATGTATGTTGACAGTTTTAAAGATATATTTTATATTATTAATTATTAAAGTATATGCATTTATGAGTACTCATTTACTTGAAAGCAAATTTGGTAGCATGCTGGACAAAATATGCAACAGGTATACATGTAAACATAATTAAACAATTCTAGATTTATAACTTTTTTTAGTTTTAGCCATGAAAGACTAAAAAGTTTATTATTATTATTATTATTTTGAGTTGGAGTCTCACTCTATCACCCACACTGGAAAGCAGTGCTCCCGGCAACCGCAGCCTCAACTTGCTGGGCTCTGGCGATCCTTACATCTCAACCTTCCAAGTAGCTGGAACTACAGGTGTGTGCTACCACACCTGGCTAATTTTTTGATTTATTGTGGAGATGAGGTCTCGCCAAGTTGCCCAGACGGGTCTCGAACCCGTGGGCTCAGGCAAATCACTCACCTCAGTCTCCCAAGGCGCGGGATTACAGGTTGAGCCACAAAGTCGGGCTAGTTTATTATTATTTTTAAGATATTCAAATTTAGCCGGGCTCGGTGGCTCAGCCTGTAATCCTGTGCCTTTGGGAGGCTGAGGTGAGTGGATTGCCTGAGCCCACGGGTTCGAGACCTGCCTGGGCAGCAAGACCTCATCTCTACAATAAATCAAAAAATCAGCTGGGCGTGGTAGCGCTTGCCTGTAATTCTGGCCACTTGGAAGGCTGAGGCGGAAGGATCGCCGGAGCCCGGCAGGTTGAGGCTGCGGTGGCTGGGAGCGGCCACTGCACTCCAGTCTGGGCGACAGAGTGAGACTCCAACTCAAAAAAAAAGATATTCAAATTTAAATTGTATTTCTGACAAAATTGGAACCAGCTTGCATGGCTAAACTTTGTCCCAGTAGGCAGTTCAATAAAAGCTGTGCAGGTTTAAATGCTGTTTATATTTTAGTTAGAACTGGTTGAACTGTATAAGCAATACCAATGTAAAAGGGAGAAAGAAATACAAAAACAAACGTAGAGAGAACTAAAAAAAAGCAAATCAGAGATCTGAAACCAGAAAACAGAATTATGGCCATAAACAGAACAAACAAAACAAATCCAACCCAAATAACATGAACATCCAGAGACCCTGTAATGGGTCATTCAACATTACCAATTGACTTTGCAGAGAATCCAGGGCTTGCCCTTTGAGAAACGTACTCTGTAATTCTGTCCAAACCTGAGAGAAGTTCCTTAACATACAGTCCAGGAGATTTGTAGGCTTGGAGGCCTTACATCCCACATTGTTAAAAACCAGTAAATCAGCCAGGCTTCGTGGCTCAGCCTGTAATCCCGTGCCTTTGGGAGGCTGAGGTGAGTGGATTGCCTAAACCCACGGGTTTGAGACCCGCCTGGGCAGTGAGACCACATCTCTACAATAAATCAAAAAATCAGCGGGGCGAGGTAGTAATTCCGGCTACTTGGAAGGGTGAGGCGAAAGAATCGCCGGAGCTCAGCAGGTCAAGGCTGCGGTGGCCAGCAGCAGCCACTGCATTCCAGTCTAGGCGACAGAGTGAGATTCCAACTCAAAAAACAAAACAAAACAAAAAAACTCCCAGTAAATCACAGGAGGCACCTGATGAAAAGCAGACCTCCAATACAAAGAGATAAGCAAAGGCTAATAAAAGTTTGTAGCCTAAATGTCAGTCTTGAGGTGTAGCAGAAGGAAGCCCTGTAGCAAAGAGCACAGCAAGGATGCAAAGAACAGAAAGGGACCAATGTTACAAGCAATCAGAGGTCAAGTGGGTCCCCAAACAGGAACCAGTTACTAAACCAAGATACTGCCAACAGAAACCAGATACTAATCTGAGACATGGTTCTACCAACATCTTAGGTCAACAAACAGAGTCTAAGGAGAAGCCTCGTCAGACTCTGTCCTTTACAGAGCTGTGGCCACATACAAATTAAACAGATTCTTACCTCCCAGGAGAATGCAGATGTACTCAGGAATAGTGAGACAATTGCAAGCCAGTAGTCATCCCAACTCCCTTTGAGCCAGATGAGAGGTTATGGGGCCCTGGAACATCACAGAGGGTGCCTGCCCACAACTTCCCACAGAGCCAGGTTGGCAACTCATCCCGCTGAGGCCTCCAAATATTATAGCCAGATTGTGAGAAAGGACAGCAACGTTCAGAGAGGGCCAAATTTTGAGTTCTTTATTGATACTGGTGACTGGAGCAGACTAGTGTCCAAACAACTCTCGGCCCCAAACAGAGTGAGTAGGCAGTATTTAAAGGCAGAAATTACATAAGCTGTACAGTTTGAAGAGTATTTCTTGGCAATACATTTGGTTATGAAGGGGTATGGATGGTTACAGAATTTGTACAACTAGGGAATTTCCAAGCACCTAGTGATTAGAAATGTGGGTGTGTGATTGTGTTTATGGGAGGGTTACATAAGCGGGTTATTTTTAGTTTAACATGGAGGATTTGTTACAAAATGGAGTTACTTATGTCAAGCAAGCTGGTTTTTTTTTTGGAATTGGAGTCTCACTCTGTCACCCAGGCTGGTGGGCAGTGGCATGCTCCTGGCAATCACAGCCTTGACCTGCTGGGCTCCTGAGATCCTTCCACCTCAGCAATGTAAGTAGCTGGAGCTACAGGTACACACTACCATGTCTGGCTAATTTTTGATTTATTGTAGAGATGAGGTCTTGTCAACTTGCCCGGGGCAGGCGGTCTCAAACCCATGGGCTCAGGCAATCCTCTCATCTTGGCCTCCCAAAGTGCCTGGTCATCAAGCAAGCTATTACAAGCTGTTACAGGTTTTGCAGGTAGATATTTCAAGCTGGAACCTGCTCTCTTCCATGCTCGCTTTACCTAGAGGCATGGTCACTTGGTAACTATGTGTTGTTGTTGTTGTTGTTTTCAGAAGCCATGGGCATTCGAGAATGTGGTCATAGAATTCTCTCCAGAGGGATAGTCAGCAGATATTGTACTGGAACGTGATGTTAGAGAATCACAGAAACCTGTTTTTTCTAGATGAGCACTGTCTTAAAACACAATCCCTATTTCATATTAAGAATTTCATATCCTTTCTTTGTAGAATGTTTCTTGGGAATTTCTGCTTTATGAAAAATGAGTTTCAAATTCCTCCTATCAAAGACAAGTTGGTGATTTGTTAGCATAGAAAAGAATATATTAAAGATGCTTTATTTTCACATGAAGCAGTCTCTATTTTGAATTGACATGTGTCCTTCTATCTATATTAGTGGTAAAACCAGAAATTTATTAGCATAGAATATCATTATACACACTGCAATTCAACTGCAACCATAAGGTTTTTTTGATCAAATCAACACCAATCAAATTTTAATTTTAAAACTTTGTTAAAAATGCAACTTTGAATAGGAAACTTTTAAAAAATGTACAAGTTGTGATCTCTGACCTTGAGAAACATACAGTTTACTTGCAGACCAGAAAGGACCCATAGAAACTTATAAAATATATGATAATAAATATAAACTGTATTAAATGTACTGGGAATAAAAGCAGGAAGTGACTATATTGTGGTTAATTAGAGCAATAAGTTATGACCTGTTCAAATGTGTGACTTCTGTCTTTTTTTTTAATCAATATTTTTTATTATGATATTGTGGGGTACAGTTAAGGGTTAGGTATACAAATATGCTTTGTTCAGGCACCCTTGTTGATAAGAAGTCTCTCCCCATCCCCAGACAGATATTTACTACCATTAATCCCATCTCCCTTCCCCTCCCCCCCATAGTTTCCCACCACTGTCAGTCATTTTCTTATAGTATTACATTGGATGTTCAAGGTTCACTATATTACTGAGAACATGTGATACTCAGTTCTTTGTTTCTGTGAGTGATCACTCAGTATTATAAACTCTAGTTCAATCCAGGTTGCTGCAAAATTCATGGTTTTGCTCTTTTTATGGCTGTGCAGTATTCCATCGTGTATATGTACCACATTTTAAAAATCCAGTCCTCTTTTGATGGAGAGCGTGGTTGCTTCCAGGTTCTTGCTATTGTGATCAATGCTGTGATAAACATAGATGTACAGGTATCTTTTTTATAGAGTGATTTGAGTTCTTCAGGGTATATCCCAATAGGGGAATTGGGGTCATATGGGAGGTTAATATTTAGAGATTTTAGGAATCGCCATACTGTTTTCCACAGAGGTTGTACTAGTTTGCACTCCCACCAACAGTGTAGAATTGTTCCCTTTGCACCACACCCTCTCCAGCAACTGTTATTTTTTGAGTTATTGATAATTGCCATTCTGCCTGGAGTTAGGTGGTATCTCAGTGTGGTTTTGATTTGCATCTCCCTGATGATTAGTTAGGTTGAACATTTCTTCATGTGTCTGTTGGCTGCTCAGATGTCATCCTTTAAGAAGTGTCTGTTCATATCTTTTGCCCATTTTATAATGGGATTGTTTGGTTTTTTTCTTTTCAGCACGTTTGAGTTCCTTGTAGATCCAAGATGTTAAGCCTTTGTCAGACCTGGAGTTGGCAAATACTTTTTTCCAGTCTGTAGGATGTCTCCCTGCTCTCTTGATGGTTTCTTTGGCTTTGCAGAAGCTTGTCAGTTTAATGAGGTCCCACTTGTCTATCTTATCTCTTATGGCCTGTGGGTTTTGGGTTTTGTTCAGGAATTGGATGCCAGTTCCAATTTCCATGAGGGTATGTCTTTCATTTTCTAAGGTTCTTATGGTTTGAGGTTTTACATTCAGGTCTCCATTTAGAGTTAATTTTTGTGTATGGGGATAGATAGGGGTCCAATTTCAATCTTCTGCATGTGGTCAGCCAGTTTTCCCAGCACCATTTACTGAATAAGTTCTCCTCTCCCCAGTGGTAGGTGGTTGAGACTTTGTTGAAGATGAGTTGGTTGAGAAATTGAGGTTTTGCTTCTGGAATCTCAATTCTATTCCATTGATCTATATGCCTGTTCCTGTACCAATGCCAAGCTCTTTTGATTATTGTAGCTTTATAGTAAAGTTTGAAGTCTGGTAATATGATACCACCTGCTTTGGTTTTTTTTTGCTGAGGATTGTTCTGGGTATTCTTGGTCATTTGTGTTTCCATATGAATTCCTGTGTTGTTTTTTCTAGGTCTGAGAAGAATGTTGCTGGTAATTTGATGGGTATTACATTAAATCTGTAGATTGCCTTAGGTAAGATGGACATCTTCACAATGTTGATTCTTCCAATCCATGAGCATGGGATATTTTCTCACTTGTTTGTGTCATCTTTGATTTCTTTGAGCAGTGTTTTGTAGTTTTCATTGTAAAGGTCTTTCACGTTTCTGGTTAGGAAGATGCCAAGGTATTTCTTTGTGTGTGTGTGTGTGTGTGTGTGTGTGTGTGTCTATTTTGAATGGAATTGTGCTTTTTATTTGAGTTTCTGTTTGTTTATTATTGGTGTAAAGAAATGTGATTGTCTTATCTTATATCCTGAGACTTTGCCAAAGTCCTTTATCAGTGAAAGGAGGTTTTTGACAGATTCTATTGGGTTTTCAAGGTCCACGATCATGTCATCTGCAAAGAGAGATAGCTTGACTTCCTCTTTTCTTATTTTAATACCCCTGATTGCCTTCTCTTCTCTGATTGTTCTAGCCAGGACTTCAAATACTATATTGAACAGGAGAGGTGAGAGTGGGCATCCTTGTCTGGTTCCAGTTTTCAGGGGAAATGGTTCCAGTTTTTGTCCATTTAGGAGTATGTTGGCTGTGGGTTTCTCATAAATGGCTTTTACTGTTTTGAAGTATGTTCCCCGTATGCCTAGGAGTTCAAGGGTTTTTATCAAGAAGGGGTGCTGGATTTTATCAAAAGCTTTTTCTGCATCTAATGATATGATCATGTGGTTTTTGTTTTGACATCTGTTGATGTATTTAATTACATTTATGGTTTTACAAATGTTGAACCAGCCTGCATCCCAGGGATGAAGCCTACTTGCTCATGGTGGATGATTTTTGAGATGTGTTGTTGAATCCGGTTTGCTAGGATCTTGCTGAGAATTTTAGCATCTATGTTTATCAAAGATATTGGCCTGTAGTTCTCTTTCTTTGTTGGGTCTTTACCTGGCTTGGGTATCAATGTGATGTTAGCTTCACAAAATGACTTTTGACTCACTAGTACTGAGCTAAGAACTCACAAAATTAAGGTGGGGAGCAGTGGCTCAAGCTCCCAGCACTTTGGGAGGCCAAGATGAGAGGTTTGCCTGAATCCATGGGTTGGAGAACAGCCTGAGCAACTTTGCAAGACCTCATCTCTACAATATTAACAAATTATCTGGGTGTGGTAGCAAGCACCTGTAGTTCTGATTACCTATGGAAGGCTGAGAGGGAAGAACCATCTGAGCTCAGCAGGTTTATGCTGGGTTTGTCTGGGCCACCAAGTGAGATTCCAACAACAAAAAAAAAACCCCACATATTTAAAGTTCTATATAAATATTCTAAAGGTTCTGTTGGGAAATAGCATTTGGGGGTTAATTTTCTAGAATCTTGTATAATGTGTTCTCTACTAAGCACGATACTACATTTGTAATCAAAGAACCCTAACAATGGTCATGTTTCTTCTTTAAAAAATAAAATAGGAGCCGGGCTCGGTGGCTCAGCCTGTAATCCCGCGCCTTTGGGAGGCTGAGGTGAGTGGATTGCCTGAGCCTGCGGGTTCAAGACCCGCCTGGGCAGCGAGACCTCACCTCTACAATAAATCAAAAAATTAGCCGGGCATGGTAGTGCATGCCTGTAATTCCGGCTACTTGGAAGGCTGAGGTTGAAGGATCGCCGGATCCCAGCAGGTGGAGGCTGCGGTGGCCAGCAGTGGCCACAGCACTCCAGTCTGGGCGACAGAGTGAGACTCCAACTCAAAAAAATAATAATAAAATAAAATAAAATAAAATAAAATAAAATAAAATAGACTTTGCTCTCTCTAAGCCAGACCTGATCACGTGTCTGGAGCAAAGGAAAAAGCCCTGGGATGTGAGGAGACTTAGCATGTTAGTCCAAACTCCAGGTAGGTGGGTTTGAATGAAGCAGACGACATAGATCCAGGAAGAAGAGCTTGGAATGTGGTTTGGGAAGGTGGTCTGCTCCAACGGAAATGGTTTCTGAGATGCCTGGGATGATTTCTCTCTTGTTCCACAAAGGAACATCTATTACTCCATGTTCTGAAATTCTCCAAAAACTCTGCTTCTTCTTCAGTGATCTCATTTCAAGTTTATAGAGGAAATCAAAGTCCACTTAATGGGTTTTTAAGAACTGTATGATCTGACTACCTTTCTGATACATTTGGAAATGTGCAAATATCTACTTATTTATTTAGAAAATTCATGTCAAAATAATTTTTGTTTTCTTTATGTCCCATGTTTGAAATATTTGAGAGTAGTGATTTTAGTATTTGATTAAGAATTTTTTTTTTTTGAGTTGGAGTCTCACTCTGTCACCCAGACTGGAGTGCAGTGGCTGCTCCTGGCCACCACAGCCGTGACCTGCTGGGCTCCGATGATCCTTCTGCCTTAGCCTTCCAAGTAACCAGAATTACAGGCATGCGCTACCACGCCCGGCTGATTTTTTGATTTATTGTAGAGATGAGATCTTGCCTGCCCAGGAGGGTCTCGAACCCATGGGCTCAGGCAATCCACTCACCTCAGCCTCCCAAAGGCGTGGGATTACAGGCTGAGCCACCAAGCCTGGCTTTTAATTTTTTTTGAGTTGGAGTCTCACTCTGATACCCAGAATGCATTCCAAGTAGCTGGAACCACAGGCTTGCACTACCACACCAGGCTCATTTTTTATTTATTGTAGAGATGAGGTCTCACCAAGTTGCCCAGGTGGGTTACGAAGCCGCGGGCTCAGGCAATCCACTCACCTCAGCCTCCCAAAGGCATGGGTTTACAGGCTGAGCCACTGAGCTCGGCTTAAACTATATTTTAATGGCAGAACTACTGGGAGTTTCTGGGCACTGACTATACCTAGGACATGAAATTAAATAAAGCTCCCTAACAATTGAAGTTCCCATTTTGGTTGCCAAGTTGTTAGTTAATAGTTGGCTATCGTCACTAGGTTGCTGCGTAGCCAAGTACTGCAAAGTAAACCTTTAAAGCTTGTCACAAACTGCACCAATTTGCCAAGATTTTTTCTGGCATTTGCCTACTCTTGACCCACACATTTAATAAATTCATAATTAATCAAATACAACCTGCTGGCGTAGCTTCTTCTTGCTTGCTCGGTCATAACACTACAACCTACATCAAAGACCCATGGCCCTGGACAGTCCTGTGGTCTTAAACCCGCTTTCTCCAAAGACCTTTAAAAAAACCAATTCTTTGCTTTTCCATGTCTCACTTGCCTCTGTCTGCCCCTTTCCAATCTGTGAAAGGTGGTTAATAAACTTTACTTCTTTCTACTTTCCCCTTTGTTGCAATCTGGCATCATTCCCATGGCAACAGTCCACCTCACCTCAGTTTATGCTTTCACAGAGCACAGGAATCACTTCTGCCTTTTCCCCTAAACACAAGCAATTTGTGTGAAAATGCAAAGAAACCACTCAATCAACTTAAATGTATTTCCTATAAATTACTCTCTTGGAGGAAGACAAAACTTAGACTACACCAACAGCGAATGTCACAGTGAAATGTCAAAATGAGGCAGGGACACATCAATAGATAAATTTCCCATTGGCTGGTTTTAGGAAGCAGTGAGACATTTTAAAATTACATTTTACTGCAGACCAAGTTGGCAGCCATTCCCACCTGGGAAATCAAAAGAAAACCCCTGTAAGATGTAAGAATAGGACAACTCATAATAATAATCACTAAAAATCTTTCATGCTGGGCACAGTGGCTCACGCCTATGATCCCAGCACTTTGGGAGGCAGAGATTACAGGATTTCCTGAGTTTACAGTTTCCAAATCATCCGCAGCAACTTGGAGAGATGTTGTCTCTAAAATAAAATTTAAAAAATCAGCCAGGCATGGTGGCGCATGCCTGTGGCTCCAGCTACTAGGAAGGACGAAGTAGAAGGATCACCAGCAGGTTGAGGCAGAGATGGTCATGAGTGTGCCATTGCACTACAGCCAGGGGAAGAGTGAGACTCCAAAAATAAATAAATTAATAAATAAAGGCCAGACTCAGTAACTCAAGCTGTAATCCTAGCATTTTGGGAGGTCAAGGCAAGAGAATTGCCTGAGCCTGTGTGTTCAAGATGATCCTGGGCAAATTGTTGAGTCCTCGTCTGTACAAAAAATTGCCGAATTTGTTAGCACATATCTGTAGTTCACATAAGGCAGGAGGTGGCCAATGTTATTGATTAATATACTATGTGACAGAGTGAGATTCCGACTAAAAATATGTATAAATACTCAAGTGTTTTATCACATAAACAAAGGTATGAGTATTACATATACTCACTCATTAGTGGACCCTGAACATTTATCAGAATACTATAAGAAAGTGATTGGAAGTAGTGGGACACTGACATTGCAGGGGGTATAACATCAATAAGCGTACCCAACCGGGCTTGGTGGCTCAGCTTGTAATCCCACACCTTGGGATACTGAAGTGAGTGGATTGCCTGGGCCCGCGGGCTTAAGGCCCTCGTGGGCAACTTGGCGAGACCTCATCTCTACAATAAATCAAAAAATCAGTCGGGCATGGTAGCACATGCCTGTAACTCCGGCTACTCGGAAGTCTGAGACGGAAGGATCGCAGAGCCCAGCGGTCGAGGCTGCAGTGGCCGGGAGCAGCCACTGCACTCCAGTCTGGGTGACAGAGTAAGAACTCAACTCAAAAAAAATAAGAGTACCTAAACTTTACATGTACGGTGACCACTTATGACCTAACCCTGAATTGTACCCTACATTTTAAAGTAAAAATAATACAAAAAAAGAGGAAACCACAGAAAAATGGTGTCCCTGGATGAGGAAAATGTCAACACACAATTTCTACTCCACACTAAGAATTTCAAGTCTTTCTTTGAAGAAAAATCACATTTGAATAGAAATGTAAAAATTAGTAGAAACACTGTGCAAGCATGTTGCGACATTACATCATGATCAAGCTCCCTTTATGTCAGGGATGCTTAGGAGGTTCAGCATTTGGGAATTCATCAATACAATTAGTCACATTAATAAAATCAATGAGAAAGACATAATCTTGTTAATAGATTTAAAAGATTTTGTGAAATTAACAAGAAAACATTTTACATTTAAAGACCAAATAATAAAGAAGTGTAATATATTTCCGAAACACATCAGAAACAGTAGAAATGAAAAATAATGAAAATACATGTTAGGAAGAAAGATTAAGTGGTATCATTAAGTCAATAATCCTCTAATCAGTTTATCAATTGTGCTTGATACTGATATACGTACCAGCTGCTTGTGTTCTGAAGAAAAAAAATTTTTTTCAAGGAGTATATAAATTGGAAATCCATAAAAATTTTGAAAGACATTATTGTATACAATAAGGACTTGAAAAGTAAAACAGTGGGATACTGTCTTTAAAAACAGACTTAGGGCCAGGCTCGGTGACTCAGGCTGCAATTCCAGCACTTTGAGAGCCCGCGGGTTTGAGACTCACCCAGGCAATTTGACGAAACCACATCTCTACCATAAATCAAAAATTAGCCGGATGTGGCAGCACGTGCCTGTAGTTCCAGCTACTTGGAAGGCTGAGGCGGAAGGATCACCAGAGCCTAGCAAGTCCAGGCTGTGGTGGCTGGGAGCGGCCACTGCACTCCAGTCTGGGTGATGGAGGGAGACTCCAACTCAAAACAAAATTAAAGTAAAAATAAAAACAGAGAGTGGAATACTCCCGGGGAGGGGGAGGATACCTCATCAACAAGTGTACCTGCATAACAGTATATATATATATATATATATCCTTGAACCAGCCATTTTTGCCTCATCCTCCTCTGGCATTTTTTTTTTTTTTGAGTTGGAGTCTCACTCTGTCACCCAGACTGGAGGGCAGTGGCCACTCCCAGCCACTGCAGCCTCGACCTGCTGGGTTCCAGCGATCCTTCCGCCTCAGCCTTCCAAGTAGCTGGAACTAGAAGTGCGTGCTGCCACACCCGGTTAATTTTTTTGATTTATTGTAGAGATGAGGTCTCGCTTGCTTAAGCGGGTCTCGAACCCTCAGGCTCATGCAATCCACTCACCTCTGCCTCCCAAAACTCTGTCATTACAGGCTGAGCCACTGAGCCTGGCCTCTGGCATTTCTTTTCAGGTGAGATTATCTGGACAAGTCACATCTAGATATTGAAAATATGTCTTTTTTTAAATTAAATATATTTTATGATTCTGGGTCTCACTCCATAACCCTGGCAGGTGTGAAGTGTCTCCACAGAGCTTATCACCATCTTGACCTCCAGAGCTCAACAGATTTTGCCATCTCAGGCTCCCAAGCACCTGAATCTGCATATATGTGCAATCACTCCTGGCTAAATTGTTTCAGCTTTTATAGCTACATGGATTTGCTATGTTGTCCAGGTTAGCCTCACATTTCTGGAGTCAAGCAACACTTTCCCCTCTCTTTCCCCCCACCACTGACCTGGATGAAAACCAAAAAAGCACACACAACCCAAGAGGGTTCTTTAAGACAGAGACCCCTCATCTTCTAGGTTTTAATTGCCCTCTAAATAAAGTCATATGCCCTGCTCCAACTCCTTGTCTTGACTTTGGCTGTCCCACCAGACTAAACCGAGTTTAGACGTGGTGACAAACTGCCAATGACAATGATGAATTACCCAAGGGATTACCACCTGGATATTGCAGATCAGGCGACAGCAGGGCTGTTACCCACCAGCACCTGCATGTAGCCAGCTCCCCACTGCCCCTTTTCCAAGCCTTTACCCCCAGGCCCTCTGGAGACCCCAGACCACGAGGCCTGACTGGGGCTTAAGGATTCATGATCCGTTGATGGCCCAAGGGAACCCCTTAACACTGTGCTGGAGCATCCTTTTACCTTCTAGGAGGAGATAGAGACAGGGACAGGACCACAGCCCTTTCCCCCAGGGACCCCACACGGGTCAGACCACCCACGAAACTCCTGAGTCCCACTCATCCGGAGCGTGTGATTGCCTGGAGAGGCCTACAGTGGGGCGAGGTCACCACGGGGACAGGACCCTGGGGAATGGACCAGACCCACTGTATGCAGAGGAGACCTGGGCCAAGACACTGGCAGGGATAGGTCCATGATCAGAACTGAGGGGGAAGCCGGTCTGCCACAGTCAGGTCATCCGGGTCCATCCTGCCTCTCCTTCTCCCACCCACCCCCATACTCACCATCTCTCGGCTTCTGGGTGTCCCAGCATCCTCCCTATAGACTGCACAGACCTGCATTTCACAGGGCAAAAAGGGAAGAAGCAAAGACACGTGGCTCTCTCCGAGATGATCCAGCACTTCTGCAGGCCCAGAAAACAAAGAGCCCAGCCAGAGCCCGATAGCCACCCCCTCACTCTGAGATCCATTCTGATTGGGCAGTTTCTGAACTAGCATCCCCTGATTGGTTAAGGCTACAGGCCACGCCCCTTCTGATCTTGAATGACAACAGATGCCATCCAATGGGGCTGGAGGAGGAAGGAAAAAAGAAAGGGACGTTTTTGCTTGTAGCATTTTGAGGTTGAGTTGCCTCCCTGCTCTGGAAGTTGTGGAGAGGGGTAGGTTGTGGCATGTACGTGAAGCATGCTGGGAACTGTGGCACAAAAATGATGCCTGGTGGCTTGGTCGCTGGGCAGCACGACTCCATACTAGTCTGTGGAGGCGGCAAAACACTTCAATGTACCCTGTAAGTAGATTCAAGGTGAGTCCATATTTTTTGCCCTGCTGAGGAAATCCACATCCACCAGTAACATGTTGGACAAACTGGCCACTGCCACACCCAAGTACCGAAGAAGCAAGACCCTTGAAAGAAGAGTCAAAAGTAAAAAGAAATAAATCACATGAATAAATAAATAAGAAAGAAAGAAAGAAAGAAAGAAAGAAAGAAAGAAAGACAGACAGACAGACAGAAAGAAAGAAAGAAAGAAAAAGAAAGAAAGAAGCCCCCTGCATGCTCCTGGACAAAAGGAGAGTGTAGGGCAAACCCTTTGGGTCCTCTACCACTGTGGGAGGTTTTCTGTCCTCTCAATAAATCCTTCTTAAAAAAAAAAAAAGAGGAAGAGTGTAATATAAAACAGAAATACACAGATGTGAGAGTCCAAGAATCCAGATGATATCCTTGCATATGAGAATATTTATACTCTAGGTCAGGCTTGGTGGCTCAGCCTGTAATCCCAGCACTTTGGGAGACTGAGTCAAGTGGATTGCATGAGCTGGATGTTCAAAACCAGCCACTGCAACTTGGTGAGACCTCGTCTCTACAATAAATGAAAAAAATAGCTGTGTGTGGTAGAGCGCAACTGCAGTTTCAGCTGCTTGGAAGCCTGAGGCAGAAGGATCACCTGAGACCAGGAGGTCTAGGAGTGAGACTCCAACTCAAAAAAAAAAACAAAAAACTTAAAGACTCATGTACTCAATGATGCTGGAGCAGATAAGAGTCCAAAACAGACTCCCAACAACATATTCTCTAGAACCCCCAAAGGACAATGTTGGAGATCTGATGGTGCCATTACTCAGCCAGATCTAAGAAATCATCTCCATCCATTAGGAGAAATTTGGATATTCCCTATTGTAAGAACTCATCTCTACGAGTTTAGAGGGAACTGGATACTCGCTATTGTACAAAGACAGCACTGTGCTAGTCCATAGAGCAGGCTGCAGAAGGTATTGCTGAGAATTCATTTGATAGAAGAATTTTTGTTTTTTCACCTAAAAGCAAAATGAAATAAGAAAAAGGAACTGGATGATTTTCAATACCTGCAGATTCAAGAAAAAATGGAGAATCCTGCCAGAGCCCATGAATTCACAACCAGCCCAGGCAACCCGCCGAGACCTCATCCCTACATGAAAAAAAAAAAAAAAAAATTAGCCAGACGTCATAGCATGCACGTGTAGTTCTGGCTACTTGGAAGGCTGAGGCAGAAGAATTGCTGGAGTCCAGCAGCTCGATGCTGCGGTGGCTGTGAGGGTGCCAATGCACTCCAGCCTGAATGATGAAGTGAGACACCAACTCAAAAAAAAAAGGAGGATCGCCAGCAGCTAGACTAAAATAAGAGGACATGGCCAGGCTCGGTGGCTCAGCCTTTAATCCCAGCACTTCGCGAGGTCTAGGCAAGTGAATTGCCTGAGCCCGCGGGTTTGAGACCAGACCGGGCAACTTGGTGAGAAATTCACATGCAAACAAGAGCACTGATGGGTCAGTTCAGCATTTCTGAGTGACCCCATATAGCCCACTGACAGAAAGAAAGCTTCCCTTACCCCACTGACAACTATTAGCAATTACAAGTAGCTGTTATCAATTTCCATAGAAACAACACTTTCTTTTTTTTTTTTTTTCCTGTCACCCAGACTGGAGTGCAGTGGCCGCTCCCGGCCACCACAGCCACAACCTGATGGGCTCAAGTGACCGATCCTTCTGCCTCAGCCTTCCAAGTAGGTTGAACTACAGGCATGCACTACCATACCTGGCTAGTTTCTTGAATTGTTTAGAGACTACGTCTTGTCAAGTTGCCAGGATGGTCTCAAATATCTACGATGAGGCAATACTCTCCGCCCCTCAAAGTACTGAGATGACAGGCTTAAGCCACTCAGTTCAGCTCAGAATCACAGTATTTTTAGAATGAGACCCAATACAAAATGATTTATGTGCAAATTAAAGCTTAAGAGGTGACAGGGCTTGGCTCAGGCCTATAATCCCAGCACTTTGGGAGGCCGAGATGAGAGGATTTCTTGAGCCCAAAGGTTACAAAACATCCATGACAATTTGATAAGACTTTGTCTCTACAATAAATTTTAAAAATTCGCTGATGTGTGGTGGCTTACTCCTGCAGTTCCATCTACGTGGAAGACTGAAGTGGAAGGATCATCTGAACCCAGCAGGTTGAGGCTGCAGTGGCCATGAGTGTGCCACTGCACTCCAGCTTGTGAGACAGTGAGACACTAACTCAAAAATAAAAAAAAAAAAAAGAAAAGAAAAGAAAGGGGAAAAAAAAGCAAAGAAAAATAAAGGCGAGATGCTTTGCTAAGTGATTCTCATTCATGGCTTCTAATTAGGGTCACATGGCCAGTGTGAAGAAACACATTTTTCTTTGCCCTCCACACAGATTCTATCTATTGGTCTGGATGGAAGCATCCATGTTGTGTTAATTAATTGCCTCCATGTGATACTAAGGTCGAGTCAGAGTCAAGCACAAGGGCTTTCTGATACCTTGGGAGAGTCGAGTTCAAAAAGACCACCTGGCCTGCTCTGCTTTAGTTTGGTCAGCCAGGTCAGTGGGTCATGTTCTCTTGGAAGTAGCAAAAATTAATGGTGTTTGTGGCAAGGGAGTGCACTTGAGGGCAGGAAAGGAGAAACTCACCCTTTGTCCAGTTTTCCTCTTGGAATATCATGCTTTTAGAACTTGGAATCCTTTATTATGGTACTTGTGATGGTTCTGCCTTATAGGTTTATTTCACTCTTAGTTTTTGTTTTTCTTGTGATAAGAAAGGGTTCTGAGAAACACTTCTTCCACACACACCAGAGCCACCTCTCTGTTTTCTTAGCTGCCATGAACAGTTGTCACCATGAATGTATATCCTTCAGTATTACACATGTTCCCTTGTGACTGGAACTGGAAAAGGCACGGATACCCACAATTCCCATTGGAGATGGGGGTAGATCCTCAGATTCCAGTGAAGGATGGCCAGTATGTACTATTTAGGTTTCATCTGGATGCTCAATCAGTTCCATGCAGGACAGGATTAATCCAATGTACACTTAAACAGGGTGGCAGTTACTGTCCAGCATAACCCAGGAAGGCCTGAAGAAAGAATAATTATAAGATACTTTTTCTCTAGGATGCTTAACTAAAAGAAAATTTAAATACCCCATTAGGGATTACAGAACATGGACAATAACTGTTATTGAAATTCTGTATAAAATGTATATTTCTTCATGACTAGGTTCAGATTATTATTGATTATATCTTTGGCCAATGATATCATAAAATGAATACTATTATCCATGTGCCTATTGATACCAATATGTCCTATTACAGTTGAAATTAATTTTGTTCTTTTGATTAAGGTCCCTTCTGACAGATTTTTTCCAACATAGAGTTAATTACTTTTCTATATTATTAATAAATACATTGGGAAAATTTAACAAAACTTGTTACATTTAATTTCAAAGGTTTTCCTTTCTCTGATTCTCTTTGAATGTAATTTGCTTTGAATAATGAAGATTCTCAACTTTGTTTACTTGTCACTTAAGCTGAGATAAACCCAGGCTCTGCAACATGGTGAAGGTTTGACACAGTATTCTCCTTGAACCAGAAGCACTGGCATCACCAGAGGGCTTGTTAGAAATGCAGAAAATGGTTTCTAAGAAGTTGGGGATTCCTTCTTTTGCTTTCACATCACTGTTATATAGTCTGAAGGTCTCCAAAAACTGTACCTCTTTGATGAACTCCTTTTAATAATAGTGTGGAAATCAAAGTCCTCTGAATGCTTCATAAGGGACTACATAATCTGATAGCTGTTCTATTGCTTTGGGGACATGGGAACATGTTTTTAGAAAGTCCATGTTAATCTCTTTTTAAATTATCTTTTTGCATCTTGGCTGAAATATATGAATAGTGGTAATTTTGTTATTTGTTTTAGAATTTCCAGGAAGATCACAAACACATCTTATATAATTTTTGCTTTATGATTTCCTATCCTAGAGAGGTTTCAAATGCAATTCTATAAAAATTCATGCTCAGTCGGGCTCAGTGGCTCAGCCTGTAATCCCAGCATTTTAGGACGAGAACTGGAGTGGATTGCCTGAGCCAGAGGGTTCGAGACCCGCCTGGGCAACTTGGTGAGACCTCATCTCTACAATAAATAAAAAACCAGCTGGGCGTGGTAGCGCATGCCCGTAGTTCTGGCTACTTGGAAGGCTGAGGTGGAAGGATCGCCGGAGCCCAGCAGGTCGAGTCTGCGGTGGCCGGGAGCGGCCACTGCACTCCAGTCTGGGTGACAGAGTGAGACTCCAACTCAAAAAAAAAAAATACACTGTGTGACAGTGAGATTCCAATTAAAAGTATATATATACTCAAGTGTTTTATCACATGAACAACGATCTGAGTACAACATGTACACAGTCATAAGTGGACCTTGAAAAATTATTCGAATGTCAGTAGTGGGATACTGCCATGGTGGGAGTGGGGGTTATAACATTTTTATGACGAAGTTGCAAGAAAGAAACATGCCAGCATGCCAAGTTTAATTAATTATGAGTCCATTATGAACACATGGGTCAAGAGCAGGCTCATAACAGCAAAACTCTTGACGCTTGAGTGTTTACAACAAGCTTTTAAAGACAAAAACTGTAAGTGGGCAACATAGCACGAGGTGAGGGTACAAAAGACAAAAGAAACAACGTCTTGGATTTCAGTTAACAAGACACACAATTACACAGAACTTGTGGCTAGGGGGTTTTCAATGGCCAGCAGGAACAATCAGCATGATCAGAGGAATGCAGCTGTGAGTGTGTTATCATGAGAATGTTACAGCTATTACACGCATACAATAAGGGGACCTAACCTTTAGCTCAGGCAGACAGCTAACATTGAGGATTTCAACAAAACGGAGTTACTTATGTCAAGCAAGTTATTGCAATTATTTTACGTATTTCATTAACTATTTCAACATCAATAAGGGTACCCAAACTTTACACGCAAAATGACTGCTTATGACCTAACCGTCAATTATATCCTACATTTTAAAATAAAAATAATAATAAAAAACAGACAAGCCAGAGCCGGGCTCGGTGGCTCAGTCTGTAATCCCGTGCCTTTGGGAGGCTGAGGTGAGTGAGATTGGAATACTGCCAGGGCAGTGGGGGGGCATACCTCATCAACAAGCGTACGTGAATAATGGACATTTGTATACAGAACACTGAATTGCACCCCACATCTTAAAAATAAAAGGTCAGGCTTGGTGTCTCAGCCTGTAATCCCAGTACTTTAGGAGGCCGAGGCAAGTGGATTACCTTTGAAACCGTGGGTTCAAGACCCACCCGGGGAACTTGGCAAGACCTCATCTCTACAACACATGAAATATTATCCAGGCATGGAAGTGTGCCCCTGTAGTTCTGGCTACTTGGAAAGCTAAGGTGGAAGGATCGCTGTAGCCCAGTAGGTCAAGGCTGAGGTGGCTGAGAGTGAGCCACTGCACTCCAGTCTGGACAACAGAATGAGACCTCAAGCCTCCCCCCCAAAATTAAAAATAGATAAATAAATACTGAAAAACCCAAGGGAATAGAAAGTATAACAGTAGAAAAAGACATATATGGAGGTCAGGCATGATGACTCATGCTTATAATCCCAGAACATTGGGAGGCTGAGGTGAGAAGATTGCCTGAACCCATATGTTCGAGACCAGCCTGGGCAACTTGGTGCGTTCTTGTCCCTACAATAAATCAAAAAATTAGCCGAGCATGGTGGTGCATGCCTGTGGTTTCAGCTACTTGGAAGACTGAAGTAAAAGGATCACCAAAGCTGAGTAAGTCAAGGCTGCAGAGACTGGCTGTTAGTGTGCCACTGCCCTCTAGCCTGGGTGACTGAGATTCCTACTCAGCAACAAAAATCTTCTTGCAGACTACTGTAAGAATAAATCTTGTCACTCCTGCCTGGGTGAAAGAGCTCATGATTCAAGAAAACTAAAACAAAAGAAAAACCTTAAAAAAAAGATTTGGAAAACATTTTGGATATTTATTGGTCTTAGTAATGAGTCTTTCATATGATAGTAAGAATACAGAACTGAAAGCAAATATAAACAAGTTTGCATCAAACTAAAAAGCTTCTGCCCAGTTAAAGAAAAAAGGAAGAAGGATTACAGTACAAGTGAAAATATTTGCAAGCCATATATCTGATTAATTTGTTTGATATACAAACATACAAGACTGATTATTTTCTCAATGAAGACAAAAAAATTGTTAACATGTATATGAAATGGTGGTCAACATCACTACCGAGGCACTCACAAATCAATCCATTAATAAAATATCATCTCAATCCGGGCTCCGTGGTTCAGCCTGTAATCCCACACCTTTGGGAGGCTGAGGTGAGTGGATTGCCTGAGCTCGGGGGTTCGAGACCCGCCTGGGGACCTTGGCGAGACCTCATCTCTACAATAAATCAAAAATCAGCCGGGCGCGGTAGTGCATGCCTGTAATTCCAGCTACTCGGAAGGCTGAGGTGGAAGGATCGCCGGAGCCCAGCAGGTCAAGGCTGCGGTGGCTGGGAGTGGCCACTGCACTCCAGTCTGGGTGACAGAGTTAGACTCCAACTCAAAAAAAAAAAAAAAAAAAGATATCATCTCAGACCTGTTACGATTACTATTGTCAACCAGAGAGAGATAAGAATTGACAAGGATGTGAAGAAAAAGATATCATATACACGGCTGGTGTGTTTCAAATTGGTAGTCATGATGCAAATCATTATGAGTATTCTGTAAAAAAAAAAAAAAAAAAAGCCTAACATATAACACTGAAATCCCTTTTCTGTATATATAATCAATGGAAATAAAATCAGTTAAATCAGTATCTCAAAGAAGTATCTACACCCCTATGTTCATTGCAGCATTGTCAAAATGGCCAAGCTATGAAAACATGCCGGAGTCCTGCTGCTGCCGGGTCTAGGGTATCCTGAAAGTGTGAACGGCGAAGGTGAAAAAATGCACTTTGGACACCTGACTCTCTTGCAGGACAGATGCCATTTCTTGTTAGTTAACAGAGAGCTTTTATACTATTCGTATAAGGGAAAGGTCAAAGAAAAGTCCTTCACACACATTATCCTTTAGAAGTTATGCCATCTAGTGGTCTTAGAAGAAACAAACAGGCCCAAAACACTACTTTCAGTTGAGTCTTAAGATAAGTTTAAAAGGAGTTTTACATAAACTAAACATAATGCATCACTTAATCTACAAGGCTTAATTTTATTTCTGTTGTACATCACTTGTCTATTTGAAAGGCCTTAAAATCACCAAAACAAAACTATAGATCATACCCAGTGATAGTAGGAATATGAAGCCTATTAACTTGACCAAGAATCAGTGCCTAACATTTAAAGAATAACTTTGAAAGTGACTTACAGTGAAAACACTTACCCTAATCTTTACTTCAATTTTCATCATGCAAAAATGAACTAAAACACAACTAAAATCATTATGGCAAAATGAGCTAAAACATAATGAAATAAAACTAACACAACCAAAATCATTATGGTTGTATAATTGCTAATGAGCTTTTATTTTATTTTATTTTATTGAGTTGGAGTTTCAGTCTGTCACCCAGACTGGAGTGCAGTGGCCGCTCCTAGCCACCGCAGCCTCAACCTGCTGGGCTCCGGCAATCCTTCCGCCTAAGCCTTCCAAGTAGCTGGAACTACAGGCACGTGCCACCACGCCCGGTTTTTTTTTTATTTTATTGTAGAGATGAGGTCTCACCAAGTTGCCCAGTTGGGGTCTCAAACCCGCGGGCTCAGGCAATCCACTCACCTCAG
Organism: Cephalopachus bancanus; assembly: GCA_027257055.1. Classification (NCBI taxonomy): domain Eukaryota; kingdom Metazoa; phylum Chordata; class Mammalia; order Primates; family Tarsiidae; genus Cephalopachus; species Cephalopachus bancanus. Next base: position 856,393 of record JAPVLO010000757.1, read on the forward strand.
CCTCCCAAAGGCAGGGGATTACAGGTTGAGCCACTGAGCCCAGCTAATGAGCTTTTAAATTTAGGTTAATGGTGGTTTGGGGGCTGGGTTGACATGTTTTCCTTTATGCTTGACAACCTCCTGGAAAATATCTTTGTCTTTAGATAGCCACTTAAGCAATTATTATTATATTTAAGGCACCAACTTTATCATTATGTGAACTTAAACTTATGAACCTAAAACAATCTTCCAAGTAATTATGAAACATCAAACTACAGCATTAAAACTTAATGATTCAACGTAAAAACCTTGTTAAACATAACCAAAGTCTAAGAATTTTTGCCAACCCTCATATTTATGTATATTGATTATATAAACTTGCATTATTTTACATTTACCAATTATGCTTAATACATGAATAAAACAATGATCATGTTTGGAATAGCACTACCAGCAACTCTTTCCAAAACAGTCCCAAATTACAGGCCTTGAAGTGCTTCAAGAAACTTTCCAGGTGTACATTTCTTCACGTATCAGTTTTCTCTGGGGTTTCTATGAGCTTCAAAGCTTTGTAAACACTTTCCTGTCTAAGCGTCTTCATTGCTTTTCTCTCATCGTGTAGTGTATATTCCTAAAGAAAACTCAAAAGAAGATTTTAATGATGTTTCCCAGGCCCCCAAGGTTGCTTTCTGTATTCGGTTAATTTATCATAAACGTATCCAATTAATATATCACGGATTCAGTGAAAACCTATTCTATATATGCTAACTCAAAATCTTAACTATTGAATTAAGTAAAAAACCTTAACAAAGCCAGGCTTGGTGGCTCAGCCTGTAATCCCATGCCATTGGGAGGCTGAGGTGAGTGAATTGCCTGAGCCCATAGGTTTGAAATCCGCCTGGGCAATGAGACCTCATCTCTACAATAAATTTAAAAAAAAATCAGCTGGGTGTGGTAGCGCATGCCTGTAATTCCGGCTACTTGGAAGGCTGAGGTGGAAGGATCGCCGGAGTCCAGCAGGTCGAGGCTGCAGTGGCCAGGAGCAGCCACTGCACCCCAGTTTAAAAAAAAAAAAAAACTTAACATAACTCCTAGGTATGTGTCAGAACTTATAATGAATTCCTAATGGCCTTACTATGAACTTGTGCTTCTAAAAAACCTTATGTCTAAACACTAAACTACATTATTTGAAATCAAATAAGAAGTGAATATACTTATATCATTTTTTACTGAAGCATTATGTAGTAACTTATAACCAAGTGAAAAAAAGTATCTTTGATGTGCTTCATAGTTTAACCACTGCATATGTTAGAAAAGGCCAAACAGCATGGTGAGAAATGGAAAAATGAACCATGACATTCCTAGGTTAGCAGTGAGTACTTCACATAAACATGTCATTTTCTTCATGCTCGACTGAACAGAATTCTTTGGCCGTATCAACAACAAAGATGGAAGACAGAAAGGCCTCAGCTACCCGGACTCACTTTGTGGACGGGGGTCCTCAGCACACCTGGACTTTATCAGGTGGAGATCCAAGGCTGGCTCCCCACAAAAACAACCTTAATGTTTCTGGATTCTGTATTGATTAAGAAAATACCATATATATACATAATACCATATTATTCAGCTATAAAAAAACAAACAATCCTGCAAAATCAAATTTATGGGTGAAAGTATAAGACATTCTGCTAAGTGACATGAGACAGACACACAAAGAAAAATACTATATGATGTCACTGCTGCGTGAAATAAAAAATTACACTTATAGAGGGAGAAAGTACAGTGATCACCCAGGGCCTATTGGTGGGGGAACTGGGAAACAATGTTCAATGGTTACAAAGTTTCAGTTATAATGGAATTTTAGGGATCTAATGTATAACATAGTGACTATAGTTAATAATAATAACTTATATGCTTAAAAGACTTGAGAAAATTGTAGATATTGCATTATTAGTAGAAAAAATAAAAATAGCAACTACTTAAGGTTACTGATATGCTCAAGGACTTGATCATAGTCATTGGTTCACAATGTATAGGCATATCAAATTACTACATTTTACACAATATGTGGTTATACAATTTTATTTTTGTAAAATAATTCAGATGTTGAACACACATACAACACATGTATATGTATCTGCATATACATATGTGTATATAACCCAGTCCTACGCTTCATACTAAACATAAGAACTTTAAAAGCAGTTATTAAGAAACACAGTAACATGTGGAAGTTTTTTTTTTTTTTTTTTTGTTTTTTGAGTTGGAGTCTCACTCTGTCGCCCAGACTGGAGTGCAGTGGCCGCTTCTGGCCACCACAGCCTCGACCTGCTGGACTCCGGCGATCCTTCCGCCTCAGCCTTCCAAGTAGCCGGAATTACAGGCATGCGCTACCATGCCCGGCTGGTTTTTTTGATTTATTGTAGAGATGAGGTCTCGCTGCCCAGGCGGGTCTCGAACCCACGGGCTCAGGCAATCCGCTCACCTCAGCCTCCCAAAGGCATGGGATTACAGGCTGAGCCACCGAGCCCGGCTACATGTGGAAGTTTAATATAGGATTTTCAATGTTCTAAGTGACATAGTATATTTTAAAAATTTGGGCATATACAGTTTAAATGATCAATCTCAGATTATACTTAAAAAATATCGAAGTAAAATAACATCAGGTTTTTTCTATCTAGAGAGACAGATTGTGTTCTGGTCAAATTATGGACTATGAATTTATTTATTTTGAGTCAGAGTCTCTCTGTCAACCAGGCTGGAGTACAAAGGCACACACACAGCACAGCCTCAGCCTGTTAAGCTCAGGTGATCCTTCCATCTCAGTCTTCTAAGTAGCTAAAACTACAAGGATGCATCACCATGCTTGGCTAATTTGTAGTACAGATGAGTTCTGGCCAATTGCCTAGGCTGTTTCAAAATTCTGGGCTCAGGCAATGCTCATGTCTCTGCCTCCAAAAGTGCTGGGATTACTGCATAAGCCTGGATCCTGGCTTGGAGTATGAATTTCTATAGAATTACATTTGAAACCTCCCTAGGTTAGCACAAGAAAAAAAAAATACCAGACTCCTTAGGAACTATTTCCAGAGAAGCAGACCACATTGCAAACCTCATTTCAAGCTCTGATTCTCATTTTGTTTTTTTTTGGGTTTTTTTTTTGAGTTGGAGTCTCACGCTATCACCCAGACTGGAGTGCAGTGGCATGCTCCTGGCCACTGCAGCCTCGACTAGCTGGGCTCCAGCAATCCTTCCACTTCAGCCTTCCAAGTAGCTGGAACTACAGGCGCACACTACCATGCCTGGCTAATTTTTTGACTTTTTGTAGAGATGGGGTCTTACCAAGTTGCCCAGGTCAGTCTTGAACCCATGAGCTCAGGCAATCTACTCACCTCAGTCTCCCAAACAGTGGGATTAGAAGCTGAGCCACTGAGCCCAGCTCAAGCTCTGATTCTTTCTGGCCCTGTGCCATCTTCTTCTTTCACTCCTACCTACCCGGGGGTCTGGTCAAGGTTCTGTGTCTCCAGGGTTTCTTACTTTGCTCCAGGCAGATGACCAAGTCTGGCATAGAGACAGCAAACCTGTTTTATTACAAAAAAGTAGCATGACACTTGCTGGGATTCTCCTATTACAATCCCAGTACTGTGTTCAGCAAAGAATACACTACTCAAGATTCTGGAAAACTGATTCCAAATATTGTTTTTTCAACAGAACCTTTAGAACATTTCAGAAGAATTTTATTATTGAAGATCCATAGCTCAGTACTAGTAAATAAAAATAGATGGCAGCTACTCGAATTTAAGGTGTGGGCAACAATATTTTGGGGTTTTTTTTGTACTTTTTTTTTTTTTTGAGTTGGAGTCTCACTCTGTCACCCAGACTGGAGTGCAGTGGCTGCTCCCGGCCGCCGCAGCCTCGACCTGCTGGGCTCCAGCGATCCTTCCACCTCAGCCTTCCGAGTAGCTGGAATTACAGGCATGCACTACCACGCCCAGCTGATTTTTTGATTTACTGTAGAGATGAGGTCTCGCTGCCCAGGCGGGTCTCGAACCCGCGGGCTCAGGCAATCCACTCACCTCAGCCTCCCAAAGGCGCGGGATTACAGGCTGAGCCACCGAGCCCGGCTTGTATTTTTTTAGAGAGCAGAATTTATTGAGAAGACAGAAAATCTCCCACGGTAAGAGAGTACCCAAAAATGTTGCCAGGCAATAATATTTTATGCTCCCAAACTTATGGACTTACCACTAATATAGTGTGAACAGCACAGATCATTTCAAAATAGGGAAAGTTTCATGTCAAAATGTAGCATCGTTAATTCTTTCTTTTCTATGCCAACAAATCACAAAGTCTTTTTCTTTTTCTTTTGATTTGGAGTCTCACTCTGTTGCCCCGACTGGGGTACAGTGGCATGCCTCCAGTGACTGCAGTCTCAATCTGCTGGTCTCCAGTGGTCCTTCCACCTCAACCTTTCAAGTAGCTGGAACTAGAGGTGTGCGCTACCACATCCAACTAATTTTATGAATTATTGTAGAGAACCTGTGGTCTTAGTCAATCCACTTGCCTCAGCCTCCCAAAGTGCTGGGATTGTAGGCTGAGCCACCACGCCTCTCTAAAAAAGTTTTCATTGAAAGCAGGAATCTAAGTCTCACTTGTGTAAAGCAGAAACTCACAGGAAACATGGTATAAAAGGGGACAAAATCCTTGGTATGGAAAATAAATTGTTTCTTGAGATTTCCCTCACCCAGAAACTACAAAACCCTGTGGTTCTCTAACATCACCTTCTTGTACAACATATGTTGAGCAAGGTCTAGGCATTCCCACTCTTCTGGAGATAATTCTATGGCCACATCTCTGAATGAAAATAGCCCCTGAAAATGATACATATTTATTTATTTATTTATTTATTTTTTTGAGTTGGAGTCTCACTGTTGCCCAGACTGGAGTACAGTGGCCGCTCCCGGCCACTGCAGCCTCGACTGCTGGGCTCTGGCAATCCTGCCGCCCCAGCCTTCCAAGTAGCTGGAACTACAGGTGCGCGCTACCATGCCTGGCTAATTTTTTTTTATTTATTGTAGAGATGAGGTCTCGCCTTCCCAGGTGGATCTCAAACCCACGGGCTCAGGCAATTCACTCAACTCAGCCTCCCAAAGGCACGGGATTACAGGCTGAGCCACCAAGCCCGGCTTGACACATATTTCTTAAGTGGCCATGGGCTCTAGGTTAAAGCAAAGAGTAATGAGAACAGGTTTCAGCTGATATGACAACTGGAATTATCCAATAAGTCAATAGTTAAGCAGAAATATTCTCTGAGTGTATTGTCCGAGTCATAAGCATGGAATAAAATCAACTCATCCAGGGTTGATACTTTATTTTTGTGAGTAATACAGTACAAAATGTGAGTACTGACAGAGGCACATACATTTTTTAGTGCTATATTTACATAATATAGAATAATTGTAGCATTGGTCAGATGGAAAACTCATAGGGAGTTAGAAGAACCTCAACAAGTTTAAAGGTGTACAATGAATTGAGTATCTTGTTAAAATGCAGCTTCTAGCTGGGCTCGGTTGCTCAGCCTGTAATCCCGTGCTTTGGGAGGCTGAGGTGAGTGGATTGCCTGAGCCCATGGGTTCGAGACCCACCTGGGGATCTTGGTGAGACCTCATCTCTACAATAAATCAAAAAATTAGCTGGGCATGGTAGCATCTGCCTGTAGTTCCAACTACTTGGAAGGCTGAGGTGGAAGGATTGCCGGGAGCAGCCACTGCACTCCAATCTGGGTGACAGAGTGAGACTCCAACTCAAAAAAAAAAAAGCCGTTTCTGATTCAGGAGAATCTGGCATAAGCCTAAGTTTCTGCATATTTATCTCACTTTGAGTGGGCCTCACATTGTTGCCCATGCTTGGTTGCAGTGGCAAAATCATAGCTCATTGTAGCCATGTCCTCCAGGACTAAAAGGATCCACTCTTCTCAGACTTCCAAGTGACTGAGACAAATTGGTGTCATGTGCAAAGTCAAAAAGACAACACAACGTCAGTGCTGTGATATTATTAACCAAAAAGATTGTAAAGTACAATCATTATCTAATAATGAAGAAACAAATATTTTATGCAGAATTCCAGCTACTGGTATCTTCCATGATTTGTAATACCCAACAGCACATTGATGTCGTTTTTATTTTTAGCACTCAAGAGAGCAAGTCTCTTCTAATTATTCTTTATTCCAAACTTCCTGAGTTATTGTGGGCAGTAACGGTCACCCTGCTTAAATATGTATTTTATTATTCCTTTTCTGCATGGAGCAGATGGAGCATGCAGACTGAACCTTAGTAGTACATGTTTTCATCCTTCACTAGAATCTGAGGAACTATTCCATCTTCAGGAAAAATCTTCACTATCCATGCCTTTCCCTGTTCCACAGACACAAGGGAACATGTTTAATACTGCAGGTCATACATTCATGATGAGAACTGTGCATGGCAGCTATGAAGACTAAAAGAAGAAACAAGGAGAAGGCACCGGCATGTAAGGAAAAAGTCTTCAGAGAATTTGAATGTCACAAAAAGAACAAAACTGAGTTAAACTCATTAGGTAGGACAATCATAAATAGCAGTCGAGGTTTGCAAGATCTAAAATCATGGCAATACAGTAGGAAAAGGGTCAGTCCCTGACCTAGGTGACATTTACCTGGGAACCAGTCATTTTTGCTTTTACTCCTCATCCTTTTTTGGTATTACTTTTCAGGTGAGATTATCTGGAGAAGTCACATCTAGCCAGGCGTGGTAGCATGTGTCTGTAGTTCCAACTTCTTGGAAGGCTGAGGCGGAAGGATTGCTGGAGCCCAGCAGGTCGAGGCTGTGGTGGCCATGAGCGTGCCCCTGCCCTCCAGCCTGGGTGACAGAGTGAGACTCCAACTCAAAAAAAAAAAAAAAGAAAAGAAAAGCCTATTTTTTTTTTTTTTTTTTTTGCTTGGATCATTTTGAGTTTGAGTTGCCTCCCTGCACCGAATATTGGAGTGAGGAGCAGGATGTGGTGCGATTCACAGAGCATGCTGTAAACCCTGGCATAGAAATGGCGACTACTGGCTTGGTTGCTGTGCTGCAGGCCTCCATCCCAGTCTGCAAGGGCTGCAAAACACTCCAAAGTACACAGGGAGTAGTTTCAAGGTGAGTCCACTTTTTGCCCTGCTGGGAAAATCCACACCCACCAGTGACATGTTGAACAAACTGGCCTTTGCAACACCCAAGTGCCAGCAGCCCTAAAGAATAAAAAGTAAAGATAAATAAATAAGAGAGGTAAAAAAAAAAAAGTTATTAGGCTCCATGCATGCTCCTGTTTCAAAAGAGAGTAGAGGGCAACCCCTTCTGGTCCCCTCCCACTGTGGGAGCTTTTCTGTTCTCTCAATAAATTCTGCTTTAAAAAAAAAAAAAGAGTGCAAGAGAATAGAGAAATGTACACAGATGTGAGAGATCACAAATCCAGATGATCTCCTTGCTTATCAGAATACTCTAGGCCAGGCTTAGTGGCTCAGAATATAATCCCAATGCTTTGGGAGGCTGAGGCGAGTGAATTGCCTGAGACTGCAATCTCTCAGGTTTGAGATCAGCCCCCTGTTGATTCTATTAATGTAAGTAATAACATTGATGAATTCCCAAAAGAGGAATCTCATTTTATTTCTAGCATAAAGTGTACTTGATCATGATGTCATGTTTTAATGTGATGACAATATGTTTCTAATAATCCTTGCATTTATAGTAGAATGTGATTTTTCTACAAGGAAAAGATATGAAATCATTTGTATGCAATAAATATTGTGTGTTGTGGTTTTCCTTAGTCAGGTAAACCACATTTTTATTGTTTTCTAATATCACCTTCCTGGACTGTTGGGAGCCGGCCATGGAGGCCCACTGAGCATTAGGGATCAGGGAGGGCCATGGACCCCAAGACCGCTAGGTTGTGTTCGGGAGCCGTTGACCCCAATTTCCTCCCCCTTTTATTATGCAGCACAAGCAACCTAAAGGAACTCTGCTGGCCTAAGCTGAAGGCTCTGTGACTGTGACAGGTATGGCTCACTCTAGAAACCCATGGTTCCTGTTTCCCATAAGCTGTAGTTTTGGCTTAAGTATTAGATATAATTCAAACTCAGGTCACATTTGGGAGCCTTTTATACAGTACAAGCCTCTTTATAAGATTTAAAAGTATATTTGTAGAATTAGTATATATTTACGGAGAGCTGTTTTCAGCTTTTCAATGGTATAGATGACTAACTAGAGTTATCAGAAATGGCCCAGCACAGAGTTTGGGCTGGGCCACATTCCTGAGAACCCAGCATGTACTTTGGATTGGGCTGCATTCTTTTAGGCTGGCTTTAGCTACAGTTAGTGTAAGGTCTTTTTTCTACCTATTATAGAAATTGAATTTATTTTATTCACAGAAGGTATTGTAGAATAGGTCATGCACGTCAAGGAATCATGTTAGTTCAAGCATAATCAATCATGATATTTTTAGGTTTAATAAGAATATAGTCAACTTTAGAAATTTCATTGTCTCCATTTTCTACTATCATGGTTTTGGCCTCAGTACATTTACAGTTTGTATTTGGGTTTTAGAAGCTTTGCTGCTGCTAATCAGCTTTATATATTAGAATTAGGAATTGGAAACTTTCATAGAAATTAGGATATATAGGACTTTAGAATAGTCATTTTGTTAAGAGATTGTAGTCTATTGTTCCAAAAGGTGACCCACCATGAAACTTGGACTGGGCCACATCCTGTAGAGCCCAGTGTGATCTTTGGACTGGACCATATTCTTTGGGAATTGGTTTAAGCTATAATTAAGAGCTTCTATAGCATTGTGTAAGTAGTATTAGCATAGAATAGAAAGGTAATAAAGTTTAAGTTAGTCATCATGAGTTTTGTGTGAGCTCTAGAAGTTATTGATTATCAGAGCATCATTAGGCTAGTAAGGACTGTTGCACTGCTTTTGAAGAGCATTAACTAGCAAAGGGAACAATAAGACAACCTTGAGGTTTGTCCCTCCTCACACCTAAGCATCTGATGGGTGGGGGATGCATTTCCTGCACCTGGCTTTGTGTTCATGTGAAAGACTTGTGAGACTGCCTGTGTAAAATTTGGGGATTAATATCTGCTGTAACTTTCAATAAACAGCCTCTGCTCATTTCACTGAACAGTTGTCCACTTTCTTTCTCTCTTTATATCTATCCTTCCATCTTTCTTTTCATATCTGTCCCTACAGATTTGCCGATGCCACCACATCTTCCAAGGGACTCCCCAAAACTTGCAGGGGCTGGCCCCCCGCACTGGACATAATCTGCTGGGCAGGGGCCTAAGCATTTCCACTTTTCTGTAGAGAATTCTACGGCCACATACCTGAATGCCAACTGAAATCAAGAACAAACACACTTATCAAGGGACCATGGGCAGAATTGTTAACTGCAGTACTATTAATTGTTCTGGCTTCTATGACAATGGGAACATCGAATAAGATCATTTTTAACACAGAAATATTCGCTAATGTATTCTTGACTTCGAGGAAATGGAATGAAATAGAATTCACACAGCTAGTGCGGATACTATACTTTTGTGAATGGTACAATATAAAATTCAGGCAAAAACAGTCATGTACATTTTGGAGGGCTATATTTCCATTATACGGGATAAGCAGTATATATCACTCAGATTAAAAATTAAGAGTTAAAAGGACCCGCACATTTCTAATGTGTACAACAAGGAACTTAATAGTGTTAAAAAGCAAAATCTGATTCAGGAGATCTGGGGTAAAACCTAAGATTCTGCCTTTATTTTTTTGAGATGGGGTCTCTCCTCCACTCTAGCATGCAGTTACTGAATCACAACTCAATATGGCCTCTACCTCCTTGGTTGAACAGATCTACCCTACTCACTTCCTCAGTAGATGGGTTTACTGGAATGCACAACCACACCAAGCTAATTTTTTGCGTTGGGGTAGAGATGATGGCTGGCTATACTGCCTAGGCTGGTTTCAAACTCTTGGCCTCAATTTATCCTCCTGCCTCAGATTCATAACATGCTGGAATGAGAAGAATCAGCAACTGTGCATGCTCTGACTTTCTGCAGTTCTCACAAGCTCACAAGTGATGCCAATGCTTCTGGCCCCAGAGAAATATTTTGTCAAACATTTGCCAAGTGGCAGAGTCTGGGTTTATCTCAGTTTCTCTGACAAGAAAAGATGAGAGCCTTCAATTTTCTTTTCCTTTTTTTTTCTTTTTTTATTTTTTTGAGTTGGAGTCTCACTCTATCACACAGACTGGAGTGCAGTGGCTGCTCCTGGCCACTGCAGCCTCAACCTGCTGGGCTCTGTCGATCCTTCCATCTCAGCCTTCCACGTAGCTGGAATTTCAGGCATGCACTACCACGCCCAGCTGATTTTTTGATTTATTGTAGAGATGAGGTCTTGCCAAGTTGCCCAGGTGGGTCTCGAACCTGCGAACTCAGGCAATCCACTCACCTTAGCCTCCCAAAGGCGCGGGATTACAGGCTGAGTCACCGAGCCTGGCTTATTTTTTTGTCTACAATATATTGTGGGGTATTGACACCATTTTCTTTTTTCTTTTTTTTGAGTTGGAGTCTTACTCTATTCCCAGGCTGGAGTAGCTTAGCACATTCATCCTCATGGACATCCTGGGCCCTGGTGATCCTTCCTTGTCAACCTTCCAGTAGCCTCTCACACCTTTTTCTACAATGACAGTGAATACAGTTCATCTGCTGGTAAAAAAAAAAATTGTAGAGCAACCAATACTTACTAGGGTGGAAAAATGGTCCTCAAAGCTGGGCATGGGTGTCTCTTGCCTATAATCCCAGCACTTTTGGGAGCTGAGATGAGAAGAGTCCCTGAGCCCATGGGTTCGAGACCAGACTGGGTAACTTGGCAAGACCTCATCACTACAATAAACGCCAAATAAGCCGGGCATGTTGGCCCATGCCTACAGTTCCAGGTACTTGGAAGGCTATGGTGGAAGAATCATCTGAGCCCAGCTGGTCGAGGCTGTAGTACCACAAGAGTGTCACTGCACTCTAGCCTGGGCAACAGAGTGAGACTCTGAATAATAATAAAAAACAAGAAACCAAGATTATTCATTTTGCAGGAACTTGGATGGGTTTAGGGTCTATAATATAAGTGAATAAGCCAGGTATGGTGGCTCATGCCAGTAATCCCATTACTTTGGCAGGTGGAAATGAGAAGACTGCCTGAGCCCAAGGGCTTGAGACCAGCTAGGAAACTTGGCAAGACCTTGTTTCTACAATAAATTAAAGAAATAAAAAAATTAGCTGGGTGTGGTGCTGCGTCCTTGAAGTTCCAGCTACTTGGAAGACTGAGGTGGAAGGATCACCTGAGCCCAGCAGGTTGAGGCTGTGATGATGAGAGTTCCACTATACTCCATCTTGGCTGATAAGGATTCTAAAAAGATAAAACTCAATGATGCATCACATACACAAAGATATGAGTACTACATACACTCACTCATAAATGGACCTTGAACATTATTAAACTACTATAAGAAAGTGATTGTCAGTATTGAGACACTGACCTGGGAGCGGGAGGCCATAATATCAATAAAGCTACCCAAATTTTACATGTACCATGACCTAATCCTGAATTGCCCCCTATATGTTAAAATAAAAATAATATAAAAAAGAAAAACCACAGAAACCTGGCTTCCCAGGATGAGGACAATGTCAACTCACAATTTCTATTCCACACTAACGATTCCATGTCCTTTCTTTGTAGAACAATGACATTTGAGCAGCAATGTAAAAATTATTAGAAGCATTGTGTCAGCATATTATACATTTCATCATGATCAAGCTCCCTTTTCAGGAATCCATAGTAGATTCAGCATTTGGGAATTCATCAATACAATTAGTCACATTAATAGAATCAATAAGAAAGTCAAATATTTCTGAAACACATTAAAAACAGTCGAAATGAAAAACAAAACATTTGGAAAGAAAGTGTAAATGATATCAAGTCAATAATCACAATGCCATTCAATATGTGATATTTATTTCAACTTGACTTTTCTGTAAATAACTTTTTATATAAATCGCACCTGTAAAGTTTTCAGTCTGAATTCCCTAGTGTTCCCAATAACATATATTTTGAAAAAAGGCCAGTCCACACTCTTTAAATGTGTAGATTCTCTAGACTGCACTGTCTAATGTCAAATAAAGTTTTTGCTGGTTAATACCTTTAGACATTGTTGGGAGCCGAAACCTTGGAGAAACAAACCATGGAGCACCTGTTTAAAAGAAGTATGCTGGTTTAGAGAAAAGCTCCGGCACTCAGTTACCATGTTGAAGGCACAAGGCCCCATGGATCCTGTTTAATAAACTTCTTGTCTTCCTGCCTATGCATGCTCACAATTATTATATAGTTTGCTGATTGGTAACAAGATTTGATTAATATTATAAAGACGTATACAACATGTTATGATTTTGATTGGAAAAATGTATACAGCAAAAGTTATTTATAAAAACTTTCAGGAGCCGGGCTCGGTGGCTCAGCCTGTAATCCCGCGCCTTTGGGAGGCTGAGGTGAGTGGATTGCCTGAGCCCACGGGTTCGAGACCCGCCTGGGCAGCGAGACCTCACCTCTACAATAAATCAAAAAATCAGCCGGGCATGGTAGCGCATGCCTATAATTCTGGCTACTTGGAAGGCTGAGGTGGAAGGATCGCCGGAGCCCAGCAGGTCGAGGCTGCGGTGGCCGGGAGCGGCCACTGCACTCCAGTCTGGGCGACAGAGCGAGACTCCAACTCAAAACAAAACAAAACAAAACAAAAAAAAAAACTTTCAGGTTTCATTTAAGCTTTTAGTTTCCTTTTCTCAGAAGTTAACTTGAACCTCCTGTTCCTGAAGGTTAATTTTGAAACTCTTCGTTTCTTAATTATATTGCTTTGCCCTTAGTGAAGCTGGACTTGTAGAACATAGAAAAACAAGCTACACCGAAACTCCCCTGTCAAGGTTTCTGCCTCAGGTTGAACTGGTCAGTAAGTTACTATGGCAACAGAATTTTTACACGATAGCCACGTACTAGCACACCAGGAAATAAGTTTTAAGTCTTCGGATAGATTCATGCTTTTAATAAAGTTCTTAGATAAAAGACTTGTAAATTTATAGTTTCATAATAAATATAAACTCATCCTTAGTGGCAGTCAGTAAAATCTAAAATATAATAATCACAGTTAGTTTAAAAATACAGCATAATAGGAAATTTAATTGGTAAGTAAAGAACATATTAAGCTCAATATAATGTGAATCATTCACATGTAAGATAGGTAAGTTTGTTATAATAAGATTTATAATCAAAGACAAAAATTGGTTTGGTTAGATTTGTAGATCAACTTGAGTTTTGTGCTTGGAGCCTGTTTTCTAATATACTTATGTGGGGCTAAAATCAAAATCCCGTACACGGGTGTATTGGAGAATGGGTTTTACGTATACGCGTGGTTCGTTAACACATAATTATAACCATATATACTCCTTATAAAATAAAAAATAAGTTTATACTAATAAATTCATAAGATATGATCTAAGGTTGAGTTTAATATAACGTTAAGTTTAATCGCTAAGCAAATCATTAAGAATTATTGAATTTACATATAATTAAGGAAAATCATTTAGATTATTGTGGGATGAAAAATAATATACATATAAGTGATAATAGATTAAGTCTTTAATAATATCATAAGCATTTAATATAAAGAACTTCAAGTTTTATGTTAATCAAAAACTAGGATAGACGTGAGTGGTTTGGGAAAAAACATTTTGTAAAACTATTGATTCTGTTATGCACCTGTCATCCTATTGTAAGCACATCAGGCCTCATGGAATCTTAATTGTGTGCTTGGAACTTACAGGTCTTATAATGCATATTTTGTAAAGAACGTTGTGCGTCACGGGATTTGTATGCCCCTAGCAAATATTTGTTATATTCCTGGAGGTTGTAGAAAATGGTACATAAGCTGGAAAAGATTTGAATAAAATCGGAACAGTCCTGATCAGACTGAACCCAGAAGAGCTGCCTTGAGTTGTTTCTTCTTCGCCATTTCCTGATTCTCCTGATTCAGGCCCAACCCCCCTCGGTTGGAGCTGGCCTGCGACAAGACATTTTTACATTTGTACATACAAAAGATCTGTGGTTTAAGTAAAAATAATGGTACTCTTTACATCTGTAAATTTTTTACCATGTCTCTATAGTTCATAATTTGATATTTAATTTTTGAGTCATTATAGATACTGAAAATTTAGAGTATAAATTCTCTGATGTTTAGAAAACATACAATAACCATGAAAAGGTTTACCCTAGTCTGCCCATCTTTAGGGAATCCCTAAATATACATGCTCACATGTCAAATATATATATATATTGAGATGGAGTCTCACTCTGTCACCCAGACTGGAGTGCAGTGGCCACTCCGGGCCACCACAGCCTTGACCTGCTGGACTCTGGTGATCCTTCCACCTCAGCCTTCCAAGTGGCTGGAAATACAGGCGCACATACCACACCTGGCTGATTTTTTTGATCTATTGTAGAGATGAGGTCTCACCAATTTGCCCAGGGGGGTCTCTAACCTGCGGTCTCAGGCAATCCACTCACCTCAGCCTCCCAAAGGCGTGGGATTACAGGCTGAGCCACCAAGCCCGGCTTTAACCACATATTGAATGAGAGTTAAAGACTATCACATTTCTCTCATTTATGTAGATTCATCTCAATATGGATTCTCACAAGTCCAGCAACTTGTATATGACAACAAAAGACTTATCAATTTTTTACATTTGTAGAGATTCTATTCAGTATGGATGACCATGTGTCCATTGTGTGAAGGACTTTGCCATATTCTTCACATATGCCGGGTTTCTCTCCAGTATGGTCTTATGTTCTGTAAATACTTTATGAGAGCAAAAGACTTTGCCATATTCTTAACATTTGCAGTTTCTCTCTAGTTTGGCTCCTCATATGTATAGCAAATCATTTGAGAGCAAAAGACTTTGCCACATTTGTCCACATTTGTAGGGTTCTCTCTAGTATGAATTGTCTTATGTCCAGCAAATCCTTTATGAGAGTGAAATGTTTTGCCACATTTTTCACATCTGTAGGGTTTCTCTTCAGTATGGATGGTCTTATGTCCAGCAAGACATCCTTGACAACAAAAGGCTTTGCCATATCCTTCACATTTGTAGGATTTCTCTTCAGTATGCATCACCATATATCGAGCAAGTTTGGAATGAACACGAAAGGCTTTGCCACATTTTTACATTTGTAGGGTTTCACTCCAGGATGGATCATTGAATCTTGAACAAGTTGTGAATGAAAGCGAAAGGCTGTGTCACATTCTTCACATTTGTAGGGTTTCTTCCCAGTATGGATGGTCTTATGTCCAGCAAATCCTTTATGAGAGTGAAAGGCTTTGCCACACTCCACATTTGTAGGGCTTCTCAACAGTATGGATCTTGCCATGTTGAGCAAGTAGTGAATGAAAGTGAAAGGCTTTTTCACATATTTCACATTTGTAGGTTTTCTCTCCAGTATGGACTGTCTTATGTCCAGTAAATCCTCCTTGAGAGGGAAAGGCTTTGCCACATTCTTCACATTTTTAGGGTTTCTCTCCATTATGGGTGGTCCTATGTCGAGCAAGTTTTCCTTGATAGCGAAAGATTTTGCCACATTCTTCACATTTGTAGGTTTTCTCTCGAGTATGGGTCACCATATGTCTAGTAAGGTTTGGATGTAAACGGAAGGCTTTATCACATTCCTCACATTTGTAGGGTTTCTCTCCAGTGTGGATACTCTGATGTTGACTAAGACATGATTTCAAACGAAAGGCTTTGCCACATTTTTCACATTTGTAGGGTTTCTCTCCAGTGTGGATACTCTGATGTCTAATAAAACATGAGTGCCAATGAAAGACTTTGCCACATTTTTCACATTTGTAGGGTTTCTCTCCACTATGGGCAGTCATATGTCTAGCAAATCCACCATGAGAGTGAAAAGTTTTGCCACATTCTTTACACTTGTAGGATTTCTCTCCAGTATGGATGGTCTTATGGCCAGAAAGTCCTCCCTGAGAGTGAAAGGTTTTGCCACATTCTTCACATTTGTAGAGTTTCTCTCTATTATGGATCATTGCATGTTGAGTAAGGTGAGAACGAGAGCGAAAGGCTTTGCCACATTCCTCACATTTGTAGGTTTTGACTCCAGTATGGATCATTGTATGTTGAGCAAGTTGTGAATAAAAGCGAAAGGCTGTGTCACATTTTTCACATTTGTAGGGTTTCTCCCCAGTATGGATGGTCTTATGTCCAGCAAATCCATTATGAGACCGAAAAGCTTTGCCACACTCTTCACACTTGTAGGGTTTCTCTTCAGTATGCATCACCATATGTCGAGCAAGTTTTGAATGAACATGAAAGGCTTTGCCACATTCTTCACATCTGTAGGGTTTCTCTCCAGTGTGGATCACTGTATGTAGAGTAAGGTATGAACGACGGACAAAGGCTTTGCCACATTCTTCACATTTGTAGGGTTTCTCTCCACTATGGATGATCATATGTCGAGCAAGGATTGAATGAGTGGAAAAGGTTCTGCCACATTCTTCACATTTGTAGGTTTTCTCTCCAGTATGGGTCACCGTATGACGAGTAAGGTTTGAACGACAGCGGAAGACTTTATCACATTCTTCACATTTGTAGGGTTTCTCTCCTGTGTGGATCCTCTGATGCTGACTAAGGCCTGATTGCAAACGAAAGGTTTTGCCACATTTTTCACATTTGTAGGGTTTCTGTCCATTGTGGACACTCTGATGTTCAATAAGACGTGAGTGCCAATAAAAGGCTTTGCCACATTCTTCACATTTGTAGGATTTCTTTCCACTATGGGTGGTCATATGTCCAGCAAATCCACTGTGAGAGTGAAAGGCTTTCCCACATTCTTTACACTTGTAGGATTTCTCTCCAGTATGGATGGTCTTATGTCCAGAAAGTCCTCCTTGAGAGTGAAAGGCTTTGCCACATTCTTCACATTTGTAGGGTTTCTCTCTAGTATGGATCATCGTATGTTGAGTGAGGTGGGAATGAGAGCGAAAGGCTTTTCCACATTCTTCACATTTGTAGGGCTTCTCTCCAGTATGAATACTCTGATGATAAATAAGACTGGACTGATAACAAAAGGCTTTGCCACATTCTTCACATTTGTAGGTTTTCTCTCCAGTATGGACACTCATATGTTGAGTAAGGTGTGAATGAGAATGAAAGGCTTTGCCACATTCTTCACATTTGTAAGGTTTCTCTCCAGTGTGGATACTCTGATGTTTAACAAGACCTGAGGGCCAGAAAAAGGCTTTGCCACATTCTTCACATTTGTAGGATTTCTCTCCACTATGGATGGTAATATGATGAGAAAGGTAAGAACGAGTATGAAAGAATTTGCCACATTCTTCACATTTGTAGGGTTTCTTTCCAGTATGATATCTTTGATGTTGAATAAGATTTGAGTACTGATGAAAGACTTTGTCACATACTTGACATTTGTAGGGTTTATGTGTAGTATGAATTCTCCGATGGTGAAGAAGATGTGAATACCAAGTAAAAGCTTTATCACATTCTTCACATTTATAGAGTTTCTCTCCAATATGAATTTTCTGATGTAGTGAATGAAATGAGTAATAGCTAAGAACTTTGCCACATTTTTCACTTTTGAAGCCTCTCTCTCCACTATGGATTCTTTCACGTCTATTTAGATAAGATGATTTTCTAAATACTTTCCAGCATATATTGTGTACATTTCCTCCAGTATTTTTTGTATGTTGACTACATTTTAAAGACCGGTTAAATGTTTTGCCATATTCACGTTTGAAAGCCATTTCAGAAATATGGATATTCTGGTGGATAACAAATTTGGAATGTTGATGAAAGACTTTGCCACTATTGTTACTTTTGTAATGGTTATCTATCTGCCCTTCACCCTCATGCACACTTTCCCAACATTTTTTTAAACATAAGTTCTTAAGTCCAAGTTTTCCATATTTTCCCTCTGGCACCTTTGTAAGTGAGTCTTCTATGCTCTTCAGTGGCAAAAGGACCTCAGTGTAATGAGAAGTCACAGCTGAAAATAATGGAATAAAAAAATTATTCCACATACTAGACTCAGGTTAATAACCTTTAAAAATCAAACATAATATTATACCATTTAAAGGACATAAGTACAATGGCCAGTACAAATCACTGGTTTCTACTCCTTCATGAATATATGTACTTAAGAAAATACCACATTTCCTGTGTGAGAACTCAAAAAAGAGCTATGACTTTACAGAATCCCCACTGAGCCAAATGTTAAAACAAATTACATGGAAGAGGAAGTTTAGTAATTTTGCCACCATAATCTCTCTTCCTTCACAATACAGCATGATGCAATCACATTACACATTCCAATTCTTGATTTCTTCCTCAAGGAATAAACAGAAGAGTGGAGCAAGAGTCCATACTACTGCCCTATGTGGGTTTACCTAAAGTCTGGTTTCTGTCCCAACTTATAGAGAAGATACATCCTAACAACAGGAATGAAAGTCTCCTACAATCTCTAACTTAGTGATTGGTGTCACATTAATCTAGCCAAAGTAACTTCAAAAATATTATGACATGTATATCTCTGAATTTCATATACCCCAATTCAAAGAAAGTATGCCAAGGCATAGAAAGAATCAGGATTAATGACTCAATTAAGGGGTACAACAATAATTTGTGGATTTGCAAATTACAAAGATTCTGAGAAATTTTCAAATAAAAGGAAGAAAAATAGAAAAAACACAAACATAAAGTCAGAAAAGCTATTATCAAAGTTTTGGGCTAACTGGAATCCCAGAACTGAGGAGATGGAAGGTGAGTGATCATCTAAACCAAGGAGCTTAAGGCTGTAGTGAGCTTTCTTTGAACTACCCAACTCCTACCTGGGGGACAGAGAATATGACTGATAAAACCATAAAAAGGATTTGGAAACCATCCTTGACAAAGACATTAGTCCTAGTAATAATTGTTTTATTACTACAGGAATACAAGTAAATATAAACAAGTTGGGGACATCAACCTGAAAAGTTTCTGCATAGTACGGGGAAAAGCAAGAAGGCTTAAAGGACAAGTGAAAACATCTGCAAACCATATACTTGATACTTGGTCAGACATTAATTTTCAAAATATACAAGAAAATTATAGAAACTAAAGGCAAAAACAAGAAAATCATAGTCACTTGAATAAAAAATAGCTCCAAAATGTATAGGTATTCATCCAATGAGTACATACAAATTTCCAACAGGGATATGAAATGGCATTGAACATGACCAATAGAGGCAATTTCAAATAAACACAATGATGATATTATCTCAAACCTGTTAAAATGGCTAATATCAACCAGAAAAGAGAGAACTTTTGATAAATATGTGAAGAAAAAGAAATCCTATACATTCTTACTGAGTTTAAAATGGGTACACTCATATAAAAATCATTATGAAGATTCTTTAAAAATAAACTGACACATAACACAGAAATCTCTTTTATGGGTATATAACCAAAGAAATAAAATCAGTATCAAAAGGAAGTATCAGATGCCTAGGTGCATTGCTGCATTTGTCAAGATGGCCAAGCTTCAAAACAACCGAAATATTTTGGATTATGTGTTAATTAAGAAAATAACATATATACACAATAGCATATGATTCGGCCAAAAGAAATTAAAGAATCCTTCAATTTCAACTTTGTGGAAGAAATTGTAAGACATGCTAACTGAAGTAAGCCAGGCACATACACACAAATACTGCATGAGAACGGGTACAGTGGTTCAAGTCTGTAATCCCAGTGTAATGGGAGACCAAGGTGAGAGGATTGACTGAGCTCAGGGGTTCAAGATCAGTCTGGGCACTTTGGCGAGACCTTGTATCTATGATAAATAAAAATATAAGCTTGGCAAGGCAGCACATTCCTGTAGTTCCAGCAACTTAAACAGCTGATATGGAAGGACTGCCTGAGCCCAGCGGTAAATCTGTGCTAGTCATTAGCCTGGCACTGCACTCAAGCCAGGGCAACAAAGTAAGACTCTAACTCGGGGAAAAAATCCTGCATGTCCTCAGTCCTGTAAATCAAAAAACATGGCACTCATAGATAAGAAAGTACAACATTGTCACCAGGGTCTTCAGTTGGGAAAATGGAGATGTTTTCAATTTAAAATGACACAGAAGAGGAATCACTTGAAATATGCCCATAGTTTCCTCAAACCCCCAAAACAATGGATGATTATGCAGTCCCTCACAAGACATGAGAACTTTGGTTCTTACTCTGAATTTGCTCCAAATGCACTGAAAAGGAAAGTAAAAATGTAGGATTGAAGAGCATAAGGGTAAATAAGAGATGCCTCTCTGTGTCAGCAATAGAAACCTAGGCTTCTCAACATTAGTCTCATGGGAGCAGAGCTTCCCAATCCATATTTTAAAGTCTGGCTCCTTCTAGGGCATTTAGACCTCTCATCTGTGTCATGGCACAAGTATTCCCATCTACATGAGTGTATGACTATAGTCTCCTCTCCCTTTATATTCCAGCACTCTTTGTTTTTATCCAGAATGGTGACCAGACATGGCTGGGAGACCTCTATCACATTGTCTCCTCTTCCCCAGAATAGGAAAGAGTGCTCAGAAGAAAACTCCCAATGCTCCACATCTCTTTCTGGGGCGATCTAGAAGAATGGATCTTATTTTCATGTTTGGCATTTTGTGGAGATGTCTATTGAATGGTTTTTGTCACACTGACATGGAGTCCTGAAAAAAAGGAAGGCATGTTATGGAAGACAGGTTTGTGTCTGTTGAGTTGAAAATTAACGTTTTTTTAAAACACCAGAAATACTTTGATACCACAGACAGTATACTAGGGTAGCAATGATTATGTCATCTAAAAATGAAACAGAGTACAATCTTTAGAACTCAGAAGAGAGTCAACACATCCTGACATTATATTTAAGAAAAAACCACAATCTACAGCCCAACTGATCAATATTGGCCATTGCTTGTAAAAAGCTAGGCTATTAATTACTGGAAAGAGCCAGGCTTGTTGGTTCACCCTGTAATTCCGCACCTTGGGAGGCTGAAGTGAGTGGATTGCCTTAGCCCGTGGGTCCGAGACACCCTGGGCAACTTGGTGAGACCTCATCACTACAATAAATCAAAAAAATTAGCCAGGTGTGGTAGCGCATATCTGTAGCTCCAGCTACTTGGAAGGCTGAGGTAGAAGGATTGCCTGAGACCAGCAGGTCGAGGCTGCGGTGGCCGGGAGTGGCCACTGCATTCCACTCTGAAGAGAGAGTGAGACTCCAACTAAAAAAAAAAAAAATTACTGGAATGAGCAACTGAGTTTTGAATTTCCAAATGTATACATGAAACACATCCCAGTTGAAGAAACAAAATGAATTTATATAAATCTACCCTAAAGAAATAAAAACCTATGCATTATTTGAAAAAGCCCAAAACAACCCTCTTAAAAATGCTCAATAAGTAAAATAGAACACAAACAGAACAAAAAATAGAAATTACATATGAAGAAATTCAGAATATCAATATCAAGTAAAACTATGAAAAAGACATCAATAAAATAGTAAAGCTGAAAAATACAATAATTGAATTTTTAAAAATTAACTCCAGAGGCATAATAGTCATAAACAAGCAGGAAAATATAAAATTAAAATCATGATCTGTAAATATTAAGAAAGAAATACAAAATGAATAAATATAACATAAAATGTATATATACAATTGGGCTTATTGAAACATATCAAGCAGAGATATATACTGATGACAGGATGCAAAAACCTACTTTTTCTTTCTTTCATTTCTTTTCTTTTCTTTTCTTTTTTTTTTTTTGGAGTTGGAGTCTCACTCTGTCACCCAGATTTGAGTGCGCTGTTATGCTCATGTCCACCGCAGCCTCGGACTGCTGGGCTCTGGCAATCCTTCTGCCTCAGCTTTCCAAGTAGCTAAAAGTACAGGCATGAGCTAGCATGAATAACTCACTTTTTATTTATTGTAGAGATGAGGGCTCACCAAGTTGACCGGGTGGTCTCAAACCCGCGTGTCAGGAAATTGACTTTCCTTGGTGTGGCATGTTCTGGGATTTCAAAATATTTTTGATTCCTCACTGGCTGAATTGAGAGTCAGAATTTACAGATATGAACCCAATTGTACAAGATCTGGAAAAACTGCCTTTGAAACATAAGGGAAAATAAACACTTACCAAAATAAACAAGACTGAGGGTGTTTGTCTCCAGTAAAACAGCCCTACAAGAAATGCCGAAGGGAATTTTTCTCTTTGCAAATAAAGCAATGGTGAACAGCATCATTAAGTCTATAAAAATGGAAAGCTCTATTAAAGATACCATATATTCATCAAATAGAAAATGCTCTGCTCTCACGATGGTGTCTAAAATTCTCATAATTTTCTATAGAATTTTTAAAATGTAAAATTTTAAAACATCTTTCTTAATATATCCACAAAGTAAAATGTATGTAGTTCCAGCTACAGGGAAGACTGAGGCAAAAGGATTACCTCACTGGGCTCAGTGGCTCAGCGTGTAATCCCAGCTCTTTGGGAGGCTGAGGCTAGTGGAGTGTCTGAGTCTGAGCAACTTGGTGACACATCATCTCTACAAAATTGAAAAATTAGTTGGAATGGTAGCATATGCCGGTAGTTCTGGCTACTTGGAAGGCTGAGTCTGAAGGATTGCCAGAGCCTTGCAAGTTAACAGAGGGGTTTCGGTGGGCATGCCACTGCCTTCTAGTCTGGGTGACTAAGTAAGTACTGACAAAAAAAAAGAGTGCCTGAGTCCAGCAGGTTGAGGGTGCAGTGACCATGAACATGCCACACTCCAGCCTGGGTGGCAGAGAGAGAATCCATACCAAAAAGAAAGAAAGAAACAAGGGAAAAAGGAAAAAAGAAAAAAAGAGGTAGTTTGCATGCAATGAAATTTAACTTGTTTTGATTTTTTTTTTTTTTTACTTGTACTCTCACACTGTCACCCTGCTGGAATGCAGTGGCATGCTCATGGTCATCTCAGCCTCGACTTCCTGGGCTCAGGTAATTCTTCCTCCTCAGCCTTCCAAGTAGTTGGAACCACAGGCACATATCAACACTCTAGACTAACTTTTAGATTTACTGTATAGACAAGTTTTTTCTATGTTGCCAAGGCTGGTCGTGAACCCCTGAACTCAGGCAGTCCTCCCACCACAGTCTCCTAAAGTGATGGGATTACAGGAGTGAGCCACTGTGCCTGGTTAACTTGTTATTATATTAAGATATATTGGTATAACTTAACTGTGTTATGCACTCTACACTTGTCACAGATATCACAAAGAAAATACCCATAGGAAGTACTCAAAAGGTAATAAAAATGTAATCAGGCATATCACCACCAAAATAAAAGAAAACACAAAGGAAAGCAGTAAGAGAGAGGAAGGACAACGTGGATCCAGGAAAACACATAAAACTATTGAAAAATGGCAATAGTAATTCTTTCTCTTTACTTTAAATGTAAACTCATTAAATGCCCTAACACTAAAAATCAATGATGGATTAAGAGAAATAATAATCTAACTGTCTACCAGCTTTCAAAGACTTACTTTAGTTGTAAGGAATCAAAAAGCCAGAAAGAAATAGGATGGAAAAAGATACAGTACATCCCTTATACACAAAGAAATAATATTGAGGGTACATTCAACAACATTAATCATGGTACCAAGCTTACACAATGGACCTTATACTACTCTTCTGTAACAGCTTTATACATTTTCAGAGATGATACATAGAAAGCAAACAAAAAATGAAGGAAAATGTTAAACCAACACACACACACACACACACACACACACACACAAATCGTGATTATGTGATTGAATAAGAGAACACACATTCACATTTTTGAAAGTTCGCAATGTAAAGGCTCATAAGTATGAAACTTACTATATTCTATACAAATAGTACCAAAACATCAGGATTGCAACAATATATTAGACAAAACACTCAGTGAGTAAAAAATTGTCATTTGTTTGGGAGGCGGAAGCAGGAGGACAGCCTGAGCTCAGGGGATTCAAGACCAGTGTGGACTATTGAAGAAGTCTTGTGTCTACAATAAGTAAAACAATTAGCTGAGCATGGTGCTGTGTGCCTGTAATTCCAGCTGCTTGGAATTCCAGCTGCAGCCACTATGAAAAGTAATATAAAAATGCCTCAAGAAATTAAAAATAACCCTGTGACCTACAATCCAAATTCTGGGTATCTATCCAAAGATACAAAGCAGAACCTGAAAAAGATATGTGTACATCCATGTTTATGGCAACATTGTTGACAAAAGCCAAAAGGTGGAAGTACCCTAAATATCCTTCAAAGAATGAATGGACAGAGAAAATGTAGCACCCTTTAAAAAAGAAATCTTGTCATTTGTTATGGTCAGGACAGTTCTTGTGGACTTGTTAACATAAATAAGCCAGTATCAGCTGAATGAAGTTACCCATGTCTGTAATGTCAGCACCTGAGCCCAGCAGTTCAAAACTTGCCTAGGCAATACAACATGACAAGACTTGTGCTTTAAAAAAAGAAGCCAGGCATGTAGGCACCAATCTGTAATCCCAGTTCTCAGGAGGCCTTCCTTGAGCCACCACACTCCTGCCTGAGTGACAGAGACCATGATTTGTAAAACAAAAGAAAACCTTATTCAGGATTTGAAACATATCCTTGATATTGATATTGGTCTGAGTAATGATTCTTTTAACGCCTGTAGGAACAAAAACAAACATAAGCAAGTTGGAGACATCAGATTAAAAAGCTTCTGCACAGTAAAGGGAAGAGGAAGAAGGTTACAAGACAAAATATCTGCAATCCATATACCAGATGACAGGTTAATCTCCAAATATACAAGAAAATTATACAAATCAAAGGCAACAACAAGAAAATGTAAATCACCCGACTAAAAAATAGCCCAAAATGAATAGCTATTTATCCAATGAGTACACAAAAATTGTCAACAGGTGTAAGAAACAGTGCTCAACAATACAAAAAGAGGCAATTTCAAATAAACACAATAATGGTATACTATCTCACACCTTTTAGGATGGCTAATATCAACGAGGAGATAACTTTTGATAGAAATGGGAAGGAAAAGAAATCCTGTATATTGTTGATGATTTTGAAATGGGTAGAGTCAGGAGGTCACTTTGGTTTCATGGCCACCACAACATCAACCTGCTGTGCTCAGGCAAGTCTTCAGCCTCAGCCTTCCAACTAGCTGGTACTACAAGCAAGTGTCACCATGCTCAGCTATTCTTTGATTAATTACAAAGATGAGGTCTTGCCCAGTTGCCCAGCTTGGTCTCCAACCCAAGGCCTCAGGCAACCTCCTTACCTCTGCCACCCAAAGTGATGTGATTATATGCATGAGTCACTGCGCCCAGCAAAACATTGTTTTAAAAATAAAAACAAGCTGGCTAGGTGGCTCAGCCTGTAATCCCACACTGTGGGAGGCTGAGGTGAGTGGACTGCCTGAGCCCGCGGGTTAGAGACCTGCCTGGGCAACTTGGTGAGACCTCACCTCTACAATAAATCCCCCCCCAAAAAAAATTAGCCGGGCGTGGTAGCACATGCCTGTAGTTCCAGCTACTTGGAAGGCTGAGGCAGAAGGATCACCAGAGTCCAGCAGGTTGAGGCTGTGGTGGCCGGGAGTGGACACTGCATTCCAGTCTGGGCGACTGAGTGAGACTCCAACTTAAAAATAAAAAAAAAATACAAGCCGGGCTTGGTGGCTCAGCCTGTAATCCCGCGCCTTTGGGAAGCTGAGGTGAGTGGATTGCCTGAGCCCGCAGGTTCGAGACCCGCCTGGGCAGAAAGACCTCATCTCTACAATAAAAAAAGAATCAGCCGGGCGTGGTAGCGCATGCCTGTAATTCTGGCTATTCAGAAGGCTGAGGTGGAAGGATCGCCGGAGCCCAGCAGGCGAGGCTACGGTGGCCGGGAGCGGCCATTGCACTCCAGTCTGGGCGACAGAGTGAGACTCCAACTCAAAAAATAAATAAATAAATAATAAAAAATAAGTAAAAGTAAAAATTAAAAACAAACTACCATGTAACACAGAAACACATTTTCTGAGTATATAAGCAAAGGAAATACAATCAGTGCTCAAAGAATTATCTGCCGCCCTATGTTCTATGCAGCATTTATCAAAATGGACAAGCTTGAAAACAACCTAAATATTTGTGGATTCTGTGTGGATTAAGAAAACATCATATATAAACACACAATAGCATATCATGGAGCCATAAAAAAAATTAAAGAATCCCACCATTTCAACCTTATAGATGAAACTGTAAGATTATGCTAAGTGAAGTGAGTCAGGCACACATACAAAAATACTGTGAGAGGCTGAGTATAAATGACTCAAGCCAGTAATCCCAGCACTTCGGGGGCTGAGGTGAGAGGATAGCCCAGGGGTTCAAGACCAGACTGGGTGACTTGGTGAGACCTCATATCAACAATTAAAAGCAAAAAAAACTGGACAGGGTAGCTCAGACCTGTAATTCCAGATACATGGAAAGCTGAGGCGGAAGATTCACCTGAGCACAGCAGGTCATGGCTACAGTGGCCATTAACATGCCACTGTACTCCAGCCTGGGCGATAGTGACATTCCAACTCAGGAAAAATCTATGCTGCATAATCTCACTCATGTGTGGAATCAAAAAAGTTTGCGTTCATAGAGGAAGAAGGTACAAGCATGGTCACCAGGGCCTGCAGGTGGGATAAATGGGAGATGTTTTCTAGTGGCTACAAAATTTCAATATCACTGAGTTTTAGGGAACTAATGTGTAGCAGAGTGATTTATAGTTAATAACAATATCAAGTACACTTAGAAAATTTGCTAAAATAATGCACATTATGTGTTTTCCTTACAAAAGGTGAAAATGACAACTATGCAAGGTGATTTATATTTTCTTTAATTATAAGCAGTTTGATAATGTATAGGCATACCAAATTATTACATTGTACACAACAGGTTTATACATTTTTATTTATGTATAAAAAATCAAATGTCAATCACACACACACAAACATATTTACATGTGTGCATGTATTATGCATATATGTCAAGTAGTTCTAAGCGTCATACTAAACAAGGAAAAATATAAAATAAAACTTATTAAGAAACAACATAACGTGGGAGTTTAATATATGTTTTTAGTGTTCTATGTGATATATTCTACTTAAGAATTCAGATATGTAGAAATAAATTACCAATCTCAGTCCATATTTAGACAAGTTAAAGTAAAATAACAGGATTTCTTCAACCAAGAAAGAGAGTTTTTGTCCTGGTAGAATTATGGACTATGAACTTAAATAAAATCACATTGGAAGCCTCCCTAGGATAGAAAATCAAAAAGTAAAAAAAATCTGTCCAGAGAGTTCTTAAAGTTTCTCAAATAACACTCTCACACCTATTTCCAACATGACACAAAAGAAAGTTTAAAAAATAGTTTGACATGGATTTTCTAAATAAATAAGCAGATACTTGCACATCTTCAAAAGCTTCAGAAAGGTAGTCAGCTCATGCAATCCCTAACAAACCATTAAGTGGACTTTGATTTCCTCCATAACCTTGAAAGGAGATCACTGAAGAAGCAGAGTTTTTGAAGAATTTCAGAACATGGATTAAGAGATATCCCTTTGTGATAGAAAGAGAAAGAATCCCAGGCTTCTCAGAAACCATTTCCATTGGTGCAGACTACTTTTGCACGCCACACTTCAAGCTCTGCTTCCTAAAACAGCATCATCTGCTTCTTTCACTCTCACCTACCTGGAGGTTTGGCTAAGGTGCTATGTCTCTTCATTTCCCAGGGCTCTTTCCTTTCCTCCAGACAGGTGATCAGGTCTGGCTTAGAGGCAGCAAGTCCTGTTTCATTAGAAAATTGTAACATGAATCTTGCTGGGATTCTTCAGTTATAAAACTAGTGTTATGATCAGTTGAAAACACATTATACAAGGTTCTAGAAAATTATCCCAAAATACTGTTCCCCAATGAAATGTTTACAACATATAGACAGAATTTTACATTTGTAGGTTCTTTTTTTTGTTTGTTTTTGAGTTGGAGACTCACTGTTGCCCAGGATGGAATGCAGTGGCATGTTCATGGCCACTGCAGCATTGACCTGCTAGGCTCAGGTGATTCTTCTCCTTGGTCTTCCAAGTACCAGAACTACAGGGGCATGCTACCATGCGTAGATAATTTTTTGATTTGTTGTAGAGATGTGGTCTGGTCAAGTTACCCAGGCTGTTCTCAAACCCATGGACTCGGGCAATCCTCTCACCATGGTCTCCCAAAATGCTGGAATTACAGGCTTTAGCCACCACACCTGACCTTAAATGTGTTACTTCTTAGCTCAGTACAAGTGAGTCACAAACTTATGGCAGCAACTGGAATGACATGTGGGCAATGATATTCTATGCCACCAAGTTTCTGGACTTACCAGTAATATACAGAGAAGGATGCATGTTAATTTAAAATAGAGAATGCTTCTTGTCAAAATAAAACATCTCTAATATTTTTATGACAAATCACCAACTTTTCTTTGATAACAGGAATCTGAAACTCATTTACAAAGAGCAGAAATTCCCAGAAAACATTCTACAAAGGAAGGCCATGAAATCCTTAATACAAAGTAGGGATTGTCTTTTAAAACTGTCCTCACCTAGAAAAACCAGGTTTCTGTGGTTCTCTAACATCACATTCCTGTACAATATCCGCTGAGTGGGGTCCAGGAATACCCACTCCTCTTCAGAGAATTCTATGGCCACATCCCTGAATGTCAACAGCCCCTGAAAACAGCAACCACAAAACATATTTACCAAGTGACCAGGGCTTCTAGGTAAAGCCAGAGTGAAGAGAACAGGGTTCAGGTGATATGACAACTAGAATTATGCAATAAGATAATTTGTAACACAGAAATATCCTCTAATGCATTGTCTGAGGAGAATTTCAAATAAAATCCACTCAGCCAGTGTGGACACCCTGCTCTTGTGATGATACAGCATAAATTTGGACACCAACCTAGGCATGTACATTTTTCAATGAGATAATTACATCACACAGAATACTTTGCATGTACTGCTTGGGTGGAAAATTCCCAGTGAGTTGTAAAGCCCTCATCAAGCTTTAATGTGTACAACAATGAATTGAACATATTTTTAAAATGTAAATTTTGATTCAGGGGATAAAGGGTTAGTTTGAGGTTGGTTCTACACTTTCTTTCAGTTGGTGGGTCTCATTCTTGCCCATGCTAGGGTGCAGTGCCATAATCTCAGTTCATTGCAGTCTCGATCTCCTGGGTAAAATAATAAATTCTCCATAGCATCCCAAGTAGTTGGGACAAATTGGTATCAGGTACCAAGGCATACAGGTACAACACAAAATCCATGCTGAGATCTTATTGGCCAAAAGATATAGTAATTTATTATTTTTTGAGATGGAGTCTCACTATTGTTGGCCAGGCTGGAGTGTAGGGGTACGCTCTTGGCTACTGCAGTGTTGACCCACTGTACTTAGGTGATCCTTCCCCCTCAGCCTTCCAAGTAGCTGGAACGACAGATGCACACAACCATGCCTGGCTAGTTTTTATGATTTATTATAGAGATGAGGTCTCACCAAGTTGCCCAGGCTGGTCTCAAACCCAGCATCAGGCAATTCTCTTGTCTTAGTCTCCCAAAATTCTGGGATTACGGGCTGACCCACCACACCTGAACAATATAGTAATTTGTAAACTCAGTTTAATAATAAAGAAACATGTATGCACAAATCAGTCTACAGGTATTTCCTATAGCAGGCAATCTGCAAAAGTATATTTATATTGCTTGTTTTTAGCATCACAGAGAGAAAGTGTCTTCTAATTATTCTTTTGCAGAATTTCCTGAGCTATTCTGGACAGTAAATGCCACCCTATTTTAATTGCATTTTATTGACCATGTCCTCCATGGAGCTGATGGAGCATACGGACAAA
>JAPVLO010000758.1:600000-784790 GCA_027257055.1 Cephalopachus bancanus
AAATGAAAATTAAAAAAAAAAATTCTTCCAGAGCCTACTGAACCAGCATGCTCTGTTGACGCTTTGGATGGTATATTAGATATTTTAAGTGATCGCTATTTTCTTTCAAATCTTATATTGACATTTTCCCCTTTTACTTCTCTTGTGGATATGCTAGGATATTGTTTCGTAATTTTATTTCTGCTTTGTCTTAACACTGAAGTTGAAATGATCTTCACCTCTCAAATAGAAGGACATAAGGATGAATATGTGAATTGTCAGTGAGATGCGCTGTGTAGGCTAGGTACTCATTAGTGAAGACATTTCTATTCATCGCCTTTCAACTCTTCATTTAGTGATGTAAACAAGGCACCTTGAATTTCAGCCTTGAAAAATATTTGCATAAAAAAACTGAATAATGCCTCTAAGGAGCATTGAAAAAGATCTCTCTCTGAATTAGGAGAATTTTGGGTTGTCATTTCAAATGCCTGTTTGATGACTCCCAGTGATGGTATTTCAGGAGAAACTACATGGCATTTGATCATTAGTATGTATATTAATTCATATGCTCAACATCTTTGTCATAGTACGATTTTGCCTATTGACTCACACTTCAAAATAGCAGAAATATTGTTTTATGAATCTTTGATAACACTATCTTCTAGATAATTATGCAGCTGCATACATTCACCCCTTTGTGCTCCTGACATTCAAGAACCCTAAGGACCAACCCTTTATCTATGGACCCTCAGCTGGTGAAAAACTGGAGATTCTCATCTCTGGAGTAATTAGCTTCCATGGCCCTGTGTCCCAAACTAAACAGACAGCATCCGGGTCTCCATTATTTCTGTACTTGGAGATTATTTTCCCTTGCAGGTCCCGAGCTCTCAGGTACAGCAGAACTCTCTCCCAAAATGAATCAGAAACAAAATTTGAATTCAGATAATACAGGTTAGCTGAAATCCTTGAATGAGGGAGATCAGAGGAAACCCTGCTGCATCAGAGAAAGGGACTATTGAGGAGCTCCAAAAAAGTTATTATATGTGACACTTAACCAAATGAACTTAATTGATACCTACAGAACACTCCACCCAACAACCGTGAACAACTTTTGTTCTTTTTACAAATAACACCCGGACCAAGTGTTAAGGCATCACAGGTGTTAAGGCATCACCTTGGATTTGTCTTTTCTTGGTTGGGATCTGATCTTCTTTCATTGATTTAGTTACTTATCAAGGTGTGAAACTTAGAAGTAAAAAGATGGAGACTCAGTAAAGTATACCAGGGAGTGTGCTAAAGAAAAATACAGAAAGGTGTGCTACAAGACAGTGGACCAGGACATGAAGGTGTGCAGAAGTGTGAAACCAAAGCTGCTATGTGGGAAACAGTCTCATGTCTGGGGGTGAGAAAAGCAGGGAATACAGTCAAGGAAAGTCAACTTTGGTAGAGAGGAAAAGCACACAGTTTAATAGTTTCCATAGATCACCCTGCAGTGTTTCTGCACTTGAATCTTGGTTCCTCCCTCTAGAAATGATGAGCGAAAAGTTCAGAGAGTATATGCACTAGATTTTATTCATAATCTTCGTGGCTCATCAGGTTATATTCCAGGGACTTACCAACCCAAATGGCTCATCATTGTCTCTAGAGTTTTCCTCCTGGCTGCATCTTGAGGGCTTCTTTGGCTGTGCCAAGCCTTAAATAGCAGAATATCAAAGACCACCAGAATCAAGTCAGCCATGACCATGTGGCTGAGATTTCCGACGGTGTAATCCTGGGACTGTGAGGCTGGGAATGTGGACAGAGAGGTTACAGAGGTCAGGGCCGATCAAAATCCCCCAGGCTCCCTGGAATTCCATCCAGGGCACTTACCTCCCTTTCACAGGACCTACCCTCTGTGCTCAGCTCCATAACTGAAAACATCTCCTAACACACCAGTCTTGGAGTCTGACCTGTTCTGTGATGGGCTGTTCATTTGATCTGCTCCTGAGAATTAAAAACAGTGAAGAAGGGAAAAGGGAATTCACCATCAATTTAATTTCTAGTTAACTGATTCTTCATATAGTTAGAAACACCTAGAATGTAATACACACATGCACACATGCATATACAAATATATATTCTCTAGATGATAGTGTTATCAAAGATTTATAAAACAATACTTCTGCTATTTTGAAGTGTGAGTCAATAGACAAAATTATACTATGTCAAAGATGTTGAGCATATGAATTAATATACATATCCATACAGATATAGGTACACATGTATTAATATATAAAAAGATAACATACATAAATATGGATGTATGTAAAGACATTAGATTTTTATTTATTATGTAATCACATGCATGTCAATATTTAAAGTAAGAATAACTGGCATGCAGTTTAGAAATAATGAAATGAAATTTTCATTTTCTTGTGGTTTATATAAATCTTATCACTAAATTGGAGGAAGTCATTGAAAATCTACTGGAGAGGAGAAATTCTGTACGGAGTTAATATGAAATACAAGTAATAAGCTCAAACCAATATCTTTCTTGTATATACATAACACTTATTTTAAAAATAAAAAGAATTCAAACACCTAACTTGTGAATCATTAAAATAGTTAAACAACTTTTAAAAATAGAATGATGGTACATATTAATTTTTTTCTTATTTTAAAGTTGTGGGGTAAAAATCAGGATGATGTATACAAGTGGTCATCGTACAGGTAAAGTTTGGGTCTCCCTTTAGTCCCCACTTTTTCTTGTTTGAGATCAGGATGATACACATTTCTTACTAACAGAATTTCAAAGCACTTACGTTAATAAATCAACCTTAGTTTTATATGTTTTGGGTAGAAAGACTTGATATTAATGAGAATTTATTTTTAAACTAAATGCCTAAAATAAATCAAGCTCCAATGAAGACTATACTAAAATTACTTATTTTTAAATAGTGAATTTATATATTTAATATTGCTTTATTATTATTATTATTTTTGAGTTGGAGTCTCATTTCTTTGCCCAGGCTGGAATGCAGTGGCATGCTCATGGCCACTGCAGCATTGACCTGCTGGTCAATCTTTCTGACTCAGCCTTCCAAGTAGCCACAACTACAGGCACGCTACCTTGACTGTCTAATTTTTTGATTTATTGTAGAGACAAGGTTCCACCATGTTGCCTGGGTTGGTCTCGAACACACGGTTCAGGCAATCCTCTTGCCTCAGCCTCCCAAAGTGTTGGGAATTCAGGCTTGAGCCACCGCGCCCAGCCTCAATGTTGCTTTAAAAGCTTCAGAAATAGGGTAACAATAAACAAGTGCATGCAGAAAATGCCGAGTAGACAATTGCACAAAAGACGTGTTTTGGATAACTCCCTAACTTGCTCCAGGGAGCAGGTGCACGGTCCCTCCTCAGTCTCAGGTGTGCCCTGAGTAGAGAGACTACCAGTTGAGCACAGAAGGTGCCCTGTTGAACGGTACCCACAACTGGGGCGTCTCTCTGAAGGAGTATGTCTGTTGTGGGCTCCACTTTCACCACAATCAGTCCCCACTGAGGCCCAAGCAACCTCCTTCCCTGTCCTGGAAGGGCTCAGAGGCCCTCTGTGTGTGGGTGAAGGGCTCCATCTTCAGGGTCTCTTGGAAATGGGGAATGAGAACTGTGAGAGAAGCATCTGTTTGCCCTCTCTCCACCTCACCGAGTCTCTTTTTCTTCCATCAACCCCAGCATGTTCACTGAATCCAAGCCAGTGCTGGACCCCAAATCCTGCTGTCCTGGCCCATCCTCCCTTTACTTATCACACATCCTACAAAACAGTGTAAGGGACTGGAAATCATGCACAACTGTATGGGGCATGACTTTTTGCAGAAAATATAAAATGCATTGTGTGACATATGAGAGTGAAGATTCCAAACCTGAGGGTTTTTATACATATTTGCTCTTCCTTAATATTTTGCCTTCCTCTTACAAAGCTCAGACTCCAGGGCTGAGGGGGAAAAAAACACAGTCACCTGTCCCCTTCTCTCCTGGGCTTTTAACCTTTACAAGTCATAGTAGTTGGCTCCAGGGAATCCTGCTCAGAGAGGGAATGGACAGACCTGGCTCCTTCAACTTATCAACTCTGGTGTCTCCTTCATGCCTTGATCAGAAACCTCCCTCTTCCCTGATCACCACAAAGGGGAGAATTGCTCCAACCTCAGAACCACCAGAAACCACACAGGCCACACTCTTAACATCCTCCTTCCACCCTTCTCTTCTGATAGTTACTCCTCTCCCTGAATATTGGAAATAAAACTGAGATGATTCCAGAAGATTTCCTTGGGCCCTGGGAACTGATTTTCCACCACCCATGAATCAGGGCCTGTTGGCGAGGGGTTGGGACAAACAGAGGTTCTGATTCTGAGATGGGGACATCAGGAGATGAGTGGGTAAGGCCCCTGCCTTCCACATCAATCTAATCACATGTCCTTCAAGGTTCAATCACAGCTCCTTCCAGTCCTCTCTGCTTGCTATCCTAACTGAGACTTTGGGAGTGGGTTTCCAGGGGTAGGAGGTCCCATTCTATCCTCCCTCCTGTGGGCTGAAACCTCTCCAGTGGACCCTCCCCCTTCTCTCCCCTCATCCCTTATTACTCAGAGCTGTCCTGGGGGCAGGGCCCTGGGCTGACCCTTTGAGTTCAGAGAGGACAGGGTCAGCGGTCCTCATCTGAGACCATGAGTTCCAGGGGGTCCTGAGGTGTGGTAACAGGTAGGGAGAAGTGCTATTTGAGTCATAACGCCTGTAGGTCCTCTCATGGGCTAAGGACACAGGACTGATGGGGAACTTGCCCTGGTACAGCTGAGCTTGGCACTTTCATCTTAGACACAGAGCGGGAATGGCTTCACCTTCCCTCCCCTGCCCTTTCTCTGTATAGAAGAAAGGGATTCACTAGGCTCCATGACTGACAACAGGGTCACATTCTCTTCTAAGGCCACCATGGGGGCCAACTGCACTGAGATGGAGGTTCTGTCTGGAACTATTCTAGGGAGGATAGGATGGGTAAGGGGCTGTGCACACCTGGTTTTGAGACTTCCCCAAAGACTTTTTCTGAGGACCCTCAGTCTCTCCATCTCTGATGTCTCTGGGTCTCTCCCCTTTCTCCATTCCCTATCTCTCTCTGTCTCTCCCTTCATTGAGACCCCTACCTCTCATCTGGTCATCACCACCTGGAGCTCCCCCAGCAGTGCCTGTACAGAGTCTTGGTACCTGACTAAACCATTGGGCTCCTCACCTGGAATTGGGATGTCCAGAGGGTGACTGGGCATTGACCACTCAGAGGAGAGTTTGTGTCCACCATAGCATCTGTATTTACTCCTGTGAGAGCCATTCACAAGGTCTAGGAGGAAGTCAATCTGAGAGTCACCAATCTGCAGCTGCCAACCCGAGTGCTGGGGGGAGATCACATCTCCCTTACTTGGACAGAGCAAACCTGTCATAGCCAACATCAGAGTGAAACTGGAGGGTCAGGTCTCTCCGGGGGACATGACAGTACATGGCTACAGCAAGAGTGCTGGTTTTCTAGACAAACCTGAAGAAGAGGTGGCCATGGGTTCCGAGAGCTGATAATCAGGCACCTCCAGGAACCCTTCCTCTCTCCCTGGGTCTCAGCACTGAACTTTCTCACCTATCATCATTCTATTCACAGCTATACCTGAGCGAGATTCCTCCCATTCTTTCTGGAGACTCAGGGACTTCTGGGCAATGCTGTGAATTTTTCACCTGAGATCAGGAGCACCAGGAAATCACTGGAGGAAGATCACATGTTGGGAGAATTAAGAAATGACTGTAGCACCTGTATGTCCATCTGTGACTTGGGCTCACAGGGACCATGAATAAGAGAGCCTGGACCATCCATGGATGTTAAACTGTGTGTCCTGGAATTGGGGATGACCGTCTCCTCCTTCCTTACAGAAAAAAATTTGTCAAATGTCAGTTGTGACCTAGTGCTGGGTCAAATTTCCACCCAGGGTTACCACAAGACTGGTCAGGGCTGAGAGGGAGGGTTCACTGTAGGCTCCTAGGAGAGAAGGAAGTGCCCTGTTAAACGGGGCTTACACTTCCCACATGATCCCCCAGGACTGTACTGTGAGAGTGGAGACACTGCTGAGAGCAAACACATTTCCTAAAGACAGAGCCTGGAACTAGGACTGCTGAATGTCCTCTCACCAGCTCTAGGGAGTCACTGGGCTCTGACAGCTAATGAGACAGTGGTGATTGTCTTACTGCATGACCCTTTGTCATGAATGGGATAAAGAACTTGCCCTTGTTCCCAGGCTTCTGTGTCCTCTGTATGACCCTGGGCACTGAGCTTTTTTCTCTATACAGACAGTATTCCTGGTCTCCAAGCTTCCCTAATAGCAATGGTCATGGGGCTCTCCTTGGATCATAAAGTCTGGCTCTGCCCAGAGTGTGAGTTTAGGGAATGTCTCTACAAGGAAATCAGAGCCTGGGTCCAATGACATCCTTATTCCTCACATCCCAGTTTTCAGCCCCAGGACCCTCCAGACATTCCCATCACAGCCCAGAACTTGTATTTTGCATCCAAAGATGGCCCAGAAATGGCCCCTTATCCCCAGTGAGGTGCAGGGACCTAGGAAAGTTGAGGACAGACTAATATACCTTCACTCGTGTCCAGGAGCCCAGATTCAGCCTTGGGAGGGAGTTCCTAAAAGAGATTTGTCTTCTGAAATTATGAACTTCATGGCAACTTGGATAGACTATAAGTCTATAATACTGAGTGATCTACCACAGAAAAAATGAACTGAGTATCACATACTCTTACTCATAAGTGGACCTTGAACAATTATTATAATACTATAAGAAAAGGATTGTCAGTAGAGGGAAATTGCCAGTGTGGGGTGGGGGTCAGGATTAGCAGTACTGGGATTCTGCTGGGGAAGGGGGGCATACCTCATCAACAAGGGTACCTGCATGATGAACGTTTGTATACTTAACCCTGAATGGTACCCTACATTTTAAAATAAAAAAAAAATTTAAAAGAGGTTTGTCCTCTGAAACCTAAGCAATTCATTTTCTTCCCCACAGCCTCCTGAGCCCCTGGGTTCTCTTCTTTCATTAGGACCTGGTTTTGGGGTGTGGTTTTTCTCAATTTAGGGTCTTTCTTCCCCCTCTTAATATTTCACCAAGGCCAAGCAGGGCTGTGAGGGTGGAGGTCATGATATGTTCTCTTATGGTTTCTCACTGTACAGATGGGTGAGATTGTGGTACTTGGCAGAAAAAACAGATATACCTAGTTAGGCCATTCGGGGCTGGATGATTCCTGTCACAGGATTGCCTCATCAGCAATCACACAGAAAAGGGAATTTCCCTCTCCAAAACCTTGGATATTATTACTACAAGGTAGGAAGGCCCTGGATTCATCACCAGGGTCTCTTGTGGCATTTCACTCAGAAATGCCATCTCTCTTGATCCCCTGGCAAATACCTGTCTGATCTGTCCTCATGTCACTGAAGTTCAGAATGCAGCAGCAAATAGACCATATTCCATTCTGAGTCTGACCCTTTCACATGAGGGTGACTGAGGGTCCCTCCTTTTTTTCAGAATCTCCCATGGGGTCCCTTTTATTCTCCAGCCCATCCATCAGTCCAAAAACATATCCTTGTGGGGTCCTCACCATGGTAATTCATCTCTCCAGTCCTGGAGATGCTTCAGGGAAAATGCTAGTTCACAGTGCATGGCAGACTCAGGCCAGCAGAAAATCAGTTATCACCTGAGTGTGCAGGTCATGTTGAGCTGCATAGAGCACAAAGGAGAAATAAAAGAAGAAAATGATTTTTCTCTTTGCCCTCAATTCTTGATTGTCTTCTTAATAATAAATAGTTCCCTTCTTGACTTCCCTCTTTTTTTTTTCTATTTTTGGAAAAAGCATCTACACCTTCCCTTCTTGGGAACACAATGGAGCCAAGTTTCCCTCCTCAGTGCCCCTGTTTCCCTTGGGCATTTATCTATAATCAAGCTTCTTTTCAAGGTTTTAAGAGTGATTGTTCAGTTTTGAGGTGCAGTTTGAGGAGCGGAGTGAGAGTTGATGATTAATTGCTGCCTATGACCCACCGTCTGTGTGACCTTAAGTAGTAAGGTCCCATTTCTGAACCTCAGGTTTGTAATTTGGAGTACATTTTTATGAACTCCACTCCTTAGAGTGATCATAGGGGTCAGTATTGCCTGTATCATGGGAAGGGCTAAACCATGGTTATATTATAGGTCAGATTAAGGCAGGAAGTTTTGGGAGATGAGAAGATCATGGTGTTGGATTCCACAGTCAAGGCAGACAATTGATGCACCCTCATCTGCTTCTAACAGTGAGAAATTTTACCTGTAGTATTTCTGAGATATGCACATCATCTAATTTGTAAGCAGAAAGAGGGAAAGAATAGGTTCCCAAATGGAGATGGATCCACAGCAAAGAACAGAGGCAAAAGCTGAATGACAAGAAGTGCCTGTGATCATCAGGCCATCAAGAAGTCATTAGAGTGGAAGTGTCCACTTCTGTGTAGACACAGGAACCCCAGGCCTGCACAGACAAAGAAGGGGTCAGAACTCTAGAGGAAGGTTGGAGGCAGTGTCGTCAGCCACACCTGCAACTGAAGTGCACACACACCAGCCCAGGGGAGTTCCCTCAAGGAAGTGCTCCAAACCTTCCTGTGATGGGGCTGGTGAGTTTCCAAATAAAGAAGACTAAATACCAGGTGTTTAGTCCAAAGCATTTATTAGCTGGATTTCCTTGTGGGGCGATGGACTGCAGCATGTTCTCAAGGTATAGAGGAAGACATGGGATGTTATACCCACTGACTCGCCAGAGCAAAACAACAACAAAACAACAACAACAACAGCAAACAAACTAGAGATAATTAACTATGAGTATAGCTGTCCCTTGACATATGCTATGTACTGGCTCCAAGACAACACACATATATCAAAAACTGCCTATACTCAAGTCCTACAGTCAGCACTGCAGAATGTCAATGTAGGAAAAGTTGGGCCTCTCTATATGTGGGTTTTGATCCTCAGTTCATTGAAGGAAAACATACATTTAATAACACACGTGCAGTTCAAACTTGTATTGTTGAAGAGTCAATAGTATATAGAGTTTATTTAGGAATGACAGATAAGGATTATATGTAGAATGCATAGAATGGAAAGTCACCAGGGCATCTAGTGAGGGAAGGGTAGTCATTATAAGCCAAAAGGGAGAGGTTCACATAAACTGCTTAGAAACATAGCTTGTTTCATTCAACAGTCAAAACCAGAGCTTGTCATCAGTTCTATGATGGAGAAACTATCACAGGGCACGTGTTCTTTCAAGAACATTTTGTCAGAATTACTGTAGACCTCAAGCATGTCTAGTAATAAACATTGTCAAGACAGGAGACGTGAAGCACAGGAAAAGGTTTATCATGGGGCTTTTTAGAAAGTCCTTGGACATCATTCTAATCTCAGACATGCAAGCATGAGCCTGGGCTCTTTCATAACTTCCTGGCTTTATTATTCCTGGGTCTGACTAAAGTAACTTTCATAACAGATATGGCTTCAGTGAAGGAATTGGCCTATAGAGTGTTATATTTTGTAGAAGTTGGTTCAGGGTAAAGCTGGTTTCTACAGTTTTAGCAAAAGGATTACTTTCTGTGTGTTTTTGGAAAACAACCTAAACAGCTTTATTAGTATCTGGGAATTTTCAAGTCCCCAGCTTGTGTTAAAACCTTTAGGTAAAAACACATGACTAGTCAGGTTACAGAGCAGTTATGGCACGTTGAGCTTCTCTGTCAGGATAGGTAACAAAGTGGGGAGTACTGGGGCTCCCTGCAGAATTTTTAGCTTCCCTCACCCTGCATTTGTAGGCTGGCCATGGAATAACTCAACTCACTGAACAGGTCCATGGTCAGCACATAAACACCTTCCCTGTGTATGCGTGAAACATGTTCACTCCGTTATTGTTAGACATGGGCATCTCTCCCATGTGTGAATGTGAGGCTCGCTCAGGACCATTCCTGCTGGCTCAATGAGCTGATGCTAAGCTGGGGAGTCTTGATGCCACAGGAGTATGCTCTGGAGGGATGAGTGACTACTGATGATGAGTCTCCTTCATCAGTTTACTTTTGAGTCAGCTTTGGGAGAAACTATATATGAAGGAACAGGTGTGTACGGGAGAGCCATGCAAGAGGAATGAACAACAAACACTACACTACAGAAAAATGAGAAACTATAGAAATGAACTTGGCAAAACAGCAAATTGTGTCAACGCAACTAAAAAATAATCTCATCAAGGACAAGACACAGATGAAATGGTAACATTTAAATTGGAGTGGAATATTGAGTACATTTTACAGAATGCATATGAGAAAAATCATAATATAAAGCTAGATAAGATAATTAATATTCACACGGGACAGAATGAAAATAGTACACAGATATCACTGTGTCACAGTTTCCAAAGGAAATAAATAACAACTATGTTACTCAAGTCTTGAAATGAATGATTTATTATTATAATTTTTATAGAAATGAAGAAAGTTTATGAATATAAGATTCATTAATTAATATTAAAATAAATATCTTGACCATGGTAAAGTAAATCATATCTAGAAGAAATTAAAACAGTTCAAAAACTACTAGAGAAAACACAAATGATTATCCAGTGAATATTAAACTTATTAGGACTGTATATCCCAAGAATGGAAGGTAATGACAGAAATCCCTGGAGAAATATTATCAATGTATTAATTGTAATTAGGTAATTCTGCACTGCACCTAATGATTAAGGGGAAAAGCGAAAGTGTCTGCAATGGACAAAATTCTAGAACGTAAGGTGACTCCAGCATCTCTCACTTGTTGGGACTCATGTTTCACACATTACACACATTGTATCAGGTTACATATGAAAAGGAGGGCACTGGGCAAAGATATTTTAAATATCAAATGTTTTCATTTTTATCCCCCATTAGATGGATCTCCTTCTTATGAAGTACTGTTTTGAGAGCAAGAGTGAGAACAAGAGAGCAACAGGGAGGGGGGGGAGGAGAGAGAGAGAGAGAGAGAGAGAGAGAGAAAGTTGTGATGCTTCTTAAGTTCTGATGTTTCTTAAATCCACTGTTCTCGTTGGCAAACAGTGGATTTTTGTTTTCCCATTACTTACTCTTTTTGTTTTCAGCTCTCTCTCTCTCTCTCTGTCTCTCAATGAAGATATCAAAAATCCACATAACATAAAACCTGCCTCTCAACTATTTTTAAGTGTACAGACCTTTACTGTGAAGCACATTCACATTGTTGTGCAGTTATTACCAACATTCATCTCTAGAATGTTTCATCCTTCTCAACCAAAACTCTATATAATTTAAACACCATTTTCTTTTTCCTAGATTCTGGTAAGGAATATTTTATTTTATGTTTCTCTGAGATTGATCGATCTCATAGGTACCTAATATATAAGAGGGGGCTAGAAAACCATAAACTGTCTTTTGGAGGTTGAGTCTTTTGTAGTACAAACTTCTCCTACT
This sequence comes from Cephalopachus bancanus, assembly GCA_027257055.1. NCBI lineage: Eukaryota > Metazoa > Chordata > Mammalia > Primates > Tarsiidae > Cephalopachus > Cephalopachus bancanus. Next base: position 611,508 of record JAPVLO010000758.1, read on the forward strand.
AGGTAAGTGTTGTAGGAACCCACCAACCTCAGTGTACCCACTAGCATTGTTGTGAGAGGCTGCGTTGGGGAGCATATGTCCTGAGTTGTGGCAAACATGTGACTGACTCTTCCACCTTTACAATGACCCTACTCCATGCTGAGAGTTCAACTGTTTTGACCAAAAATGACTCCTGTGCCCTACCCTTCCATTCACCCAATCTTTCTGTTTCTTCAGATGAAAAAGTGTCTCAATAGGTGTATTACATCAAGTGGAGGGTGATTTGAAGGTGACTGAAATCTGAATACGTAAGAACAAATACAATTATTTAATAAATAACTTCCCGGGTTTCTTTTGGGGAGGGTCCCACCTTTAAAATAGGATCGTTCAATATTTGCTCCTTATGATTGGGTTATTTCTTTTGGCACAACACCTTCAAGCTTCATCCACATTCTGGTGTGTGTAAGACACAAATCCATTTCTTTTAAACCTGGATATGATTCCAATGTAATTCTATACCAACTTTTGTTTAACTAGCTGTTAAACTAGTCATCCCACTATGGGCATGTGGGTGATTTGTAATTTTTAGTTATTGTAAATAATGCTGCTAGGAAGAGGGGTGTATGAATATCAATTCAGGTCCCTGCTTTGATTTCCCTTGAATATATACCCAGAAATAAAGTTGTCAGATCATATGGTGATCCTAAGTGTTTTATATTTATTTATTTATTTATTTAATAATCAATATTTTTAATTATGATATTGTTGGGTACAGTTAAGGGTTAAGTATACAAATACATTTCGTTCAGGCACCCTTGTTGATAAGAAGTGTTTCCTCATCCCCAGACAGATATTTACTACTGTTAATCCCATCTCCCTCCCCCCACATAGTTTCCCACTACTGTCAGTCATTTTCTTATAGTATTACATTGGATGTTCAAGGACCAATATATGAGTGAGAACATGTGATACTTGGATCTTTGTTTCTGTGAGAGGTCACTCAGTATTATAGACTCTAGTTCCATCCAGGTTGCTGCAAAATTCATGATTTTGTTCTTTTTTATGGCTGCGTAGTATTCCATCATGTATATGTACCACATTTTAAAAATCCAGTCCTCTTTTGATGGGCAGCATGGTTATTTCCAGGTTCTTGCTATTGTGAACAATGCTGCAATAAACATACGTGTGCGGGTATCTTTTTTATAGATGATTTGAGTTCCTCAGGATATATTCCCAGTAGGGGGATTGCAGGGTCATATGGGAGGTTGATATTTAGAGCTTTTAGGAATCGCCACACTGCTTTCCACAGAGGTTGCACTAGTTTACATTCCCACCAACAGTTTAGAAGTGTTCCCTTTTCTCCACACCCTCTCCAGTAGCTGTTATTTTTCGAGTTATTGATAATTGTCATTCTGACTGGACTTAGGTGGTATCTCAGTGTGGTTTTGATTTGCATCTCCCTGATGATTAGTGAGGTTGAACATTTCTTCATGTGTCTGTTGGCTGCTCAGATGTCTTCCTTTGTGAAGTGTCTGTTCATATCTTTTGCCCATTTTATAATGGGGTTGTTTGTTTTTTTCTTTTCAGCACCTTTGAGTTCCTTGTAGATCCAAGATGTTAAGACTTTGTCAGATCTGGTGTTGGCAAATACTTTTTCCCAGTCTGTAGGCTGTCTTCCTGCTCTCTTGATGGTTTCTTTGGCATTGCAGAAGCTTGTCAGTTTAATAAGGTCCCACTTGTCTATCTTATCTCTTATGACCTGTGGGTTTTGGGTTTTGTCCCGGAATTTGGATACCAGCTCCGATTTCCACGACGGTATGTCCTTCATTTTCTAAGGTTCTTATGGTTTGAGGTTTTACATTTAGGTCTCTGATCCATTTGGAGTTAATTTTTGTGCATGGGGATAGATAGGGGTCTTGTTTCAGTGTTCTGCATGTGGTCAGCCAATTTTCCAAGCACCATTTACTGAATCTCCTCTCCCCAATGGTAGGTGATGGAGGCTTTGTCGAAGATGAGTTGGTTGAGAAATTGAAGTTTTGCTTCTGGAATCTCAATTCTATTCTATGGATCTATACGCCTGTTCCTATACCAATACCAAGCTGTCTTGATGACTGTAGCTTTATAGTAAAGTTTGAAGTCTGGTAATGTGATATCACCTTCTTTTTTTTTTTGCTGAGAATTGTTCTTGCTATTCTTGGACGTTTGTGTTTCCATATAAATTCCTGTGTTGTTTTTTTCTAGGTTTCAGAAGAATGTTGCTGGTAATTTGATGAGTATTGCATTAAATCTGTAGATTGCCTTAGGTAAGATGGACATCTTCACAATGTTGATTCTTCCAATCCATGAGCATGGGATATTTTTCCACTTGTTTGTGCCATCTTTGATTTCTTTGAGCAGAGTTTTGTAGTTTTCATTGTAAAGGTCTTTCATGTCTCTGATTAGGAAGATGCCAAGGTATTTCATTTTTTGTGGCTATTGTGAATGGAATTGTGTTTTTTATGTGGGTTTCTGTTTGTTTATTATTGGTGTAAAGAAATGCGATTGTCTTTTGCACATTTATTTTATATCCTGAGACTTTGCCAAAGGCCTTTATCAGTGTAAGGAGGTTTTTGACAGATTCTCTTGGGTGTTCAAGGTACACAATCATATTGTCTGCAAAGAGAGATTACTTGACTTCCTCTTTTCCTATTTGCATACTGCTGATTGCCTTCTCTTCTCTGATTGCTCCAGCCAGGACTTCCATACTATGTTGAACAGGAGGGGTGAGAGTGGGCATCCCTGTCTTTTTCCAGTTTTCAGGGAAAATGGTTCCAATTTTTGTCTGTTTAGTAGTACGCTGGCTGTGGTTTCTCATAGATGGCTTTTACTATTTTGAGGTATGTTCCCCATATGCCTAGATGTTCGAGAGTTTTTATCACGAAGGGGTGGTGGATTTTATCAAAAACGTTTTCTGCATCTAATGATATAATCATGTGATTTTTGTTTTGACATCTGTTGATGTATTTATCGCATTTATGGTTTTACGAATTTTGGACCAGCCTTGCATCCTAGGAATGAAGCCTACTTGGTCATGATGGATGATTTTTGAGATGTATTGTTGAATCCGGTTTGCTAGGATCTTGTTGAGAATTTTAGCATCTATGTTCATCAAATATATTGGCCTGTAGTTCTCTTTCTTTGTTGGATCTTTACCTGGCTTGGGTATCAATGTGATGTTGGCTTCTTAAAATGATTTTGGGAGATTCCACCTTTTTCAATTGCCTGGAATACCTTCAGTAGGATAGGTATCAGCTCCTCCTTAAATATCTTGTAGAATTCTGCTGGAAAGCCATCTGCACCAGGGCTTTTTTTGGTAGGTAGTTTTCTTATTACGTAGTCGATTTCCTTGATTGTTATTGGTCTGTTTAGGGTCTCAATTTCTTCTTGTTCCAACTTAGGTAGGTTGTGTGATGTCAGAAAGTCCTCCATTTTTCGTGTTTTCAAGTTTGTTTCCACACTAGTATACATAGTAGTCTCAAATGATCTTTTGTATTGTTTCAGGATCAGATGTGACTTCATGTTTTGTGCTGCTGATTGTGCTTATTTGGGTTTTTTCTATTTTTTTCTTGGTCAGTCTAGCTGGGGACCATTGATCTTGTTTATCCTTTCGAAGAACCAGCTTTTTGTTTCATTGATCTTTTTGTATTATCTTTTTGTCTTCTATGTACTGGATTTGGGCTTTTATTTTGGTGATCTGGATTCTTCTGCTGAAATTAGGGTTTTTGTGGTCTTGCTTTTCCAGCTTATGTAGGTGGTTTGTTAGGTTGTTAACGTGTGTTCTTTCAATTTTCTTCATGTGTGTTAGCAGGGATATAAATTCCCCTCTTACTACAGCTTTTAAGGCATCCCAGGGATTTTGGTAAGATGTTTCTTCATTTTCATTTGTTTCCAGGTATCTTTTGGTCTCTGTTTTGATTTCATCATTGACCCAGGAGTTGTTTAGCATCAGACTGTTTAGTGTCCATGTGTTTGTGAGTTTTCGGGGGACCTTGTTGGTGTTAATGTTTATTTTTATTCCACTGTGTTCTGAGAAGGTGCATGGTACAATTACGGTCCTTTTAAATTTGCTTATGATTGATTTATGGCCAATTATGTGGTCGATCTTAGAATACGTTCCATGAGGTGATGAGTAGAATGTGTATTCTGTGGTCTTTGGATGGAGTGTTCTGTAGGTATCAATTTAGTCCATTTGGTTCAGAGTCTCATTGAGGTTCCGGATCTCCTTGCTGATTTTTTGTCCTGATGATCTGTCTAGGGTTGTGAGTGGGATATTAAAGTCCCCATTTATGATGGTGTTAGAGTCAATATCTTTCTTTAGTTTTCCTAGAAGTTGCTTTACGAAAGTTGGCGCACCTATATTGGGTGCATATATGTTTAGGATAGATATTTCTTGTTGATGGAGTGAACATTTTGTCATTATGTAGTGGCCCTCTGTATCTTTTTAAATTTTTGATAGCTTAAATGGTATTTTGCCTGAAATTAGGATCGTGACTCATCGTTTCTTTTGTGTTCCATTCGCCTGAAAATTTGTTTCCCATATTCTTACTTTGAGTCTGTGTATGTCCTTTCTAGTGAGATGGGTCTCTTGAAGGTAGTATATTGTTGCATGGTGATATTTTATCCATTTTGCCATTCTATGTCTTTTCAGTGGTGCACTTAGTCCATTCACATTCAGACTAATTGTTGAAATGTGAGAGTTCGTCCCTATCATAGAGTTCTTATAGAGTTGTTTTTCTCCCACTTGGTTTTTTTTGTCTTTATTTTGGTTTTGGAGTTGGTTCCTGTATATTTTACTCTTTTTCCTGTACTCTTGTGAAGAATGTTGTTCTTTTTTCCTTTTCTTCTGTGTTTAGTACTTTCTAAGTGTTTCATATAGAGGTGGTTTGGTGGCAGCATAAGTTCTTAGGGATTGGATATCTGGGAAGGGTTTTAATTCTCCTTTGCTGATGAAGCTTAGCTTGGCCGGGTAGGTTATTCTTGGTTGAAATTGTTTATCTTTTAGGACTTTGAAGATAGGGTTCCAAGCTCTCGTAGCCTGTAGGGTTTCTGTAGATAAGTCTGCTGCAATTCTGATTGGTCTTCCATGGTAGGTGATATGACTTTTTTCTCTTGCTGCCTTTAGGATTTTTTCTTTTATGCCTACTTTGTTTAGGCGAATTATTATGTGTCTAGGAGTTGGTCTTCTCATTATTGTTTTGCAGGGGTTCTCTGAATCTCTTGTGTTTGAAATTTTGCATCACTGATTAGGTAAGGGAAGTTTTCTTGAATGATGTCATGGAACATTTGTTCCAATGTGGTCTCTGTCTCTCTTTCTGCCTCAGGAAGGCCAATTACTCTTAGGTTTGGTCTCTTGAAGTAATTGCTCAGCTCTTGAAGGTTTTTTTCTGTCTTTTTGAGCTTATTTTATGTGTTTTTAAGAGTTTGGGTTGGTTCTATATTTTGGTCCTCAAGCTCTGAAATTCTTTCTTCTGTTTGGGTAATTCTGCTTTCCATGCTTATCAGTTTGTTATTTATTTCATTCACAGTATTCTTTATTACCATTATCTCAGATATCAGCTCCTTCCAAGTATCTTCTTGTTTCTTCTCAATTCTTTTTAATCTCTCTATTAATGTCTTGATATGTAGGTTTGTAGTTTGAGACCCTTCATTCTGGGGGCTCTTTATTGTTTGCATTCCGAAGTCAGTTTTCTCAGTGTCTGCCCTCCTAGGGGTCTGGGAGAGACCCATACTCTTCTTTTGGTTTTTCTTCATTTTTGTAGATTTTTCTCTCTCTCCCCCTTTCTCTCCCCTTCTTTAATTCTGTTTTTGAGGGAAGGTGGGGTTACTTTTGCTTCACTTCTACAATATCCTGTTCTTCCTTATGAGGGTCTTCTGGCTTTGTTCACTTTTGAGGTTGGAGTGTGGCCTGCGGACTGTTTGTTTTGCAGCTTTGAGGTTTAATTGAGGTGGAAGCTGTGGTTCAGAATGTATATGCTGATTCTAGCATCCACGAACAGGGGTATGAGCACACTGGAACCTATTTCCTTCTGCCTTACAATCTGTTCATGCAGCAATACGTAGGCTTGGACCCTAGATTAAAAAGGCAGTATAAAAGAGGAAAATAATGGAGGAAGGGGGGGTCAATAGGAAGTTAGAAAGAGAGAAGAGCAAGAGGGAATACAGATACATACCAACTATCAGGTGAGAAAGAGACACAGGGTTGGAGAGAAGTGAAAAAAGACACGTAAGAAAGATTCCCTAAAGAATACTGATAACTACACAGAGACAGACCAATAAAATCATGAAGCTGTGTAAGTTAGAAGGCAAACAACGAAAGTGATCAAAACAAACAGTCAAAATAATAAAATCATATGTCAAAAGAAGAGATCAGACTAAAGTTACTTCAGCTCTGATCTCTGGCCTCTCCCCTTTGTTTTTCATTGCAGGCAGCTAGATTTACTCGCAGTTTGGGTTTTTTTTTTTGAGTTGGGGTCTCACTCTCTTGCCCAGACTGGAGTGCAGTGGCCGCTCATGGTCACTGCAGCCTTGCCTGCTGGGCTCCGGCGATCTCTCCACCTCAGTCTTCTAAGTAGCTGGAACTACAGGTGGTTTTTTAGCCTGCTTTTGTCTGATTCATCGTAGGGGTGGGGCTTTGTCTCCTGTTTAGCGATGTTACCTTAGGAACCAAGGTGGGGGTTGTTGATAGGTGGGCATGGGGCAATGGAAATCTCTGCCTCGAGAATGGCCAGGGCAGATTCACTTTCGCAGATCTATTTCTCTCTTCTTGTCTGTGTCTCCATGCTTGGGGTCGCGCGCTGAGTGCCTCAGCCAGGGTGAGCCCAGGGCTCCAGAGCTCCAAAGCTCCAAAGGGCAGGCAGTGAGTCGCAAGATGGCCCTGGGCCCCCACAGGGTACTTCAGCCAGGAATGGGACCAGTGTCTCTGAGGGGCGGGTGCCCAGAGCCTCCCTGAGTGACCAGCAGCTTGGTGCTGAGTGCTGGGGGAGAGATGATGTAACCAGGGAGGGAGTTGATATCCCATACTCCCACACAGGCTGGAGTCACGCATGGTGGAACAGCAGCAGCAGGGGGCTGCAATATCCATCCCTGCATTGGAACAAAGGTCTCTGGGCCTTGGACCAGCATGGCTGGTGGTGGGCTGGGGGATGGGGGAAGAAAAGTAAGAGTATTTTTGGGAACTCACATTTGGAGAATCTCACCAGTCCACCTATGCCGCTGCCATCTTCGATTTCCTCTATGTTTTATATTTATTAAACACATGGGTAATTATTTGCATTATGTTCATTTTTCTGCAGTCTAATAAGCAAATTCAAATCATGGTTATCATTATTTTTATTCAATACTGAATCTCAAAGTCCTTGCACATTAATTGGCATTATATATGAGCCTTCAAATATTGACAGGGCATGATTCGATAAATAATGCAAGTTCTGGAGGACACTTACAGCTTAGATACAATTCTTGGAGTGTTTTTCTTCCTTGTACCACAGACAAGGCAAAGCTGTGAGACTTGGATATCTGTGATAATGAACATGAAGGGACGGAACTTTGGGAATCCGGAAGATACCAGGAGAGACATGTTCCTCAGGCAATGTCCTGGGTTTGAATCTGCATTATGCAAAATGATAAAACACTAGCTTGCGCATGAAAAGTGACAAACATGCTAACAAGGATGAGGATGGTGTGTGTGGCTCTAGTTTCATGAAAGGTTCTGGGGGTGAGACTGTGGCTGTGGATGTTCTGGACTCGCTTCTTGTACTGATAGAGGACAAAACACTGGTGCAGATCATGAGGTCCAAATTAATACCATCCATGAAGAAGAAAATGAAAGCCACTACTAGCAGAATAACATTCCTGGATTGGGGGGGATAAACAGCATCTGTACATATTTTCCAGATTCAGATTTCTGCTATGTGTTGGGCCAATAGCATACTTTGCAATATGGTCATTTACCACAAGATAAAAAAATCCAGCAGAAGGAACAGCAGAAAACAAAGCACTTTAGGGGTCTAATTCGATGTTCCATCCACCCAGAGAACCTGGGTTGAAGCTTAATGACCTGAAAGCCACTGAGGAAACAGGTGGTTCTGAGGGAAACCCCTCTGACCACTCTGTGCAAATAGAAGACAAATTTACATCCAGCCTCACCCAGGAATAATGTCAGTCCAAAAGCTGCTATTGTCTGAGGGATCCCCTTAGAGAAAAGAACCAATTTGTTAGCCAAGACCAGTTGGTTGAGAATCAAGTCTTTGGGTCTCAATGTCTGTGCAGTGATAAGTGTGAAGTTATAAAAGCAGAGGAGTAAAGAATATCCAAGAATTCCAGCAGCAGCCTAATTCCCCAGATTATATAAACAGAAACCATTCTGTTCATTTAGAGAAGCTGTTGGAATTTAACTTTCTTTAAATCAGATAAAACTGGATACTGAAGAAAGACAGTTGAACTATTTTAATTGCATCTGGAAATGACCTTTCTCACAAAACCAATTATTCCAAGTAAATACAAGCTTTAAGAATATGTCTTGTTTGTCCAACACATGAACTTCACAGCAACTTGGATGGATTTAGAGTCTATCATACTCAGTGATCTATCATAGAAACAGAACAGAGTACCATATATTCCCACTCATAAGCAATTATCATAATACTATGAGAAAGGGATTGGCAGCAGTGGGAAACTGCTGGGGGGAAAGTGGGATTGGCAGTTGAATGAAACTGCCAAGGGAGGCAGGGGTACACCTCATCAACAAGGTTACCTGCATAAAAAAACATTTGGATACCTAACCCTAAATTTTATTCACACTTTTAAATAAAATAATATAAAAAAAGAATAGGTCTTATTGTTGATGAGGAACAGGGAACGATGCAAGAGCTCACAGCAACCACAATATAGATCACAAATGCAGGGTGTAGACACAGATAACGCACCAAAAACCCACTCATGAACCAAGTAAAATGTCTCACCTGCAGCCCCACACAACTGCCTGATGTGGTCCACAGCATATTGCACACCCCACCCCCACGCCCCCAAAATGTATTCCACGAGTCTTCACAGAGGAGAATGAACCTCTATAAAGGACAAAATGAGAAGTTAAATAAACTGATACAAAATCATAAACAAGAGCTCCTCAGAAATTCTCGAGTGAAGGAATTCAGTCACTTAATTATGAACTCAATAGAGAGCTTCAACAGCAGATTTGAATAAGCAGAATAAACACAGAGCAATTTGAAGAAAAGTTATATAAAGTCACTCAGTCAAAAGAGAGAAATAGAGAATGAAAACAAATGAAAGAAGCTTAGAGGTTCAAAAATACAAATGGGGAAATATTGTTTCTTCAAGAGATGATGTTTGGAAAACTGAGTGTCCACATGCAAAACAATAAAATTGGACCCTTATCTTACACCATGCACAAAAGTCAATTCACCATGAATTAAAGACTTAAATTTAACACCCCAAATCATAAAACTCCTAGAAGAAAACAAAGATAAAAACTTTAAAAAATGAATTTTGGCAATGACTATGGACGTAGTACCAAAAACACAGGCAAAAAAAATACCAATAAGCAATCGGGACCACACCAACCTTAAAAACCTTCACAGAAAAAAAAAGAAAAATGTAACTTATAAAATGGAAGAATATACCCGCAAACCACAAATTTGATAGATCAATATCCTGAAAGGATAAATAGCTCATTCAATTCAATAGCAAATGAAACAAAACAAACAAAACCCAACCGTTTTTAAAATAAGCAAAGGAAATCAATAGATATTCTTCCAAAGAAGACACACGACAACTGGCTCACAGATATATGGACAGACATACAGCTTCACTAATTATTAGGAAAACACATGTGAAAACCACCGTGAGGTCTCACCCCATTCATGTTAGAATGAATATTATTTAAAACAATAAAAAGATTGGAAATGTTGGTAAGGATGTGGAGAAAATGCCATCTTGGATCACTGTTGGTCAAACTGTAGATTGGTATGGACATTATGAAAAACAGTATGGAGATTCCTAAAAATAAAAAAGGAATTATATTTCAAGGTACAGTAATTCAAATTCTAGATAATTATACCTACAACTGCATATTCTCACTCATATGCAAGAATTAATGTATACGTTGTAAGTCTTAAACATATATGAGAGAAATACCCAAGGCAAATAAAATGTGGCTATTGTTTTGGTGAAACTTATGAACATCCACATCTGTACCCAGTAGTGAACACACCTATAGCACCTCTTATGTTATTTTCATCTTCCAACATTAAAGAGGAGCCCTTTTACTATTACAGTGGATATAATTAGCAGCATGTAAAAAGTGCACAAGAGATAAGGTTACAATGCTGGAAATTAAAAAAATTTATATATGCTTTATATTTTAGATTTAAAATTTGTATGTTTCTTTAGAAAATACAGCAAATAATGCAAAAACAGATAATCATTAATTTATATATTGGCAATCACAAAATCACCTTAGTAACCTTTGGAAAAGACCCACTTGAGTAATTGCTAAAAAACGTTGCTGGACAGTATACAATTATTTTTATTAATATTTATGAGTTTTAAAAATACACAAATTTTAGGTAAAACAATAATATACAGATTTTTGTTTCTAAAGACAGTATTATATTTTAAATTATTATTAAAATTGCTCAAAAAAAGCAAATGGACACATTATTAATTCTATAAATCCACTACACAACTAAATGACTACAGAAGCAATACTGTAGGAAAATTAAGAATGTAAAATGAGACCTAAATAATTCCACTATTCTGTATGGACTGACTCAATCTTTCAAATAATTTCATCAACGAAATATGTGTGCATCAGCTGTGTATTTTATAACCAAATTCTAACATTTCCAAATTTCCTGTACTGGTAAAAAACAAAAGCAGAGAAATGACATTGATCATAATAGAGGTAATGGCCTTACCAAATATTAAAAATTACAAATAGGAATATAATACAGACAGTTTAGAAAGTGTGAAGCACTCGATAGGTAGAGAGGTTAATAAATAGATTCAGAGATATGAAATTAACTAGATCTATGAATTTAAAATATGGAGTATTAGAAAACATAAGTGTAAAAGATATTTTAAGCAGTGTTTTTAAAAAAAAGTTCAAAAGGAGTTGAAAGAAACTTTGTTAAGTATATGATATTAGAATATTTTGACACCTAGTGGAAAAAACGAAGTCAATTTCTACTGGCTGCCATTTAGACAAAGATATTTATATCCTGGCATGTACACATAAAATTGATATATAGAAGATTAAGCACACAAAACATGCATTTTTAAGAATAATCAATAGATAAAAATACAAAGCAATGAATGAAAGGAAGCCATAATCATTTGACAACATTATAGTATTTGAAATAGTAAAACTCATGTAAGATTAAAGGCACAAATTAACAAACTGAGAATATTAGAAAATATTTTATGCAGCAAAATAAAAAAGGAGGCTATCAGTAAGATGTTAAGTGCCAATTTCTGAACAGTTAAATAAACAGCGTATATTTTCTAGGCAAGAAATTTATGCAAAAAAATGTTTCTCAGGACAAAATAAAAATCCACAAATATAACACACATTATTCTCAGAAATATCACACAAATGCAAAATACATATTGAAATAGATATTTTTAAATTCAAGAATATGCTACTTTACCAAATGTTTAATTTAGATTCATATCATCACTTTGTGGAATGACTTTTCTTATTTCAAATTTGCAATCTCATGTAACACAAAAATAAAATAAATATGGTTGCTCAGTTTAGTATTATTTAAATTATGGCAATAGTAAAGTCCTTCCACATTTATATGATGCTATGAAGAAAAAGACAAAGTTTTTGTAGTGAAATTCAATTTGGCAGAAAACTATATAATCCTCTAAAATTTACATGTTTTCTAAAAATTTAAATTTGGTTTTGATTAAACACAAATTGTCATTTTTAATAATTTTTTTTCATTTACTGTAATAATTAACATGTTATAAAGTTACATTGTGAAATAACTAGTATTAAAACTACAAAAGCATTAGAATTTTGGAAAATGCAGGCTAAGAGAAATATATACTTAAAAAAAATTAAAATTATATCTTGAAAGATATTCAATGATTAATAGCAGTTTGGCCCCAGTGTGAGAGAGGTTGGGGAGAAAAGTGAATGAGTGAGGAAAGAACATGAACTTCATGTGGTAGAGATGCACACCTACCTTTTCAACATTTGACTGAAAATAAAATGTTTTATGACACAAAACAAAGTATGCCAAGCAAATTTATAGTGCGTACTAATGAACAAATCCCAACAAGAGAAAAACTGGGCCATAAAATCTTAGAGAAATTGTACAAAGATATTTAAATTATACTATGTTCAATTAATGGAGCAGGAGTGAGAATGACAAAATTATTTTAAATAATAGGACAAAAAAAATCTGTGTATCATAGACCAGCTGTGATGATGGGTCCCCCATGACCTTTAAAAACTTCTTTCATTTATGAGAAAATGAAGACTTTTTCTTTTTGCCAAAGTGATTTGTATAGGGGCAAAATTAGGGATTAGATAGGCACAGCTCACTTTCTGGCACAGGGGCAGGAAATTTCCCACTCCACAGTGCCTGTGGCTAGGGTCTTACCAGTCAGAGCAAACTGCTTGGTCTTCACTGTGAGACTGAGTGGATGATGGCTTTAGAATGGGTTGGCTTTTTATTCCAAAAATTCTATTACTGAATTTGGCGTGGGTGCAAAGATTTGGAAATGATCAAAGCACTTTTAACTCTGATTAAAGGTCAGAGGTGCATTTATCAGTCATTAACACCTTACCCCCCCCATTACTCCTGTTCCCTAATCCTTGACAACGCCCTTTCCCTTTTTTACAAAGAAGATTTCCATTTCTCTAAGTGGACTATATAGCTTACCTTCCTCACACGAATCCTAGAAATTGTCTGTGGATATAGAATTATTGGTACACTAAAGTGCAGCCTGCCTCCTATAATCCATAAGAAAGGGGATGAAGGTGAATGATTTTGTACTCATCACAGGGAAGTTTTAGAGACACAGTGCCACTGCCAACCAAAGCAGAAAACAAACAAACAAAAAAACCAAACTGTCACCATGAGTCTGTTACATGTTCTGAGAAGTTATTTTTATTAGATAGCAGAAGCAGAAGCCATGAGCTAAAAACACTCTTAGCTTCCTAAAAGCAGGATAACAAACTGTGGATTTTGAAGTATTTATTTAAAGACAATGTTTCAGAAGACACTATGACAGCCCAGGTAGGCAAGAATGTCAGACAGCCCAGAGACAGGTAGGTTGACATGACTCTATGTCTCAGAAACCCAATACCCATGCCGTGTGTGTGTGTGTGTGTGTGTGTGTGTGTGTGTGTGTGTGTGTGTGTAAATTTTTTTGTCTTTGTTCCCATCATTTTTTTACTCTTTGGGATATATCCTTTATTTTCGCATCTTATTTTTTTGTGACGAACGTTCTATTACTCCAAGCATAATGCTCTCCACATAATAAAGAAGGAGCACTTACCAAATTCCATTACTTGCTGGAAGAGTACCTGTCATGGTCACAGTCTGAGCACCTACAAAAGGGGATATCTCAATTCTGAGATAAATGTTGGATACACAATGATCTCATCTCCTTGCTAAAAAGTAATTATCACTTCATCAGCAAGTACAGTGACAATGTGTGCAAGGGGTTTTGAGATGATCTCAAAAAAACATTTGTGAAATGTTTAATTACTGACAAGTATTAGTAGCTATTCATTTTAATCAACTGAGAAAGTTTGAGCAAAGGAGAGAGACCGAGACAAAAAGAAACTGAGAGATCAAGATAAAGACAGAGACAGAGAGATTTAGATAGAGAAATGTGCAGAGAAAAACTAATCTGAGATTTTGAAGAAGATCATATGGAAATAACATGACAGATATATATTCTGAGGTCTAGGAAGTGAGAAAAAATAGATGGGAACAAGGCTGATTTTGTTTCTTGCCAGCAATTAAGTTTTGCCTCACAAATTGTATTATTTTCAATTCTATTAACTGTATACATAAAGCAGCCTATGAGGAAAAAAATAGAAAGTATCAAATATAAATAATTTTCTCTAGTGAGAGAAACGAACTTGACAGAAGTGGAGAAACTTTATCTATTGTTTTTATAGGGACATGTTAAGTGTCTAATGAGTGTCTGAAGAGATTCCTGATGTATAATATTTATCAAAAAAAACCAAAGTTCAGACTTATCATCAATCAGAAAAAAATTAAAAAAAGAACCTGTTTATATTGGGTCAATGTTAGAGTTGAGAAAAATAGACATTGTATAACTTTAAATAGCAAGTAGAATATGCAGTATGTTATGAGATGATAAGATCCTAGTGATTAAAAGAAATTCTAGTGACCTTCCCTGAGCAAAAATAACTTCTGCCAGCAGACAAAACAAAAACAAAAGCAAAAAACTACAACCTTTTCCTGAGTCTCCAGGCTACTGACATGTCCTATAAATTATGGGCTCCCTAAGCCCCTAGAATCACATGAACCAGTTTCTGGAGAAATATATAGGTAGGTAGGTAAATATATCTAAGATAAATTGATACTAAATAGATAGAAACGATAGATAAATGAATATAGATAGATGATGATGATGATAGATAGATAGATAGATGTAAATAAACATTTTGTTTAAGTTCCTTTGGAGAACCTTGTAAAAATACACTTTGGTTCCAGGGATATTTCTAGAGAACCAGGATTTTAAGGATACGTTTTTAAAAATAGATCCGGGGTTTCTAGAATTGACTCTCTAACTTTATGAGATTTATAAACTGAGTACTGACAGTCAGCCCATGTCATGAGTTGGCAATAGGGACACACAAAATATCTCCATAGAATACTTCTAATCAAAACTGATAAGGATTTATGTGATAATGTATATATCTTGGAACATTTTTGAAAACCAATGTGAATAATGAGATTAGTTGTTTTGTCACTGAACAAAGAGAAAAGTATGAGTTCAAGTATTTGAATTTTCAGTCCACTTATCACATAAGTGACACAATTCTTCTTTTCTTAGTCTGGAGAGATTCTTATAATATGTAGCCACAGGGTAAGAGTGTGAAAAATCAACGCAGAATCTCATCCTTCAGGTGTTTGAGTTGCAATACAAATAAAATCCATGTCTGATAAAAGATGTCGCTGATTGGAAAGCCATTGGATCTTGAAAGTTGGATTGGGGATGTGTGGGAAGAGCCTGATGAAGCTGGGGACATTAATTCTTTAAAATATAATGAGTCAGCCGGGCTCGGTGGCTCAGCCTGTAATCCCACGCCTTTGGGAGGCTGAGGTGAGTGGATTGCCTGAGCCCGCGGGTTCAAGACCCGCCTAGGCAGCAAGACCTCATCTCTATAATAAAATCAAAAAATTAGCCGGGCATGGTAGCGCATGCCTGTAATTCCAGCTACTTGGAAGGCTGAGGCAGAAGGATTGCCGGAGCCCAGCAGGCGAGGCTGCGGTGGCCGGGAGCGGCCACTGCACTCCAGTCTGGGTGAGCGAGTGAGACTCTGACTCAAAAAAAAAAAAAAAAAAAAAAATATATATATATATATATAATGAGTCTTTTCTGTCTAAAGGAGAGTCCACTTCACCACTCTCTGACAATATTAACTTACCATTGCCTGAGAAACAGTAATAACCTCCCATGGGTAGATGCCATGAAAAACAACACTGATTCTCATCAGAATCCATGCTTCTTTGTTTACAGACCTAGAAACAGATTCAAGTCCCAACAGAAAGAGGAGGATTAATACAAATGTGAGCCATAATAAGAAGTGCTAAACTCCAAAGTAACTATTAAATTTTCTAACTTATGCAAATTGAAATCTGAGGAACATGTGTGGGAGTGGATATTAAGGAGTTGGGCAATAGTGAAAGGAATGCAACGTGAGTCAGTCCAAACTTATTAATATGGGTCAATTAAGGAGAAATCCTACATTTAATGTTGCAGCTCACAGAGGCAGATATGGTTCTAACAGTTTGGCTGGTTGGTCAGCTAAGTTGGGAAGCAAAAGCTTGACGACGGTAAATGAACACAAAATGCCAGACCTTTCTTGGTTGACTGTAGAAGAACCAACCTGAAGTCTTAGAAAGACTGTAATGTCAGAGTAGATATATCATCTAAGACCAACTCTCCCACACTGAAATAGTCCAGAAGATAAATCTCAACAATACTATGAGAAATATATTCATAAGGGGAGTCTCAACATGCTTGGAAACTATCTGCTTGATTTTCCCTGTAGGTCAGAACTTACAGGGGTAACTGCTACCACTGAATTGGAAAATCTAAATGTAACTGGGGTAATTGGATTCAAGAGTCGTAGGGGTCAAGTGAATGAACTAAACCAACAAACACACAGTGGGTGTGGACATAATAAGGGATAGCAGAGTCAGAGAAGCAATCAGAACAGTCTGACTCATACACACATGTGGTTGGTTAGCTGACTATGGGATTCTAATAAGTGAAATATATATATAGTTTATTATAAATATATGAAACTTTATTTTATAATATTTTTGAGATGTGTGGTAGAAGTAAGTATTAGATACATGAGTAATCTATGTGCAGACAAAATTTAGGCCTCCAACTGGTCTTCACTTTCCCTCTCATATAGGATCAGGTGCCCTTTATATTGTTACATGCCCTCCCACTCCTGGCAGTTTTACATGAATGCTGATTCCTCCCTTGTGCTATTGTGAGTAATGTTCAAGTCCCACTTATGAATAAGAACATGGCCACTATTAATAAAACAAACCAACAAATTCTGGCAAGGATGTGGAGAAAAAGGAATGCTTCTGCACTGCTGGTGGGAATGCAAACTAGTTCAACGTCATTGGAGGACAGTGTGGAGATTTCTGGAAGAACTAGAAACTGACCTTCCAAATGTCCTAGCAGTTCCCCTATTGGGAATATACCCAGATAAGCTCAAGTTATTCTACCAAAAATGTACCTGCACATGCATGTTTGTTGCAGCTCTATTCACAATAGAAAAAACATGGAACCAGCCATGCTTCCCATCAAAGCTGGACTGAATAAGAAAATGTGGTACATATACACAATGGAATATTATCCAGTCATATGAAGGACAAACATATGGACTTCGCAGCAAGTTAGATTATACACCACATCTTTAAAATAAAGAAGAAGAAAAAAGAACATGTGGTATTTGATTCTTTGTTTCTGTGATAGATCACTTGGCATTGTAGACTCTAAATCTTTCCAAGTTAATGCAAAGTCCATAATTTTTTCTTTCTTTATGTTGTGTATATGTACTATATGTTCTTTGTGCAGTCCATTTTCTTTTTCTTTTTAAAAATATTTTTGTTTTAAAGATGTGGAGTACAATTCAGGGTTAGGTATGCAAATGTTCATCATGCAGGTACTCTTGTTGATGAGGTGTGCCCCTCCCTCCCCTGGAAATTTCCCTCAACTCTCAATCCTACCCCCTCACTGTGGCAGTTTCCCACTGCTGTCAATTCCTTTCTTATAGTATGATAATTATAAGAGAGAACATATGGTACTCTGTTCTTTGTTTCTGTGATAGATCACTGAGTATGATACTCTAAATCCATCCAATTTGCTACAAAGTTCACATGTTTTTCCTTCTTTATGGCTGCAAAATATTCCATTTTGGAAATGTAGCATATTTATTCAGTCCAGCTTTGATGGGCAGCATGGTTGTTTCCATGTTTTTGCTATTGTGGAAATAATTGCAACAAACATGCATGTGCAGGTATCTTTTTGGTAGAATGACTTGAGTTTATCTGGGTATATTCCCAATAGGGGGGTTGCTGGGTCACATGGAAGGTCAGTTTCTAGTTCTTTCAGAAATCTTTACACTGTCTTCCAATGAGGTTGAACTAGTTTGCATTCCCACCAGCAGTGTAGAAGTGTTCCTTTTTCTCTGCATCCTCACCAGCATCTGTTGTTTGTTTTATTAGTGATGGCCATTCTTGCTGGGGTTTGGTGGTATCTCAATGTGGTTTTGGTTTGCATTTCTCTGATGATGAGTGAGGCTGAGCACTTTTTCATGTGTCTTTTGACTGTGTATATCTTCTTTTGAGAAGTGTCTATTCATGTCTTTTGCCAACTTTTTAATGAATGTAGTTCATTTTCAATGGGCAACATGGTTGGTTCCAAGTGTTTGATATTGTGAATAATGTTGCAACAAACATGCATGTGCAGATATCATTTTACATAATGATTTGAGTTCCTCTGGGTATATTCCCAGAAGTAGATTGCTGGGTCCTGTGGAAGGTCAATTTTCAGATTTTTTAAAGAATCGCCACAGTTTTCCACAGAGGTTATACTAGCTTATACTTTCACCAAACATGTAGAAGCATTCACTTTTCCCTGCATCCTGTCAAGTAGATTTTTTTTTTGCGTTATTGATGATGGCTATCCTGACTTAATGAGAAAATAAAATAGCCATGCTTTTACATGTATGGACACAGATGTGCGATAAGTCACCAAATATAATTCAATGAAGAAATAAAATGATAGAGAAACACATCTACAATATATTACAAGTCTCAGGTAAAATGGAGAGAAATGCATGAACACAACAAATCTTTGAAAAGAAGCAGAGTAAAGGGGTACCTGACTGTGAACATGAAAATTGGAAAGAGAGGAACAAGGATTATTGTTATTGGTGACCTCATCAAAGATGAGTTTCTTTGAGAGACTGTGTTTTGGCTTCTGAAATCTCTGTACTGTTCCACAGGTCTGTGGGCCTAGTTCTGTACCAATAGTATACCATGTTGGTTACTGTAGCCTTGTAAAAAAGTTTGAAATCTAGAAGTGTGATACGTTCTGCTTTGTTATTTTTGTGGAAAATTGTTTTGGCAATTTGTCCTCTTTTTTGTTTTCATGTGAATTTCAGTATAGTTGTTTCTGGGTATTTTACTTTTCCACTAGCAATAAAGGAGGCTACCAACTTCTCTACATCATCAACAGTTTTTTCCTGTTTTTAAAATACGACTAGGCAAATGGGTTCAAGGTGGTATCTCCTTGCGATTTATTTGTATTTTGTAGATAAATATTAATTTTGAGTATCTCTTTTTAGGCTTGTCTGCTTCTATACTATACTTTTGGTGAGGAAATGGCTATTAAAGTACTTTGATCATTTTGTAATAGGGTTATTTGTCTTTGTTGCTGTTGAATTGAAGGTATTTTTTATATTCTGGATACTAGAACACTATCAAATATATGATTTGAGATTATTATTATAATCTGAGTCAGTGTCCAGTCGGTCATGAGGCTAAGTACAGTGGCACAATGAAAGCTCACCACAGCCTCGACCTCCTGGTCTCTGGTGAGTCTCTTGCCTCAGCCTTCTTGATAGCTGCAGTCATGCACCACTCCACATCCTAATTTTTTAGTTAACTTTTGGTGAGTTCTGGCTGTGTTGCCCAGACTGGTGTCTAACTGCTGATCTCAAGCCATTCTCCCAGTTCTTCTCAAAGTTCTTCTCATGCCTGGTCTTTTCTTCCAATTTTGTAGTCAAACTTTGCATTCCCTTGATAGTGTCCTTTAATGCACACACAGATTAAATTTTGATGAAGTCTAGTTTGTCTAGTTTTTTCTCTTGTTGCTTGTGCTATCATATTTAAAAAATAATTGTCAAGTCCAAAATTGTAAGTATTTACCCCCATGTTTTCTCCTAAGATCTTTATAATTTTAGCTCTAATTTTAATTCATTTTGATTTAATTTTGTATACAATGTGCATGAGGGTCCAATTTTATTAATTTGCATGTGAAAATCCAGTTTTCCTAGTACCACATGTTGAGGAGGTCACTCTTTTCCACTCTTTCCAATTGAATAATCTTGACCAGGTTGTCAAAAAATAGTTGCTCATTTATATGGGCTTGCTTCTTGTCCTTCAATTCTATTCCATGCATCCACTTTTCTCTCCTCATGCCAATTTCAGGTTTATTTGACTATTGTATCTTATTCACATGTGTTTAAATGAAGAAGAGTGCTGTATAAAAAATACCTTCAATTCAACAGCAGCAAAGACAAAGAACTCTATTACAAAATGATCAAAGCACTTTAATAGCCATTTCCTCACCAAAAGTACAGTAGAGAAAAAAATTAACATTTTTTTGTTAATTGCTATTCTGAGACTTTGGAAATACCATATGAATTTTCCATTTCTCCCAAAGAGCATTAGAATTTTAATGGAGTCACACTGATTCTGCAGATAGCCTTGAAAAACACTGCCATCAATACAACTTTAAGTTCATGATCCTGGGATGATCCTTCACTCACATAGGTTTTCAAAATTTATTTGAGCAGTATCTTTAACTATCAGTGTATAAGTATTGCATCTCCTCAGTTAAATGTCCTTCTATGTATATTTTTTCTTTTATACACTGTTAGAAGTTGTGTTGTCTCCCCAAAAGATATGCAAGCCCAAATATCTAGAAATGTGAAGTTATTTGGAAGTAGGATGTTTGCAGATCCCATCAAGATAGAATGAAATCATAATGAATTAGAATGGGCCCAATATGACTAATACTATTATCTGAAGACCAAAACAGACACAGAGAGGAGAGCCATGTGGAGGGAGAAGCAAATCGTGTGAATATGGGGGAAACATTTTGAGTTATGCTGCCACAAGACAAGGAGTACCTGAGGCCACCAGAAAGTGGGAAAAGTCAATTAAGAATTCTTCCATAGAACCTGCAACCCAGCATGACTCTGGTGACATTTTTGTGTGTGTGTGTGATTTTATATTTTTATATTTTTTTTTTTGATGCTGTTTTAGATTTTTAAGTGAGCCCTCTCATCTTTCACATTTAACATTGAAATTTTTGTTGAAGGAAACACCACGCTTCCTCAGAACAGAAAGAGCAAGAGGTTCCTCTGGTCCTTCTTTGCCTCTTTCCCTCTCTTCCTTTCCAGAACCTTCTCTTACCTCACCTTCTGCATCATCTCTCTAGCCCAGAGGTCCCCTTCCAGCAAAAAAAAAAAAAAAAAAAAAAAAGAGAAAAAAGGAAATTTTTCTTTGCCTCTTGTGAATATGGTAGGATTATGGTTTTGTAATTTTATTTGAACTGTACCATAACACTGAAGTGCAAATGGTCATTATCTCTAAATTAAAAGGAGTGAAGGCTATGTGCGAGTTATCAGTGAGATGTGTTGCAGATGTCTAATACACATTAGTGAAGAAAATTATGTTCATCACTTTCCAACTCTGCATTCAGTGATGTTGCATTGAAACCACGAATTTGGCCATGAAAAAAATTACATCACAGATATTGGAAATGACACTACTGAGAGCATTAAAAAATTCTCTTTCAGAACTAGCATACCACTGGCTTGTCACTTTGAATGCCAGTGTGATGATTCCAAGTGATAATATTCCAGGAGTTGTTGTATAAATAGCATGTGATAAAAAGGCAAAGACTTGTAGGGCACAGAAGGGTGTTAGGGAGTCACACCGGATGTACCTTTACCAGGATAAGGTCTGACATTCTTCCACTTATGTCTAAGTGAACCAAGTGGGGAACTCTGAATTGGAGAGATGGAGACTTGATGAAGTACAACAGGGAGTTTGGTGATGAGGAAAAAACAAAACTGTGTTACACCCCAGCAGACTAAGTCTTAAAGGAGTGTAGTGGTCTGACCACCAAACTGTTCTGTGGTATGTAGGTTCATGTCTGGGACCGAGACAAGAAGGGAAAGATCCAGTTAAGGAAACTGAACATTAGTAGAAAGAAAAAGTCTCATCGTTTAATGATTAAACACAGGTCACTCTGCACAGTGTTCTTGTACTTGAACCTTAACTCTTTCCTCTAGAAAAGACCAGCAGACAGTCCAGATAACTTGCAGGTTAGATTTTATTCCAGAACCTTCTGGGATCCTCATATTTGTTCCTAAGAGTGCATGGTTCTCTCCCGTGTTTACTTCCTGGCTGCATCTTGGGGATTTCTCTGGCTGTGCCAAACTAGCAGAATCCCAAGGTCCACCAGGATCAAGACAGTCATGTCCATGCAGAAGAGATTCCCCCCTCTGTAATCCTGGGGCTGTGAGGTTGGGGGTGGTGGACAGAAAGAGCACAGAGTTCAGGGAAAATGGAAATCACTTGAGGATCCCTGGATCTCCACCTAGAGCACCTACCTTTCAGTTGATTCTGAGAACCAAAATAGAGGGAAATGTGAGAGACTGAAGAGACCTCAGCACAGCCCCTCCTGCCCTGGGCTCTGCACTTTTATATTCTTGGTTGTCTCATGACGTGACGTTTATGGAGTTGAATTCCTCAATAATATCTTTCTCTGATGTTTCAGGCTTCCCCCTACTGTCCTAAGGTATTTCACCCTTCCTTGGCTTCTTGAATTCAATTTTTTTTTGAGTTGGAGTCTCAACTCTGTTGTCCAGACTGGAGTGCAGTGACACTCTCACAGCGACCCCAGCTGGACTCTGACTATCCTTCCACCTGAGCCTTCCAAGTAGCCAGAAGAACAGGCGTGCCCTACCACGCCCAGGGTCATTTTTTATTTATTTTAGAGATGAGGTCTGGCTAAGTTACCCGGGATAATCTTGAACCAGTGGGCTCAGGCAATCCACTCACCTCAGTCTCCCAAAGCTCTGGGATTATAGGCTGAGTCATTGAGCCTGTACTGAATTCAAATTTTAAATTGAAAATTTCAAATTCAAATTTTCCTCTAAGTCATTTTTGGGGAGAGTTCTGGTTCACTCTGAGAGTTCAAACCAATCCTACCACATAGGATCATCACACATCCACCCCACTAAGGAAAACTGAAGCTCAGAAAGGTCCACAAGTTCCCCAGCCAGGAAGCAGCACAGCTGGGACGTGAACCCAGGAGTGTGGCTTTGAGTTCTTGGTGTATTTACTGAAACTGAGCTCCTGAGCTGGAGGTAAAGTGCCTGAAAACTCTCATGACTTTGCCCCTCCCCCCCTGCACAATCTCACGTCACTGCTGCAGTTGGGAGAGACTTCTACAGAAATGGGTCCTGGGAAGCTTTCATGGAGGCCTCCCTTCCCAGAAGGTCACATCCAGAGTTTGAACTGAAGAAGACTTTATCATCTGGGGAGGCATCTCTCCTTTATATTTGGAATAACTGAGGCCTAGACAGTGCAAGGGCTTGTCTCAGGAATTGTCTCTAGAGGAGCCTGACAAAAGAAAAAAGAAATCAGTGATAATGTTAGGTTAGTCCGGCCAGGGTGGGGTTATATAATCCAGTGCCACATGAAAGATACAAAGAGCTGCACAGAAGTTAGATTGGAAAATATAATTTGTATAGAAAGTAGACGCGAGAGAGAGAAAGAGAGAGAGAGAGAGGAGATTCACCTCCCCAAGGTAGGGGGTACGGGCAAAGCTTGGAAACATGGTAACCAGGGCCCAAGGAACCAAATGGTCAGACCATGGCTTAGCAAAGCAGTGGCCCCATTCAGAGATTCTATCTGGCAAGAAATGCTCGGAAATCTGATACATGAAGTGTATTATAGTGACCCCCACAAAAATGACAGTTCCCAAATTCAGGAGTATCCACATTTAAGATGAAATGAGAATTGAGTTGGCCACAAGTGTCTTGCACCATCTTGGATCATCACTGTGAAGGCGTTCTTCATCCCTGCATGACAAAGAAGAGGAATCCCAGGATCTTCACAGAGAGGGAGGGTGTCAGGGCTTTGAAGTGAGGCTGGCGTCTGTGGCTACCCCTCCCCTGAATCTGTGGACAGGCATCGATGTCTCTGCTCACTGACTGGAGTCCGTCGTCACTGAGCCACCTCCCCTGCGTGTGTGTGAAACAGAATCACCGCAGTATTGTCAGACATGGATGCCTGTGCCACCTGTGAACCCAGAAGCCAGGATCCGGTCTGAGGCAGACCTGCGGGAGGCAAGCTGCAAGGAGGGTGACACCTGGCCGTGGCGCCTGAGCCTCTCCGCACTTGTCTTGTGTCCCTGGGTCCCCTGTCGCCCACACCACGCACGGGCTCTGGGGTCCAGCGCCTTAGCGCTTCCGGGAGCAACAGACCCCTCCCCATGGCTCCTCTGAGGCCCGCGATAGGCTCCGCAGGAAGGGGGCGGGGCCAGAGCGCCTGGGTGGCGTGATGACGTCAGGCTTCGCCCGCGCTGCCTTCTGTTGTTGGTTACCAGGGCTGTTGAGTCGCTGGAAGGTTGAAGGGCTGCCCAGGCTTGGTCACTTCCCCACCCTGATCCTCTCTCTCGCTAGTGAGTTAGGGGTACAGGGGCGGGAAGGGCATTGGAGAACTCTCCGGGATCCCCAGCCCTGGCCGCCATGAGGCCGTAGGGTAGCCTCGGCGCACACTGCCCAATGGGCCACCCCTCCTTTCTACCGCCAAGGCACCAGACCTCACCCCATTCCCGCAGCCTGACCTGGAGTCAGTGCAGTTCCACTCGTGACCTCTTCAGCTCCAACCCTGAGCTCGGACACCTCTCCTGCCCGCCCTGACACCCTTCATCCTCACCACAGCCCCTGCGGCAGCCTTGGTGCTCCACACACCTCCCCAAACATCCCGTTCTGTCCTCCCCCCTTACAGCCAACTTTCTCACCCCATTCCCCACACCCCTTCTCAGTCCCCACTATCTGCTAATTCTGAGCTCCCCACCTCTGCCCCCCTGTCACTCCAGACCTCCTTCCAGTGAAGGTGCTCTGTTGGGCTCACCCCTTCCTTCTGAATAACTCTGATCTCAGCATGTCCCAAGTCTTACTTGCATCTTGACCTACAGATTGACTTCCCAGCCCACCATGCACTTCCTTTCCGTTGCCCAGCCATCCTGAAGACACCCCGTCCCTAGGTCTTTGCTAGACCATCTCCAACCCTTGCTGCTACCACCCTCAACTGGTCCTATTTAAAATGGGGTCGCTGTGGCCTTTCACCTCTGCTGACCTCCCACCACACTTTCTCCTCCATTCTTCCCTTGACCTGGCTCCCTTCCATCTTCGTGCAAGGTTGCCATCAGCCCCAGCAGCAGACCCTCAACTGTTGTTTTTGGCTAATTTTTTTCTTGTTGCTTTTACAAAGGGATGGATTTTCAGATGTCCTTACTCCATCGTTTTCACTGATGTCACCTAAAACAAGGTTTTAAATCTCTTAAGTCTCAGGGACCATGGGCTAGTTAAATACTTAATTATGGTAAATAATTAGGGAAAAGAAATAAGAAGAGAAACCGTAATTCTTTTTTTTATTTATTTATAATTAATCAGTATTTTTTATTATCGTGAAACCGTAATTCTTATCGAGGCTGTCCAAGATAAAGAAGGTGAAGGAAGCAAAGGTTTTTCTGTATTTGGTCCTCTCAGAACCAAGGTTAAAGTAGCAGCTCTATGAAACTTCTTTTGTGAATTCAGGGTAAGCACAGACATTGTGTTACTGATTTCAAAGAGCTGAGTTCAAATTCCAACTTTGCTTTTTAATAGCGTGGTGACCTAGGACATTATAGAACCTCTCTGTACCACAGTTTCCTCATTTTAAAATGAGGTAATAGGCCAAGCTCAGTGGCTCATGCCTGTAATCCCAGGACTTTGGGAAACCGATTAGAGATGATTACTTGAGCCCACGGGTTCAGGACCAGCCTGGGCAACTTGGCAAAACCTCATCTCTACAATAAATCGAAAAATTAGCCAGGTGTGGTCATGTTTGCCTGTAGTTCCAGCTACTTGGGAAGCTGAGGTGGAAGGATAGTCTGAGACCAGCAGTTTGAGGCTGTAGTGGCTGTGAGCAGGCCACTGCATTCCAGCCTAGGTGACAAAGTGAGATTCCAACTGCAAGAAAGCAAGCAAACAAACAAATAAACCAAAACCAAAACAAAACCATTGTGAATCTCTGCCTCCTGACCTGCAAACACTTGTCTTATGGTGGCAAAAAGCAGTAAATGAAGACACCATGGGGTTAAAATTGTGGGAACACAATTTTTTTAATCTCCCAAATTGAGACTATTAAAAAGACTTCTGATTCAGGCAATGGTAGCTCAAGACTGTAATTCCAGCTACTCATGAGGCTGAAGTGGGAGTTTACATTGAGCCCTGGAATTTGAAATCAGCCTGGGCAACAAGCAAGACCATGGTCTCAAGATAAAGAAGAGGACTCATAAAACCCAGTATGGGAGGATACAAGAAGCAGGCACCCCTCTCTCTTTTGTACTCCCTAGAGGGCAACTGCATAATTAGGCAAACCCATGACCCACCAATAACACTTCTAGAAATTTATCCCAAGGGGAAAAAATGAAAGATGTACAGATATTTCTTGCAGTGATTCTTTGAAATGATGTAAACATTCAACAGTGAGAGAATAACAAATATAGATATACAATGGGACCTTAGTAAGCACTTAAGAATTAGGGCGTGGCTGGGCACAGTGACTCAGCACTTTGGGAGCCCTAGGTGAGAGGATTGCCTGAGTGCGGAGGTTCAAGACCAGCCTGGGAAGCTTGGGGAGACCTTATCTCTATAATAAGTGAAAAAAAGTAACTGGACATGGTGGCGCACTCCTGGAACTCCAGCTACTTGGAAGACTGAGATAGAAGAAATCTGAGTCCAGCAGGTTGGGGCTTCAGTGGCGGTGAGCCTGCCACTGCACCCCAGCATGGGTGACAGAGTGAGACTCCAACTGAAAGAAAAATAAAATAAAATCAAATTGGGTAATAATAATACATGCCACATAAAGTTATTGTGAGTATTAAATGTGAAATGCTGATCACAGTTCTTGGGAGTCCAATGGATATTAGTTCTAATAATAATTATTATTTTTATAATGTTTTGCAAAAGTACACTAATGATTCTTGAGTTAGTAGAAAAACAGATTTTTCTTTCTTGTTTGCTGTTTCTTTTCTTTCTTTCTTTTCTGTTTGCTTTAAAGTATTGAAAAGAAAATATTCCAGCATTTTGGAATAAAAATTTCTAACAAAAATGAATTTTCAATATTATTGATATGTAAGCAAAATGTTGTTTATTTACTCAACAAATATTTGTGAAATACCTAGTAAGTTTCAGGCACTATGCCAGGCACAGGAATGACAATGACAATAAGTGTGTTTCCTGCCCTCAAGGAGCTGATAGTCCAAGAGACTGACAGTGAGTTTGTGATTCTGTGCACTGTGACAGAGGCTTTGGTGTGACACGGGAGACCAGCGGGAGTGTGTGAGGGGACGGTGCCTTCACCTGATCCTTCTCTTTGATTTATCCCTCTTTCTTTGGCTCTAAAGCCGAGGAATTGCTCTTTTTTTTCTTAAATGGGTGGATTGAACCATGAATCTTTAAAAAAATGTGTAAAGATGAAAGACAGGAACTTTGAATTTTGGACGACACTAGAGATAGTGTTTCCTACAAAGCAAGGGCTTCCTATCAGCGTAGTCACTCCTAGGGATTTTACCTGAAAAATTCTTTGGCATATTTTTTCTTTGCTATCCACAGTTCTTTCTTTTGTTCCCCCATTTCTCTTCTCCACTTCCTCTTCTAGAGACCTGGATAGTCCTCAAAGGAAGAGTGCTTTTTGGATTCTAAGAGTGATATATAGGTAAAGTCAGAAAACATTTTTTTTAACATACAAGTTCCACACCCCAAAAAACCTGATTATAGACCTTTTGTGCAGTTCCATGCATATTGAAAATGCAGATAATTTTTAATTTTATTGCATTTTTCATAATTATCACTTGCAGCCCTATAACAACAGTTGAAGATACATATGTGTTTACATTGATCTCGTGAGTCATGAGATGATTTCTGCTCTTCTTTTTTACTTTTATCAAAGATTTGTATTTTGCGTATTGGCTTAAAAAGTCACAATTTGAATTTTAACTGTGTTATTGAAAATAGTTATTGGCAAAGAAAGTAATTTTAAAAGGATGTATGTTGACTGAGTGTGGGGTCTTTTGCCTGTAATCCCAATACTTTGGGATGCCAAGATGGAGGATTGCTTGAGGCCAGGAGATCATGGCTAAGGTGGGAGGATCACTTGAGTACAGGAACTGGATGCTACACTGAGTTGGGATGTGCCACTGCCCTCCAGCCTAGGGCACATAATGAGATCCCGATTCAAGAGAGAGGGAAAGGGGGGGGAAAGAGGGGAAGGGGGGGGAAGCGGGAGAGAGAGAGAGAGAGAGAGAGAGAGAGAGAGAGAGAGAGAGATGAGAGAGAGAGAGAGAGAGTTAGAATTGAAGCAAAATGAAAACAGGATGCAAGATATTGGTAAAAGAGAGTATACCTTCTACTAGTTAATATCATGACTTTTTAATGCAAATCTACTTAAATCTCTTTAATAAGAGCTCTCTGGAATTATCTCCTATGGCAAATAAACTCTTGGCTTGTTTAATAGAGAAGCCCAAATTGAAGTAATTACATGTCCTCGAAATATATTTTTAAGTACTTAATCTTCGTACTGGGATTCACATAATGAATGCTTGGGCTTTCTCCTTCAGAAATGTGGGAGCCACACAAGTCCCATTGACAACAGTTGAGAACTTCCTAGGATGATGCTGGAATTGGAAAAACTGTAAGTTATTTCTTTATCAGATTTATTTTCTCTTAATTTTTTAAGGTTTGTTTTACTATTTGCTTAAGTCAGGTTAATTGAGGTATAATTTTTATGTCATAAAATTTTCCCTTTCTGAAGTGTACAGTTTGATGAGTTTTGCAAGTGTAGTTATGTAGCAACCACCACATTCCTGATATAGAACATTTCCATCACCCCAAAAGGACCCCTCAAGTACCTTTGCCATCAGTCCCCTCTCCCTGACACTGGCCCCTGGCAATCATGAGTCTGATTTCCCTTCCTATAATTTTGCCTTTTCAAGAATGTCTTCTGAATGAAGTCATATAATGTGTAGCCTTTTGTGTCTGGCTTCTTTCAGTTAATGTACATTTTTAAGATTACGGTATTATCTATGCTATTGCATCTATTGGTATAGTTAAGTCTTCTTTTTTTTTTTGAGTTGGAGTCTCACTCTGTCACCCAGACTGGAGTGCAGTGGCCGCTCCTGGCCACTGCAGCCTTGACCTGCTGGACTCCGGCGATCCTTCTGCCTCAGCCTTCCGAGTAGCCGGAATTACAGGCGCGCACTACCATGCCCGGCTGATTTTTGATTTATTGTAGAGATGAGGTCTTGCCAAGTTGCCCAGGCGGGTCTCGAACCCGCGGGCTCAGGCAATCCACTCACCTCAGCCTCCCAAAGGCGCGGGTTTACAGGCTGAGCCACCAAACCTGGCTTAGTTAAGTCTTCTTATCTGCAGGTTCCCTATCCACAGATTCAGCCAGCCACAGATGGAGAATATTCAGAAAAAAATACAATAATAAAAATATAATTTTAAACTACAGTGTAACAATTTTGTGCATGGCACTTATTTTAAGTAATCTGGAAATGCTTTGAATTATGCCAGTGGTTATATGCAAATATTATGCCTTCTTATACAAAGGATTTCAGTGGCTGCAGATTTTGTTGTGTGGAGGTGGAGGGAAGGTGATAGAACTAGTTCCCTGTAGAGGACAGCTGTAGCTCATTCTTTTTTGTTATGGAGTAGTATTCCAGTTGTGTGGATATATACAGTTGTCCACTCACCAGTTTACATACATTTGCGTTGTTTCTAATTTGTTGTCAATTGTAAATAAAACTGCTGAAAATACTCATGTATTTTCATTTACTTGGGGTAAATACTTACTTTTTACCCCAAGTAAATACTTTTCATTTACTTGGGGTAAATACTTGGGGTGGGATGACTGCATCACACGCTAAGTGAATGGTTAATATTTTAGGAACTATAAATTGTTTTCCAAAGTGACCGAACCATTTTTTGTACCCACCAGCAATGTATGAGATTTTCTAGTGTTCCACGTCTTCAGCAGAGTTTTATATTTCAGTTTTTAAAATTGCATTGGCTGGGCATGGTGGCTCATGCCTATAATCCCAGCACTTTGGGTGGCTGAGGTGAGAGGATTGCCTGAGGTCATGGGTTTGAGACCAGCCTGGGCACTTGGCAAGATCTAAATTCTACAATAAATCAGAAAATTAGCCAGGCATAGTGGTGTGTGCCTGTAGGTCCAGCTGCTTGGAAGGCTGAGTTGAAAGGATCCCCTGGCAGGTTGAGGCTGCATTAGCCATCATTATGTCACTGCACTCCAGCCAGGGTAAGAATCATAATTCACTCAAAAAAAAAAAAAGTTTGGGAACTGTTCTCAATGGAAGGAGACTAAATAATTCTGAAGGCACAATACAATGTCTGATGTTTGGATTATGAAATTTTTAAGGCCATCACATGACAGGGAGAATTGGAAAACTGTGTATGTGGACTATACAGTAGACAATGACATCACTGGGTTCTGTGTGAAACCTAGCCATCTTGCTCTCCTGAACTCTCAGCTCTATTTCCTCCAACAGAGTCCACCGTCACTGTAGGGCCTCCCCTCACTTAATCATGGCCTGGACACGCAGAAAGCTGTGAGTTGTGGCAGCTCCAGGGCTCTTTTCATTGATCTTCCAGCTCCTAGAGTGCTGTCCTTCATTGCTTGGTGTCCAATTACTCAAAAACTGGTGTGACATCTATTTATATGGTTTTTTTCTTTTTTGGTTGTTTTAGGAAGGGGGTTAAATTTGTCTCTCTTAGTGTTGGCCAGAAGCCAATCATATCCTTCAAATTTGTTTTATTTGGATCCTGAATATAGTCAAAGATCAGGCATTGCATATCGTGTCATTTTTTCATTTTATCTAAAACATTTCTGTCCTTTTTTGTGTTTGTCATGACATTGGCTTTTTTTTTTTTTTTTGAGTTGCAGTCTCACTCTGTCACCCAGACTGCAGTGTAGTGGTCACTCCTGGCCACTGCAGCCTCAACCTGCTGGGCTCCGGCGATCCTTCCGCCTCAGCCTTCCAAGTAGCTGGAATTACAGGCATGTGCTACCACGCCTGGCTAATTTTTTGATTTATTGTAGAGATGAGGTCTCGCCAAGTTACCCAGGCGGGTCTTGAACCCGCGGGCTCAGGCAATCCACTCACCTCAGCCTCTCAAAGCGCTGGGATTACAGGCTGAACCGCCGAGCCTGGCTGACATTGGCATTTTTAAAGAGTATGAAACAGTTGTCTAGTGAATTGTTCCACAATCTGGATTTGTCTGTTTCCTCATGATTAGATTCAGGTTGAACATTTTGGGGAAGAATCTTACATAGGTGGTGTATCCTTCGTATCTCATGACTTTAGATGGCCTAGAATGCTAAGTTTCATCACTTATTAAGGTGGCATCTTATTGTACCCCACATCTTTAAAATAAAATTTTAAAAGAGTGGGGAAAAAGAGGTGGCATCTTCCAGATGTTTCCATTGTGAAGTTATTTTTTCCTTGGTAATTAATAATTTGTGGGTAATGCTTTGAGATCGATGAAGCTCATGCTCTCGAGTGTCTTTCCACCGAACTGTGCATCAAAAGTAATCCATTGGTGGCTACAGAATGACACTTTCTATCGTTTTTCTCCACTTAACTGGATGACATTGTTCTATGAAAGAAGAATCCCTCTTTTGTTCTGTGTATCATTGTGAGTTCATGGGCTCCTCTTTATGTTGATTGTATTGTATCATATTGTTATTCTCCTAAATGCTCACATTGTCCAGGTTTGACCAGTGAAATCTTTGTTATTATTTAACCCCACCATGTGGTTTTACTAAGTGCCTTTTATACCCAGAGTAACTTTCAATGTTTATCACTCCCAGCGGGAACTGAGAAAGGGACTCCAGAGCTGGGGCTTATTTAGATCTTCTTAGAAGTCCACCTTCTTCCATATACTCTCAACCCGAAGTGGGAATTCTGAGTTGCGGGAAGGTATTTATGGATTAAACCACAGATCACCCAGGTCTAGTCCTGATCACCTTTATTCTAGCTCACCATCCATATCTGTCTTCTGTTTGGCACCTCTCTCCTCCTTCCTACTGGCCACTGGGTTCCTGCCCAGCTGTCCAGACCGTGGACCTCACGTCCTTTTACCCAGTCCTGTGGTGGCCTTGCATGCCTCTTTTACCCAAACAGGCAACCCCTTACCATTAATTTAATTCTCTGTGTTTCCATTTGTAGGATCATGCCCAGCCATATGACCTGCTACTTCTACCAATTTAAAATAACATTGAGGTTGTCTTCAAGAAAATCAAGCTGCATTGTGAGAGTTCCTGTCTGACAAACACCACACATTGTTGTGAGTCCAAACTGCCCTGTGATAAGTTGTTAAAGTTTTATTTTGGTTATTTTTTAATTTTTTGCTTTTAACATTAATGATGCATTTTTGGCTAAAGATTAAATTGTTTACATTTATTCACTCATTCAGAGTTAAGCTTCCTAATTTCTAAACCACTCTCTTTCTGAAAGTGAGGTTCTTCATAGTTATGACATGATTTGGTAATATAACTGTTCTATCTATGTAAAGGACTGGGGAAGGGACAGGGGGACAGGTGAATGACAGCAATGGCCACATGCATTCTCTGCGGAGTGATTTTCCCCAGCAGTTTGGTAATTGGTTTCATATTCAGCTATTTATTTATTTTTGACTTGGAGTCTTACTCTGTTGCCCAGGCTGGAGTGCAGTGGCATGCTCATGGCCACCACAGCCTTGACCTGCTGGGCTCAGATGATCAGAGGGGGCCTGTTGGCAGGAGGAGTGGCATCTCTGCATCAGCATCTCTGCCCTGCTGCCCTCAGAGGGCCGTCTGTCAGCTTGAGCATCTGTGACATAGTGAGAGCATGGGCATGCTAGGGAGGAGGAGGGAGGAATCCTCGTGTTTACTCTGTGTCCTTTGCAGGACAGCGAGGCTAGGGCCGTGAGAAGGCAGGTCTGCGGAGAGATTGGCTCCAGTGGGGAGCACTCATCTTCCACCACTGGGGCCCATGGGGATATCCTAAAGAGAGTTACTGTACTTCACACGGTGGAATGTTCTCGATTGGCTGCCACATTTTCAAATGATGCCATTTTTCCCACAGTTGCCATTTCCTAGGCTCAAGCTGGGTTTGTGCTTCTCCTCCTTGAATGGCTCAGAGGTTTGTTGGCTCCTACTCTGCAACTGGGATGTGTGACTGTGAACTGGTATGAGTCTGTCCCCTCATCTTTCATGATCAAAGCAGTCTCTTTTGTATTTACTTTGTTTTAGTTTATTATTTTAAGATTCAAGGGGTCCATGTGCAGGTGAGTTACATGAGTATATTGAGTGATGGTGAGATTTAGGCTTCCATGAAGCCCATTATCCAAATGGCAGGCATGGTACCTAATAGGATGTTTCAACCTTGTCCCCTGCCCTCCTTTAAGGGTCCCCATAAAGAGTTCCCATATTTATGTCTGTGTATATCCAGTGTTTATCTCACATCTGTAAGTGAGACTGTGTCATATTCAGTATTCTGTTTCTGTGCTAACTCACATAGAATTATGGTGTCCAGCTGCATCCTCATTGCTGCAGAGGACATGATTTTGTTCTTATTTATGGCTGTGTGATCTTTTATGGTGTGTATGGGTCACATTTTTCTTCACTACTCCACTGCTGATGGGTGCCTACATTGGTTCCTTGGTTTTGGTGTTGTGAAGAGTG
Source organism: Cephalopachus bancanus (assembly GCA_027257055.1). Classification (NCBI taxonomy): domain Eukaryota; kingdom Metazoa; phylum Chordata; class Mammalia; order Primates; family Tarsiidae; genus Cephalopachus; species Cephalopachus bancanus. The sequence continues at coordinate 645,113 of JAPVLO010000758.1, forward strand.
CTGCACTAAGCATGGAGTGCAGGTGTCTTTTTGGTAGAAGAATTTAGAGTCCTTAAGCATATACCCAGGAGGGGGATTGCTGGGTTGAGTGGTTAATCTCTTCTTAGTTCTTTAAGATATCTCCAAACTGCTTTCCACAGGGTTTGAACTCACTGAAATTCTCACAACAGTGTGCTAGTGTTCTCTTTGCTGCACAGCCTCGCCAACGCCTATTGTTTTTTTTAAAAAAACCTTTATTATTAAGATGTGGGGTACAATTCAGGGTTATGTATATAAGCATTGATTGCACTGGTACCCTTGTTGATGAGGTATGCCCCTCCCTCCCTTAGCAGTTTCCCTCAACTGCCAATCCCAGTCCCCTGACAGTTTCCCACTGCTGTCTATCACTTTCTTATACCATTATAGTTGTTCAATGTCCTCTTATGAGTGAGAACATATGAAACTCTGTTCTTTGTTTCTGTGATAAGTCACTGAGTATGATCAATTCCAAATCTATCCAGGTTGCTGCAAGTCCATATATTATCCTTCTTTATGGCTGCATAATGTTCCATTGTTCTTTATGGGTGCATAATATTCCATTGTGTATATGTATCACATTAAAAAAATCCAGTCCACCTTCGATGGGCAACATAGTTGGTTCCATGTTTTTGCTATTGTGAATAGAGCTGCAAGAAACATATGTGTGCAGGTATCTTCTTTGTAGAATAATTTGAGTTCCTCTGGGTATATTCCCAATAGCGGAATTGCTAGGTATATGGAAGGTCAATTTCAGTTCTTTCAGAAATCACCACACTGTCTTCCAAAGAGGTTGTACAAGTTGCATTCCCACCAGCAGTGTGGTAGTGTTCCTTTTTCTCCACGTCCTCGCCAGCATCTGTTGTTTGTTTTATTAATGATGGCCATTCTTACAGGGGTTAGGTGGTATCTTAATGCGGTTTTGATGTGCACTTCTCTGATGATGAGTGAGGCTGAGCACTTTTTCATGTATCGGTTGACTGCCTGTATATCTTCTTTTGAGAACTGTCTATTCATGTCTCTTCCCACTTTTTAAAGGGGCTGTTCCCCCCGCTTTGAAGTGTTTGCTTCCTTGTATATCCAAGATGTTAGGCCTTTGTCGGATAAAGAGTTGGCAAATATTTTTTTTCCATTCTGTGGGCTGGCTCTCTGCTCTTTTTATTGTTTCTTTTGATGAGATCCCATTTGTCTCTTATTTTTCTTAAGGAATTGGCCTTTAGGGTTCTAAGTAGCAATTGGTTCCTAGTTCCAATTTCCATATAGGTGTCCCCTGCATTTTCTATGATTCTTATAGTTTGAGGTTTTACATTTAGGTCTTTGATCCATTTAGAGTCAATTTTTGTGTATGGTGATAGGTAGGGGTCCTATTTGCATCTTCTGCATGTGGTCAGACAGTTTTCCCAGCACCATTTACTGAATAGTTTCTCCTCTCCCCATTGGTTGTTGTTTGAGGCTTTGCCAAAGATGAGGTGGTGGAGGAATTGAGGCTTTGCTTCTGGAATCTCTATCCTGTTCCATTGGTTTATGTGCCTGTTTTTGTAACAATACGTAACAGTTTTGTATTAATTACTTTAGCCTTATAGTAAAGTTTCAAGTCTAGAAGTGTGATACCTTCTGCTTTGTTTCTCTTGCTAAGGATTGTTTTGACTATTCGTGGTCATTTATGTTTCCATATGAATATCTGTATTGTCATTTCCAGATCTGAGAATGATGTTGGTAACTTAAATCTGTTGATTGCCTTTGTTAGTATGGACTTCTTAACAATGTTGATTCTTCCTATCCATGATCATGGAATATATTTCCATTTGTTTGTGTCTTCTTGGGTTTCTTTGAGCAGTGTCTTGTAATTTTCATTGTAAAGGTATTTCACTTCTCTAGTTAGGATAATGCCGAGGTATTTCAATTTTTTTGTGCTATTGTGAATGGGATTGTGGTTTTTATTTGGGTCTCTTGTTGGTGAATAGGAATGCAGCTGTCTTTTGCACATTTATTTTGTATCCTGAAACTTTGCCAAAGTCCTTTGTAAGTGCAAACAGGTTTTTGACAGATTCTCTTGGATTTTCAAGGAATAGGATCATATCATCAGCAAACAGAGATAATTTGACTTCCTCTTTTCCTATTTGGATACCCTTGATTTCCTTCTCTTGTCTAATTGCCTGGGCTAGGACTTCCAAAACAATATTGAACAAGAGGGGTGAAAGTGGGCAGCTGTTGGGAGCCAGCCTTGGAGACCCACCTGGGTTTTAGGTATCCAGGCGGGCTGCGGACTCTGAGACCACCAGGTTGGGTTCAGGGGCTGAAGGCCCATTCCCTCCTCCCTTCTTTGTTGTTTGGCATGACCCACTAGCAGGGACTTTGATGATCTAAGCATGAAGTTCTGAGAATATGACAGGCATGACTGACTCTAGGGATCCATTGTTCCTGTTTCTCACAGACTGCGGTTTCGGCTTTAAGCTTAACACAGTTCAAACTCAGGTCACATTTGGGAGCCTTATATATGATACAAGCTTCTTTATAAGATTTAAAAGTATATTTGTAGAATTAGTATATACATTTAGAGAGCTGTTTCCAGCTTTAGATGGTATAGATGATTATCTAGAGTTACCAGAAATGGCCCAGCATGAACTTTGGACTGGGCCACATTCCTAAGGGCCCAGCATCCACTTTGGGCTGGGCTGCATTCTTTTAAACTGGTTCTTTAGTTACAATTAGTGTAGGATTTTCTACTTACAATAGAAACTGAATTTATTTTATTCATAGAAAGTATTGTCGAGTAGGTCATGCTATGTCAGGGAATTATGTTAGTTCAAGCATGGTCAAACATGATACTTTAAGGTTTTATAAGAATACAGCTAAATTTAGAAATTTCATTGTTTCCATTTTTCACTAATTGCGGTTTTGGCTTTAGTACAATTACAGTTTGTATTTGGGTTTATTTTAGAAGCTTTATTGCTGATGATAAGCTTTACATATTAGGATTAGGAATTAGAAACTTTTATAGAAATTAAGATAGATACATAGGATTTTAGAATAGCCATTTTGTTAAGAGATTATAATCAATTGTTCCTGGAAATGGCCCAGCGTGATCTTTGGATTGGGCCACATTCTTTAGGAACTGGTTTGAGCTATAATTAAGAGTTTTTTGTAGTACAGGTAAAATTAGCACAGAATAGAAAGGTATTAGGATTTAAATCAGTCATTAGGTATTGGGAATGCATAAGTTTTAGAAGTTATTGATTATTAGAATATTATGATGTTAGAATTGTTGTATTGTTTGTGAGGAACATTAACCAAGCATACGGAACAGTGAAATAATATTGGGATTGTCCTTCCTCATGCTTGAGGAAGCACCTGGTGGGCGAGGGGATGCCCCTCATCCACCTGGCTTTGTGTTCACATGAAAATCTTGCCTGTGAAACTTTAGGATAAAAGGCTTACAGTTTGCCCCATTAAATTGGCTTCTGCACTGGACAGAGTCCAGTCTCTTTCTTTCTCCCCCCTTCTCTTTCTTTCTCTTTATTTCTTCAGAATAATCACTGACACTGCCCCACCTTCCAGGGACCCTCTAAATCTCTCTGCAGGGGCTGGCCCCCCGCAGGCAGCCTTGTCTTATTCCAGTTTTCAGGGTAATGCTTCTAGTTTCTATCCTTTTAGCAATATGTTAGCTGTGGGTCTTTCGTAGTTGGCACTTACTATTTGGAGATATGTTCCTTCTATACCTAGGTGTTTGAGTGTTTTTATGAAGAAGGGATGCTGAATTTTATCAAAAGCTTTTTCTGCATCTAATGAGATAATCATGTAGTTCTCGTTTTTACATCTGTTTATGTATATAATGACATGTATGATCTTCCAGATGTTGAACCAGCCCTGCATACGGGGGATAAAGCATGGTCATGGCGGATGATTATTGAGATGTGTTTTTGGATCTGATCTGCTAGAATCTAGGGAGAATTTTTGTATCTATGTTCATAGGGGTTAGTGGTCTGTAATTCTCTTTCTTTGTTGGATCTTTACTCAGTTTGGGTAACTGTGTAATGTTAGCTTTGTAAAATGATTTGTGGAGAATTCCATCTTGCTTATTTGCCTGGAATACTCTCTGTAGGATTGGTATAAGCTCCCCCTTGTACGTTTTGTAGAATTCTACTGGAAAGTCATCTGGTCCAGGGCTTTTTCCGTATGACAAAGTCAATTTCCTGGGGTGTTATTGGTCTATTTAGTGTCTTAATTTCTTCTTGTTTCAACTTGGGTAGGTTGTGTGATGTCAGAAAGTCCTCCATTTCATCTAGGTTATCTAGCTTGTTTCTATATGGTGTACACTGTAATCTCTGAATATCTTTTGTATTTCTTCAGGGTCGGTTGTGATTTGATGTTTGTATTTCTGATTGTGTTTATTTGGGCTTTTTCTTTCTTTTTCTTGGTCATTCTGGCTCAGGGCCCATCTATCTTGTCAATTATTTCAAAGAACCAGCTTTTTTGTGTTCTTGATGTTTTCTATTAAATTTTTTGTCTTCTATCTCCCTCATTTGGGCTCTTATTTTTGTGGTATGGATTCTTCTGCTAAAGTTGGAATTTTGGTGGTCTTCTCTTTCCGGCTCCCTTAGGTGATTTGTTAGGCTCTCCACTTGGGATATTTCCGTGTTCTTGATGTCTGCTTGTAGAGATATAAATTTCCCTCCTAGAACTCATATCATGGCATCCCAGAGGTTTTGGTAGGATGTTTCTTCATTTTGAATTGTTCCCAGGAATCTTTCAATTTCTTCTTTGATTTCAGTGTTGACCAAGTAGTTGTTCAGCATCAGGCTATTTAGTGTCCATGTCTTTGTGGGCTTTGGGGAAATTTGGTAGGTGTTGATATTTATTTTTATTCCACTGTGGTTTGAGAATGTACATGGCAATATTTCAACCTTATGAAATTTGTTTATATTTGATTTATGTCCAATGATGTGGTCGATTTTGGAGTATGATTCATGTGGTGATGAGTAAAATGTATATTCTGTGGTTGATCAATTAAGTCCATTTGTTCAAGAGCCTCTTTGAGGTTTTGGGTCTCCTTGATGATTTTTTGTCTTGATATGTCTAGGGTTGTGAGTGGGGTATTAAAGTCCCCAGCTATGATGGTGTTAGAGTTATTTTCTTTTTTAAGTTTGCCTGGAACTGCTTTACAAACATTGGTGCTCCTATGTTAGGTGCATATATGTTTAGGAATGATATTTCTTGTTGATGGATTGAACCTTTTTTCATTATATAGTGACCTTCTTAATCTTTTTTGATTTTTGACAGTTTAAAGGGTATTTTGTCTGAGATTAAGATCGCAACTCCAACTTTCTTTTGTGTTCCATTCACCAGAAATTTTGTTTGCCATTCTCTTACTGTGAGTCTGTGAGTGTCCTTTCTGGTGAGATGAGTCTCTTAGAGACATTTATAGTTGCCTCATGATATTTTATGCATTTTGCCCTTCTATGTCTTTTCAGTGGTGCATTAAGTCCATTCACATTCAGGCTAATTACTGAAATGTGAGGGTTTATTTTTGTCTAGATGTTCTTATAAAGTTGTTGTTGTACTTGTTTCTTTGTTGTCTTTCTTTTCGTTTTTTGGGTTGGTTCATGTGTGTTTTCAATCGTTTTCCTGTACTCTTGTGAAGAACATTTTTGGTTTTTTTTCCCCTTTTCTTCTGTGTTTAATACTTTCTTAAGAGTTTCTTATAGGGGTTGTCTGGAGGCAGCATAAGTTCTTAGGGATTGGATGTCTGGGAAAGATTTTAATTCTTCCTCTCTGATGAAGCTTAGCTTGACTGGGTAGGTTATTCATGGTTAAAACTGTTTATCTTCCGAACTTTGAACATTGGACTTGAAGTTCTCCTAGCCTGAAGTGTTTCTGTAGATAAATCTGCTGCTCTTCTGATTTGTCTTCCCTGGTAGGTAGTCTGACCTTTTTCTCTTTCTGCTTTTAGGATTTTTTTCTTTTATATACTTTGTTCAGGTGAATTATGATGTCCCTAGGAGTTGGTATTCTCATTTGTTGTCTTGCTGGGGTTCTCTGAATCTCTTGTGTTTTAATTTGGCATCACTGATGAGGTGAGGGAAGTTTTCTTGAATAATTTCATGGAATGTTTATTCCAGGGTGGTCTCTGTCTCTCTTTCTGCCTCAGCAAGTCCAACTACTTTTAGATTTGTTCCCTTGAAGGAATTGCTTATCTCTTGAAGGTTTTGTTCTGTCTTTTAAAGCTTCTTGTCTATGTTTTTGACAATTTGGTTTAGTTCTCTATTTTGGTCTTCAAGTTCTTGTAGTTGGTTCATGAAGTGGTTGTATTAGTTTGCTCCCTCCTTATGATGTACTATTCCCTTACACGAGCATGAGGTCTTAGATTCCAAGTTGGATGCTGAGCAGAGCTGGGTGGGCAAGACACCGCGGGTCTCTGCCTGGTCACAGGGCCCCAGATGATCTATGGTTTCACTGCAGCCAGATCTATCTAGCTGGGGGAGGCAGAGTTTGAGAGAACTGGGTGCTGTAGGTCGGCATGTCACATGCGACTTGGGCCTCTTTTCTTTCTTTGTTCTTAGGTCCCAAGCTGCAGGCTGCACAGAGCTGAGTGGAGCTCACGGTACAATGCAGGTCTCTGCCTGGTCTCAGAGCTCCAGCTGTTCTCTGGTCCTGCTGTGGCATGGGGCACGTCAGGGAAGGCAGAGTGAGAGACTGCCGGGCATTGCTGTTCAGTGTAGCAAGCAAAGTGTCTTGGGGTGGAGTAGTGCAGCTGACAAGGAAGCCCAGAGCTCCACAGGGAGGGAGCTGTGGGCCTCTCTGGGCAGTGGAGGCTTGTGGTGGGGTTGGGTGCTGAAGCCAAGGAGGGAGCCTGGAACTCTGTGGGTGGTGGCGGCTTGGGACAGGGTGGGGTGCTTCAGTCAGGGAGGATGCCCGAAGCTCATGAGTTGGGAGCTGAGGGCCTTTCTGGGCAGCAGCGGCTTTGGCCTGGGCTGGGCACTTCAGTCAGGGTTGGAGCCTGGAGTTTCAAGGGATGGGCACTGAGGGCCTTCATGGGTGGCAGCGGCTTGAGTCAGGGCTGGGTGCTTCATCCAGGGAGGGGGCCGGAATCTCCAAGGGGAGGGAGCTGAGGGCCTCCGCAGGTGGTGGCAGCTTTTGACTGATTGGGGCACTTCAGCCAGGGAGGGGGACCAGAGCTCTGAGGGGTGTGAGCAGAGGGCCTCTGCCAGTGGCAGTAGCACTTAAGCCAGGCAGCGGGCCCAGTGCTCTGAGGGGGCTATCTGAGGACCTCCGTGGTCGGTAGCAGCTTGAGGTTTGTCAGTTTTTTATGTTATATTTTTATATATATTCTGAATACTAGGCCTTTGTTGGATGCATAGTTTGCAAATATTTCCTTCTATTCTGTAGGTTGTCTATTTTCTCTGTTGATAGTTTCTTTTGCACTTCTCCACATCCCACATCATCGTCTATTGATTGCATTTCTATGGTTACGTTTAGGGGGCTGTAATTAAATAAAGGCAATTTAAATTCATTTTTTATTATACAAGCAATACATGATTATATTCTTTTATTTTTTTGAGTTGGAGTCTCACTCTGTCACCCAGACTGGAGTGCAGTGGCTGCTCCCAGCCACTGCAACCTCGACTCGCTGGGCTCCAGCGATCCTTCCACCTCAGCCTTCCAAGTAGCTGGAACTACAGGCATGCGCTACCATGCCCAGCTAATTTTTGATTTATTGTAGAGATGAGGTCTAGCCAAGTTGCCCAGGCGGGTCTCGAACCCGTGGACTCAGGCAATCCACTCACCTCAGCCTCCCAAGGCACGGGATTACAGGCTGAGATGCTGAGCCCAGCACATGATTATATTCTTAATATATGAAAACAAAACAGGTGTAATGAAAAGTCTCCTTGTGCCCTAATTCCCCATCCCTGAGGTAACCTCAACTCTGAGTTTGCTATGGATCCTTCCCGACCTTTTTTCATGTATCTGCTTACAAATATATCTATATGGATTTGTTGTTTGATTTTCTTATTTTTTCTTTTAACATAAATGGTAATACCTTACAACTTGATTCATTTTTTTTTGAAAGAGTCTCACTCCGTCACCAGGCTGGAGTGCAGTGGCTCCAATCACAGCTTACCGCAGCTTGAAACTCCTGGGCTCATGCAGTCATCCTGCCTCAGCTTCCCAAAGTGCTAGGATTACAGGTGTGAGTAACCATGCCCAGGCTTCATCCTTTCACTTCACGATATGTCTTAGATTTCTCTCCTTCCAGGATTTAGAGAGTTATCCCATTCATTTAAAGTTCTGCATAAAATTCCATAGCACGAGGTAGCATCATTTATTTAATTACAATTACTCTATTGATGGATGTTTCGATGTCTGATTTTCTTGTTCTATGCACTGCTGAATGGAATCCTTGCACATGCTTCCTTGTGAGCATGGCCAAGTATTCCTATATAATAGATATCTAGAGGTGGGATTGTTGTGGTGAAGTCTATGCAGATATGAACTGCCTTTTAAACAGTTGTGTTGCCAGGCGCAGTACCTCAAGCCTGTAATTCCAGCACTTTTGGATGCTGAGGCAGGAGGATTTTCTGATCTCAGGGGTTCGAGACCAGCCTAGGCAACTTGGTGAGACCTTGTCTCTACAATAAGTCAAAAAAATAACCTGGGCATGGTAGCAGTAGCACATGCCTGTAGTTCCAGCTTCTTGGGAGGTGAGGTGGAAGGATTGCCTGGGCCCAGCAGGTCGCAGCTGCAGTGGCCGTGAGCATGCCACTGCACTCCAGCCTGGGTGACAGAGGCTCCAACTCCAAAAAAAAACACAAAAAAGTCATGCCAAATTACACGACAGTCAATAGAATATTTCATCATATCATTCCTCCTCTGGGTAATCCCCATCTTTTTACTGATGTGATGGGTGAATTAAAGGAATCCCATATAAATTTAAATTTATCTGATTACCCATTAATTTAAATATCTTTATATGTTCAATCAACATTTCTGTTTCCTCTCTGAGTTTTTTTGTCCTTGTTCATGTTTTCTGTTGAATTGTTTTGTCATTTTCTTGCGGATTTGTCAAAGGAATCACTGTAGACACATAAATGATTTTGGAAAAAAATTCAGAGTAATTAACTGACATTTTCCATGATAGTTTGTACATCAGCATTAGTTCGAATTTTATAGACAAGTTGTAAATGAGTTTTGAGTTAAAAGTAAGACATAAGATTCATAGTAATCTAAGAGGGATTATAACCCCCTTAAAATAGCTCCTCTTGTCTTAGTCTGACATCTTATTGGTAAGAAAATAATGCTACAACCAGGGAATTGTGTTTTTTAATTGAATAATTTTTAAAATACTATATGTAGTTTACATTTACCACAATAATATCTGATTTGGAGATTTTACTTTCTAGACTTGTTAGAAAGATGAAAGTCATGCGTCACAAGGAATAACAGTTTTATTTCAGGAGTGGAGAAAGGAAGTAGGCTAAGGGGCAGGGTGGGAGAAAAAGGTTTGCTGTGTACTGTGGACATTTGAAAATCTGAATCTTGTGAATATATAGTACATACTTATAAAAATAAACTGAGGGCCATTGCCTTACTAGCTATTGGTGTGGCCATGTCTCTTTGAGCTACGCCATATTTTCTGGCTTTGACTCTCTCCCCTACCTTGGAGAGGTGACTCTCCTCTCTCTCTCTCTTTCTCTCTCTCTCTCTAATTTACTGTCTAAATAAACTATATTTTCAAATAAATAAATAGATTTGGGTATGTTGGTTCATGCCTGCAATCCCAATTTGGGAACCAAAGGTGAGAGGATTGCCTGAGTCCAGGCGTTTGAGACCAGTTGGGGCAAGTTGTCTTTTAAAAACTCTGTCTCTTAAAAAAAGTCAAGATAGTGGTTACAGTGGGATGAGAGAGGGCTGTGATGGGAGGGGCACATGGGGGGCGGCTACTCAGAGGCTACAGTGATCTTTCTTGACATGATGTAACAGCGTCTCTGCTTTATTGTTATTAAACTGGACATTGACATTATGTCTGCTTAATGCTCATTGAAGTGCTCCAAAATTGTTTTAATGAGGGAAAAAGTGGAAGACTTCACAAAAGCCCTGACATAATTCCACGTGGGGCTTGAATAATGGAGTTTGGGAAAGAGGAGGAGGTGGCAGTTCTGCTGGTCTTGGTGCAACCGAAGTTGGGTTCCAACAGGGACTTTGGGATCTAGGATAGGCATTAAATATACAAGTTGGAGGAAGGAGCAGTGTGTTTGTGTGTGTGTGTGTGTGTGTGTGTGTGTGTGTGTGTGTGTGTGTGTGTCAGAGAGGCATGGACACAAAAAGGAGAATGTGAGGTGGGTCTGAATGAAAACAGCAGACATTATCTTCTTGAAATTCCTTAAGGATTCGGGTATTCAACAGCATCACTACCCAGGCTTCCTCCGCATACAGGGGTTGGTTCTGTAAAGGAAACAGCTGCACTTAGTTTCCCAGTGACTCAGAAATAACCTCTTCATTTTCGATTATCCTCAGGAAAATTATCTTACTATATTACGTAAGGATTCATTTGAAAGCCTACGGTCTCTCCAGTATTCATAAGTTAGCCAATCATATTTATTTATGAGTTTTCAGTTCTATTATCTATAAAAGGAATAAGGGGATCAAATCAGATAGTCTCCAAAATTTCTTCCAGCAATAAAAGTCTGTAATTCTGCAGGTCTGTGCAAGGTTCCACCCATATTAAGACTTAAATATATCTGAATATTCAGTTTTTAAAATTGTACAAGTGAGATACAGACAGGAACATGCTTTAAGTGGTGATGAGGTCTGAGCAATGATTAACACCCTCCACAACCCTGTTTTGTGAGTGTTCGAGTATCATCTCCTTCTATGTCTATTTAGTCTATGGCTGATAGATCAAATTCAAATTGCAGTCTGGTTTTACACCACTCACACATTAAGAATGGTTTTTAAAGTTTTAGTGGGCTATAAAAGTAAGAAATAAGAACATGCCACAGAGATCATATGTGTCCCACAAAGGCTGAAATATTTACTATCTGGTCTTCACCAAAACGATTTGAGTGAGAGGAAGTAACGTTAACCTCAGATTGTTGCCTAACTGAGAAGAAAATATAGACCATTTCAATTAATTTTACTGTATTAATCCAGAATGTTTGAAGCTTTAATCAGAAATAAGCTTTTGAATATTAAATAATTAAGCAGACAAATTATGTAAATGATATTATGAAGACTATTAAGCTACCAAGAGAATGGCTGGTTAAAATGATTTCATGGAAGGAATTTTTATGATAAAAATATATGTTAATGGCTGGGTGTAGTGGCTCATGCATATAATCCCAGCACTTTGGGAGGCAGAGGTGAGAGGATTGCCTGAGGCCAGGAGTTCAAGACCAGCATGGGTAACATGAAGAGACCTCACCTCTACAATAAATAAAAAAATTAGCTGGGCATGGTGGCAATTACCTGTAGTCCCACCTACTTGGAAGGATTTGGAAGGCTGAGATGGGATGATCACCTGAGCCCAGCAGGTCAAATCTGTAGTAGCCATGAGCATGTCACTGCACTCCAGCCTGAGCAACACCCTAAGACTCTGACTCATAAAAAGAGTTGTTTAAAATGATAATGAAGTGATAGAACTGGAAGTGTTTGCACTAAGTGAACAAGTCAGAAATGCCCCAACTCTTCACTAACCACAAAACGAGAGTCTCCTGCATTGTTGTCAAGGAGGGAACACCTGCCTGATATTTCTTCTGTTTGGAGATAAGAAGATACTATGTAATTTGCTATGAATGCTTGATTCGTATCCCTTGTCTGCAGAGTCCAGAGGTGTGTAAGTCATTAATCCTCATTAAGCTAATGAATGGTGCTATTGAGCAAATTAGTATTTCCGATGTAGAAGACGTAAGGGAGGGGGCCTTAGAGAGTTGCCTATTACACTAAAAGGCAGTCCTTTGAGTTATCAAACCTTCAAGGAATTGAGGGGATTGTCCCTTTGTACTTGGGCACCTCTGCACATTTGGGGAAAATCCAACAAGTTGATTGTTCAATGGATTAGGCTTGTCATGAAATACTTTGCAAGTTTATCATTTTATATTAGCACACATATTCTCATTTATGAAAGAGAAATGCCCATTGACTAAACAAGCTAAAAAGGGATATGCCAAGTATTGTGCCTTACCTGGAGGATGCAGAGAGGAGGGAGACAGTGTTTCTCCTCTTTACCAGGGAACAAACACAGATGCTCAACCCACAGCAACCCATAGCACTGAGTGGGTGGCAGAGTGCCATAGGTAGAAAAAGGACCAAGAACTGACACAATCATTGCTTTTAATACAGTCATTTTCCTTCTATTCACTCCCAGCTTCCTATCTGTTGTCTAAGTATTTGTGTTTATTTCTGTGTGTTGGTCTTAAACACAGTGGGCAGTGCAGATGAGCAAGACTTAGTCCATGCTCTCAAGGATTCTATGCTCAGAAGAAATGGAATGACACAATAACTACATTAAAAAAAGAACTATGCCTAGTCACAAGGGGGATACTTTGCTTCTGGAGCTAGAAGAGGGTGCAGACTTCTATTTGGATCAAGGAAGGTGTTACTATCACACTACTCTGAAGTTCACTTCATGTGAGAAGCGATTCCATTTGACCAAGGCCTTGAAGGGCCACCTTGAAGCATCAGACAGACATCTTGGGGAGAATATTCTAAACCTACAAAAAGAAGAAGGGCAAACAGTGTTTGAAGAATGTCATGAATCCCTGTAGAGGCTGAAGTGGAAGGATGACCTGAGCCCAGTGGTAACACAGTGAGAGCCCAACTAAAACAATGTCTAGCTTCCTAGTAAATATGAGAAGAAGGAATTCAGCACTGGTTTCAGAAATCTGATTGTTGCCACAGCTCCATCGCTTGGTGAGGCAATTCTTGGAGTCACTTATGTTTTATTTTTTATTTATTTAATTTAACTACAATTTTTTAATTATAAAGATGTGGGGTACAATTCAGAGTTAGGTATACAAATGTTCATTATGCAGGTGCCCTTGTTGATGAGGTGTGTCCCCCCATCCTGAAGTTTCCCTTAACTGCCAATCCCACCACCTCCCCACTTTTGTTTTAAATCCATGACTATGCAGGTGCCTTTTCCATGCCCTGGGAATAAAAGACGAAGCACCTTCTTGGAATCAACACACTAGTGGTTGTGGCAAACAATAAACAAGTCTTTCGAAACTAGAAAAGGGCTGTGAGGACCACAGTTGGGTTCCAGTTCTAGAGTTTCAAGTAATGTATCTGCTGTGATGACTTCAGCATCCTAAATGTCTTCTTCATGCTTGCCCATGGGGTCGACCTCTGAAAAGCAGGCTGTCACTTCTAGGGTCATAGCAGTGTTGAAGCAGGTTGGGACTACAGTTCTGTCTCCTCTCAGGCTGGTGTAAAGGGCTGACCACTTGAATCATAGTCTCTCTAAGACCTAATTGCCCAGCCTCAGAACTTCTCCTACAGAAATGTTGGTGCCTTCACTGATGCCTTGCCATCCCCTACCTAACAGTGGTGAATTAAGGATCAATCATAGAACAAAGAATGCTGAAAATGACAACATACTGGAACTAATAATACTAACTGGCACTCATTTTGCAGGTCAGTTGCTTTACTTGGGAGCAGCATGACCAAGAGGAGCAAGAACACCTCTCAGGTTTCAACTTGGAGGAAGAGCTCAGCCTGTCAGAACTGGACTAGGCCTTCTGACTGTCGTGAAGCAAGGCCCTGTGGCTTTCTCAGAGAGCTCTGCCATCCCTCACCCCAACAGGCAGCTGGAGTCCTGTGGCCACCAGGTCTTCAGCCAAAATCCTGCCCTGCAACAGGGGGCAAATGGCAGGGAGACTTGGACCTGACTGTGGGAATAGGTATGCCCTGCAGGCATGGACAGAGAGCCAATCTGGGTATTCACCTAATAAAGGTTTTATAAATAAAGGTATCGCATGTAAAGGCAGGTCAAAGTGGAGTGCATGGTTCCCCATGGAGAGAGCATTTAGGGAATTCCAAAATGGATTGGCTACTGCTGAGGAGGTGGCATCTGCACCCCACTGGACTGGGTCACTTTGCCCCACTGACGCTGCTTGTAATATCCCACTCACACAACTGGACACAGCGACACCTCCTCATGTGGCAACTGCTGCAGCTGCTGGTCCAGGCAACTCAGACTCTGGAGTGGACCCAGGTTTCTGGTACAGGTGGTCTCCAACCCCCTGGAGCTCATTGAGCACTGGTCTTGCACACCTCAAGTCTCCCACCAGCATCATCCCATGCGCTTGTACCTCCAGCGGACCTGGGGGACTCTGATGATCTGGGGTCCTCTGCTTTCTTCCAGATGTTGGGCCCACCTCAGATGTTGACTGAAACTTCCATTCTGTTTGTGGACTTGGATTCCTCTGGAGAGTCACCCTCGGGGCTAGATCAGCTGTGGTTGCCAATCAGGATTTGAAAAAGCTGACTCAGCAGGAAGGTTCCCAGAGGCTGTTCCAATGCTAGACTGGGACAGTCTAGAATCAGGCTCTACCTCTACCTATTCCACTCAAAAGTTAAGACTCAAAACACGAGTCTGGATCAAGCTGGAGGCCACTAGGCATTTGAAATACATTTTCCACCTTTGGACAGTTAGAGTTCAAAAGCAGAAAAGTTGGTTGATTCACAGAAGAACCTGAAGAAAGATCTGGCTCAGTATTGGAGGCTTGCCAACTTGGTGGTTGGATCACCACACCAATTTGCCTCCAAATCTCAGCATCAAACACATACTTTTCAGGACAATAATTTAGATGAAATATGGACACCCCTTATCCTGGCAACCTGTCTCTGGAGTTCCAGAATGCAGGAGAGTCTTCAGGGCACCATGAGCTAGCTGAAGTTTCTCACTCCCTGCTAGAGGCCTAAGGTCAAAATCTGGATTCCTCTGAGGAGAATGAATTCTCTTTCTTCCAGCAGGAGGAAACAGTTAAACCTCCACAGTTCCCTGATCGGGCTGAGGATGCTGACACACAGTTGCTGGGGCATCAGGAGGTAAAGGTGCTGACTTGCCCAATGTCATGGTGAAGACTGTGGATGTGGAGATACAGTGACTTCAATGAAATACCTCAGCATTTTCCTAACTAGAGAAGTGAAAGACCTTTACAATGAAAATTACAAGACACAGCTCAAAGAAACCCAAGAAGACACAAACAAATGGAAATATATTCCATGATCATGGATAGGAAGAATCAACATTGTTAAGATGTCCATCCTACCAAAGGCAATCTGAAGATTCAACGTTATACCCATTAAGATACCAACATCATTCTTCTCAGACCTGGAAATGACAATATAGAAATTCATAAGGAAACATACGACCATGAATAGCCCAAAAAAAATCCTTAGCAAGAGAAACAAAGCAGAAGGTATCACGTTTCCAGACTTCAAAGTTTACTATAAGCCTACAGTATTCAAAACAGCCTGGTATTGGTACAAAAACAGGTACATAGACCAATGGAACAGGATAATGATTCTGGATGCAAAGCCTCAATTCCTCAACCAACTCATCTTTGACAAAGCCTCCAACAACAACCACTCAGGAGAGTGGTGCTATTCAGTAAATGGTGCTGGGAAAACTGGCTGAGCACATGCAGAAGACTAAAACAGGTCCCCAACCTATCACCATACACAAAATTAACTCTAAATTAATGAAAGACCTCAACGTAAAACCTCAACTATAAGAATCTTTGAAAATGCAGGAGACACCCTTATGGAAATTGAAACTGGGAACCAATTCCTTTTCAGAACCCAACAAACACATGAAAAAGTGCTCAGCCTCACTCATCATCCGAGAAATGCACATCAAAACCACATTAAGATACCACCTAACCCCTGTAAGAATGCCCATCATTAATAAAACAAACATGCTGGCGAGGATTTGGAGAAAAAGGAATGCTTCCACACTGCTGGTGGGAACGCAAACTTGTATAACCTCTTTGGAAGACAGTGTGGCTATTTCTGAAAGAACTAGAAATTGACCTTCCACATGACCCAGCAATTCCCCTATTGGAAATATACCCGGAGGAACTCAAGTTATTCTACAAAGAAGATACCTACATAAGTATGTTTCTTGCAGCTCTATTCACAATAGCAAAAACATGGAACCAGCTAAGTTGCCCATTGAAGATGAACTGGATTCAAAAAATGTGATATGCACAATGGAATATTATGGAGCCATAAAAAGGACAAATATATGGACTTTTAAGCAACCTGTATGGATTTGGAATTGATCATACTCAGTGGTTTATCACAGAAACAAAGAACACAGTTTCATATGTTATCACTCATAAGAGGACCTTGAACATTTATAATGCTATAAGTAAGTGATTGGCAGTGGTGGGAAACTGTTAGGGGAGGGGAGGCTGGGATTGGCAGCTGAGGGAACCTGCTAAGGGAAGGAGGGAGGGGCATACCTCATCAACAAGGGTACCTGCATGATCACTGTTTATACACCTAACCCTGAATTGTACCCCACATCTTTATAATAAAATTTTTAAAATGGACAGAAGTTGGCTAGACTGTGCAGCAAAGAGAACACTAGCACACTGTTGTGAGAATATCAGCGAGTTCAGCCCCTATGGAAAGAAGTTTGGAGATGTCTTGAAGAACAAAGAAGGAATTACACTCAACCCAGTAATACCCCTACTGGGTATATGCTCAAGGAGCTTAAATTCTTCTACCAAAAAGACACCTGCACTTCATGCTTAGTGCAGCACTCTTCACAACACCAAAACCAAGGAACCAATGTAGGCACCCATCAGCGGTGGAGTAGTGAAGAAAAATGTGGCCCATACACACCATAAAAGATCACACAGCCATAAATAAGAACAAAATCATGTCCTCTGCAGCAATGAGGATGCAGCTGGACACCATAATTCTATGTGAGTTAGCATAGAAACAGAATACTGAATACGACACAGTCTCACTTACAGATGTGAGATAAACACTGGATATACACAGACATAAAGATGGGAACTCTTTATGGGGACCGTTAAAGGAGGGCAGGGGGCAAGGCTGAAACCTATCTATTGGGTACCATGTATGCCATTTGAATAATGGACTTCACAGAAACCTAAATCTCACCATCACTCAATATACTCATGTAACTCACCTGCACATGGACCCCTTGAATCTTAAAATAATAAACTAAAACAAAGTAAATACAAAAGAGACTGCTTTGATCATGAAAGATGAGGGGACAGACTCATACCAGTTCACAGTCACACATCCCAGTTGCAGAGTAGGAGCCAACAAACCTCTGAGCCATTCAAGGAGGAGAAGCACAAACCCAGCTTGAGCCTAGGAAATGGCAACTGTGGGAAAAATGGCATCATTTGAAAATGTGGCAACCAACCGAGAACATTCCACCGTGTGAAGTACAGTAACTCTCTTTAGGATATCCCCATGGGCCCCAGTGTGGTGGAAGATGAGTGCTCCCCACTGGAGCCAATCTCTCTGCAGACCTGCCTTCTCACGGCCCTAGCCTCGCTGTCCTGCATAGGACACAGAGTAAACACGAGGATTCCTCCCTCCTCCTCCCCAGCATGCCCATGCTCTCACTATGTCACAGATGCTCAAGCTGACAGACGGCCCTCTGAGGGCAGCAGGGCAGAGATGCTGATGTGGAGGTGCCACTCCTCCTGCCAACAGGCCCCTTCTGACACATCCCCCTCTGACCACCCACCCAATTTCCTGTTCCATCTATCCTAGCCCTCATACCAGAAGGCTTTTCATGGACAAAAAAGTCACCATATCCATCTTGGTTCTTTCCTTCAGTTTGGGCAGTTTTCTGGGGAGAAGGTGGAGAGATTTTTAATTTGCCAGCCTGCATGCCTATGTGGAGTGGTCAGTGTATCTGTGGAATTACTGGGTAAACTACTTTAGGTCCTAAAACACAGAAAGGGAAAAGTAACTTTTGTTAGATGTCTACTAGGCTTTCATTTCATTTCTCATGTTCCCAACTTTACGTGGGGTATCATCCAAGCTTCTGATGGCATGACGGTCACATGGATCACGTGCAGCATTTCTTTTCCAGAATAAAAAATGTTTTTGGTGGTGGTGAGGGTCAAATGAGGAGGTGAGGCTCATGAGAGAGGAGGAGTGTGGAATGTGGAGAACCCAGAACTGGACAGAATGCCTGGCACTAGGCCACCACAGCATTTCACACATTGGATCCTGTTTTCTTTCAGCTGTAAAATGAGATTAACAATGTTTGTTCTGCCAACCTCTGGGGGAGAAAAGAATCATATAATTGGAAAAAAATGTTTTGAAATATAAGCAACACTGTCTTTATATAAGTAGCAAAGTGTTGTTACTTATTTTTTGCTCATGTCCTTGGTAGAGGCTCAGGCTACCTAGACAGAAACACAGTCACATTTTGGAAGTCATGAAGTTACTACTACTACTAATCCTAATGTAGAGAAAAACACTTGAAGCACCCAAGTGTGTAATCAGTAGAAAGAAAAGCTGGAGATTCAGAGCAGGTTCAGACAGTCTAAGAATGGAGTAACCTTTCATGCCAGTAGAAGAGGCAGCTAGCGATCTAGTTACAGAACCACAAACTCTCAGGCTTCACATAAAATGGTATTGCTTCTACTCTTTTAGAAGGTGCCAAAAACAAAAAATCCCAGACTCATCTACACCTGTCTGCTAAGGACACCTGAGGCTACATGTGTATGAAACCAATTACCAAACTGCTGGGAAAAATCATCCAGCAGAGAATGCATGTGACCATTGTTGTCATTCACCTGTCCTCCTGTCCTTTCCCCAGTCCTTTATGTAGATGGAACAGTTATATTACCAAATCATGTCATAACAATGTATCACCTCACTTTCAGAGAGTGGTTCAGAAATTTAGGAAGCTTAAATCTTAATGAGTGAATAAACATAAGTAATTGCATCTTTAGCTTAAAATCCATATCATTGTTAAAAGCAAAAAAATAAAATAAAATAAAATAAAAATTTAACAGCTTATCATTGGAAAGTTTGGATTTACAACAATGTGTGGTGTTTGTCAGAGAGGAACTCTTGCAATGCAGCTTGATTTTCTTGAAGACAACCTCAATGTTATTTTAAATTGGTGGAGGCAGCAAGTCATATGGCTGGGCAGGGTCCTATAAATGGAAACACAGAGAATTAAATTAATGGTAAGGGGTGACCTGTTCAGGTAAAAGAGATATGCTAGGCCACCACAGGGCAAGGCAAAGGGAACTGAGGCCTATGGTCTGGGCAGCTGGGTAGGAACCCAATGGCCAATAGGAAGGAGGACAGAGGTGCCCAACAGAAGGCAAGTATCGATGGTGGTTTAGAATAAAGGTGATCAGGACTAGACCTGGGTGATGCTGATCTGTGGTTTAATCCGTAAGTACCTCCCTGCAACTGAAAATTCCCACTTCAAGTTGAGAGTATATGAAAGAAGGTGAACTTCTAAGAAGCATCTAAATAAGCCCCAACTCTGGAGTCCCTTTCTCAGTTCCTGCTTGGAGTGGTAAACACTGAAAATTACGCTGGGTATAAAAGGCACTTAGTTAAACCCACAGGTGGGGATAAATAATAACAAAGATTTCACTGGTCAAAGCTGGACAATGTGAGCATTTAGAAGAATAACATTATGACACAATACAATCAACATAAAGAAGAGCCCCTGAACTCACAATGATACACAGAAAGAAAGAGGGACTTTTCTTTTGTAGAACAATGTCAGCCAATTAAGTGGAGAAACAATGATAGAAAGTGTCATTTTGTAGCCACCAGTGGATTACTTTTGATGCACAGTTTGCTGAAAAGACACTTGAGAGCATGAGCTTCATGGATCTCAAAAAATCACCCACAAATTATTAATTACCAAGGGAAAAAACTTTACAATGGAGATATCTGGAAGATGCCATTTCTTTTACCCCACTTTTAAAATTTTTTAAAATTTTGTTTTAAAGATGTGGGGTAAATAAGATGCTACCTTGATAGGTGATGAAACTTAGCATTACAGGCCACCTGAAGTCATGAGATTAGAAGGATACACCACTTATGTAATATGTTTCCCAAAAATGTTCAACCTGAATCTAATCATTAGGAAACAGACAAATCCAGATTGTGAGACAACTCACAAGACAACTGTTTCAGACTCTTTAAAAATGGCAATGTCATGAAAAACCCAAAAAGGACAGAAATGTTTTAGATGAAAGGGAAAAAATGACATGACATGCAATGCCTCATCTTTGACTGTATTCTGAATTCAAATAAAACAGCTTTGAAGGACATGATTGGCTTCTGGCCAACATGGAGTAAGAGAGACAAATTTAACCTCATTCCCAAAACAGCTAAAAAAGAAAAAAAATCAGATAAATAGATGTCACACCAGTTTTCGAGAGCCTGGACACCAAGCAATGAGGGACAGCACTCCAGGAGCTGGGAGATCAATGAAAAGAGCCCTGGAGCTGACACAACTAACTGCTTTGTGCATGTCCAGGCCATGATTCAAGGAGGGGGGGCCCAGACCACAACTAGTGGACTCTGATGGAGGAAATAGAGCTGAGAGTTCAGAAGACTGAGGTGGCTAGGTTTTATACAGAACCCAGTGATGTCATTGTCTACTGTAAAGTCCACATACACAGTTTCCCAATTCTCCCTATCATGTGATGACCTTAAAAAATCCATAATCCAATCAAACATCAGACATTGCATTGTACCTTCAGGATTTTTAGTCTTCTTCCATTGAGTACAGTTCCCAATCTTTTTTATTTTTGAGTTGGTTATCATTGTTAGCTAGGCTGGAGTGCAGTGACACAATCATGGCTAATGTAACCTCAACCTGCCAGGGGATCCTTTCACCTTTGCCTTCCAAGCTGGTGGAACTACAGGCACATACCACTTGCCTGGCTAATTTTCTAATTTATTGTAGAATTTAGATCTTGCCAAGTTGCCCAGGCTGGTCTCAAACCCATAGGCTCAGGAAATCCTATCACCTCAGCCAACCAAAGTGCTGGGATTATAGGCGTGAGCCATTGTATCCAGCCAATGTGTTTAAAAAAACAAGCTGGGCTCGGTGGCTCAGCCTGTAATCCCGTGCCTTTGGGAGGCTGAGGTGAGTGGATTGCCTGAGCCCGTGGGTTCGAGACCCGCCTGGGCAGTGAGACCTCATCTCTACAATAAATAAAAAAATCAGCTGGACGTGGTAGTGCATGCCTGTAATTCCGGGTACTTGGAAGACTGAGGCAGAAGGATTGCCAGAGCCCAGCAGTTCGAGGCTGTGGTGGCTGGGAGCGGCCACTGCACTCCAGTCTGGGCGACAGAGTGATACTCCAACTCAAAAAACAAAACAAACAAACAAAACAAAACAAAAAAACAAACAACCCCCCCCCCTAAAATATAGGACTCTGCTGAAGACACGGAACACTCAAAAATCTCATACATTCCTGGTGGGTACAAAAAAATGATTCAGTCACTTTAGAAAACAATTTAGCAGTTCCTAAAATGTTAAACATGCACTTAGCATGTGACGCAGTCATCCTACCCCTAAGTTTTTACCCCAAGTAAATGAAAATATATGAGTATTTTCAGCAGTTTTATTCACAATTGACAATAAATAGGAAAAAACCCAAATGTATGTAAACTGGTGAGTGGACAACTGTATATATCCACACAACTGGAATACTACTCAGTAACAAAAAGTAATGAGCTACAGCTGTTCTGTACAGAGAACTAGTTCTAGCACCTTCTCTTCCCCCTCCACACACCAAACTCTGCAGCCACTGAAGTCCCTTGTATAAGAAGGCATAATATTTGCATATAATCTCTGGCATAATTCAAAGCATCTCCAGATTACTTAAAATAAGTGTTATGCACAAAGTTGTTACATTGTAGTTTAAAATTTGTATTTTTATTTTAGTATTTTTTAATTTTTTACGGAATATTCTCCATCTGTGGCAGGCTGAATCTGTGGATAGGGAACCTGCAGATATGAAGACTCAACTATACCAATAGATGGAATAGCATGGATAATAGCATAATCTCAAAAATGTACATTAACTGAAAGAAGCCAGACACAAAAGGCTACACACTATATGACTTCATTCATAAGACATTCTTGAAAAGGCAAAACTATAGGAAGGGAAGTCAGACTCAAGATTGCCAGGGGCTGGTGGCAGGAAGAAGGGACTTGAGGGGTCTTTTTGGGGTGATGGAAATGTTCTATATCAGAAATGTGGTGGTTGCTACCTAACTACGCTTGTCAAAACTCATCAAACTATACACCTCAGAAAGGGCAAATTTTATGACATAAAAATTATACCTCAATTAACCTGACTTAAGAAAATAGTAAAACAAACCTAAAAAAATTAAGAGAAAATAAATCTAAGAATGAAATAACTTATAGTTTTTCCAATTCCAGAGTCATCATAGGAAGTTCTCAACTGTTGTCATTGGGACTTGTGTGACTCCCACGTATCTGAAGGAGAAAGCCCAAGAATTCATTATGTGAACCTCAGTACAAAGATTATGTACTTAAAAATATATTTCAAGGATATATAATTGCTTCAATTTGGGCTTCTCTATAAAAAAAAGCCGAGTTTATTTGCCATAGGAGATAATTCCAGAGAGCTCTTATTAAAGAGATTTAAGTATATTTGCATAATAAAAGTTATAATATTAACTAATAGAAGCTATACCCTCTTTTACCAATATCTTGCTTCCGGTTTTCATATTGCTTCAACTCTCTCTGTCTGTTTTTTTCTTGAATCAGGATCTCACTCTGTCCCCTTGGCAGGAGGGCAGTGGCACCATCCCAGCTCAGTGTAACCTCCACCTCCTGTGCTCAAGTGATCCTCCCACCTTAGTCAGTTGTGTAGTTGGGATTATAGGCATCCTGCCATGACTGGCTAATAATTTTTTGTAGAGATGAGGTCTTGCTATGTTGCCCAGGCTGGTCTTGAATTTCTGGGCTCCAGTGATTCTCCTTCCTCAGTCTTCCAAAGTGCTGGAAGCCTCATTCACTTTTCTTGATTACTTGTTTTGTTTTGTGTGTGTGTGTGTGTGTGTGTGTGTGTGTGTGTGTGTGTGTGTATGTGTGTTATTTTTAAAATAATGAACTCATGTACCTCTTTTTTTTCCCAGTCTGTAGGCTGTCTCCCTGCCCTCTTGATGGTTTATTTGGCTTTGCAGATGCTTGTCAGTTTAATAAGGTCCCACTTGTCTATCTTATCTCTTATGACCTGTGGGTTTTGGGTTTTGTTCAGGAATTGGATGCCAGTTCCGATTTCCATGAGGGTATTTCCTTCATTTTCTAAGCTTCTTATGGTTTGAGGTTTTACATTTAGGTCTCTGATCCATTTGGAATTAACCTTTGTGCATGGGAATAGATAGGGGTCCTGTTTCAATCTTCTGCATGTGGTCAGCCAGTTTTCCCAGCACCATTTACTGAATAGGTTCTCCTTTCCCCAGTGGTAGGTGGTGGAGTGTTTGTCGAAGATGAGTTGGTTGAGAAATTGAGGTTTTGCTTCTGGAATCTCAATTCTATTCCATTGATCTATATGCCTGTTCCTATACCAATACCAAGCTGTTTTGATGATTGTAGCTTTATAGTAAAGTTTGAAGTCTGGTAATGTGATACCACCTGCTTTGTTTTTTTTTTGCTGAGGATTGTTCTGACTATTCTCGGACATTTGTGTTTCCATATGAATTCCTGTATTGTTTTTTCTAGGTCTGAGAAGAATGTTGCTGGTAATTTGATGGGTATTGCATTGAATTTGTAGATTGCCTTAGGTAATGTGGACATCTTCACAATATTGATTCTTCCGATCCATGAGCATGGGATATTTTTCCACTTGTTTGTGTCAGCTTTGATTTCTTTGAGCAGTGTTTTGTAGTTTTCCTTGTAAAGGTCTTTCACGTCTCTGGTTAGGAAGATGCCAAGGTATTTCATTTTTTTGGTGGCTATTGTGAATGGAATTGTGTTTTTTATTTGGGTTTCTGTTTGTTTGTTATTGGTGTAGAGAAATGCAATTGTCTTTTGTACATTTATTTGTATCCTGAGATTTTGCCAAAGAACTTCATCAGTGTAAGGAGGTTTTTGACAGATTCTCTTGGGTTTTCAAGGTACACAATCATATCATCTGCAAAGAGAGATAACTTGACTTGCTCTTTTCCTATTTCGATACCCCTGATTGCCTTCTCTTCTCTGATTGCTCTAGCCAGGACTTCCAATACTATGTTGAACAGGACGGGTGAGAGGGGCATCCTTGTCTTGTACCAGTTTTCAGGGGAAATGGTTCTAATTTTTGTCCATTTAGGAGTATGCTGGCTGTGGGTTTCTCGTAGATGGCTTTTACTATTTTGAGGTATGTTCCCCGTATGCCTAGATGTTCAAGGGTTTTTATCAAGAAGGGGTACTGGATTTTATCAAAAGCTTTTTCTGCATCTAATGATATGATCATGTGGTTTTTGTTTTGACATCTGTTGATGTATTTAATAACATTTATGGTTTTATGAATGTTGAACCAGCCTTGCATCCCAGGAATGAAGCCTACTTGGTCATGATGGATGAATTTTGAGATGTATTGCTGAATCCGGTTTGCTAGGATCCTGTTGAGAATTTTAGCATCTATGTTTATCAAAGATATTAGCCTGTCATTCTCTTTCTTTGTTGAATCTTTACCTGGCTTGGGTATCAATGTGATTTTGGCTTTGTAAAATGATTTGGGGAGCGTTCCATCTTTTTTAATCACTTGGAATACCTTCAGTAGGATTGGTGTCAGCTCCTCCTTAAATGTCTTGTAGAATTCTGCTGGAAAGCCATCTGGGCCAGGGCTTTTTTTTGTTAGGAAGTTTTCTTATTATGTAGTCGATTTCCTTGATTCTTATTGGTCTATTCAGAGTCTCAATTTCTTCTTATTCCAACTTAGGTAGGTTGTGTGATGTCAGAAAGTTCTCCATTTCCTTAAGGTTTTCAGGTTTGTTTCCATACAAGTGTACGTAGTAGTCTCTAATCATCTTTTGTATTTCTTCAGGGTCAGATGTGACTTCATCTTTTGTGTTTCTGATTGTGCTTAATTGGTTTTTTCTCATTTTTTTCTTGGTCAGTCTAGCTAGGGGACCATCGATCTTGTTTATTCTTTAGAAGAACCAGCTTTTTGTTTCATTGATTTTTTTGTATTATCTTTTTGTCTTCTGTGTCCTGGATTTGGGCTTTTATTTTGGTGATCTGGATTCTTCTGCTGAAATAAGGGTTTTTGTGGTCTTGCTTTTCCAACTTCTTTAGGTGACTTGTTAGGTTGTTAATTTGTGTTCCTTCCATTTTCTTCTTGTGTGTTTGTAGGGATATAAATTCCCCTCTTACTACAGCTTCCAGGGCATCGCAGAGATTTTGGTAAGATGTTTCTTCATTTTAATTTGTTTCCAGGTATCTTTTGATCCCTGTTTTGATTTCGTCATTGACCCAGGAGTTGTTTAGCATCATGCCGTTTAGGGTCCATGACTTTGTGGGTTTTGTGGGTACTTTTTTGATGTCAATGTTTATTTTTATTCCACTGTGGTCCGAGAAGGTGCATGGTAGAATTTTGGTCCTTTTAAATTTGCTTATTCTTGATTTATGGCCGAGTATGTGGTCGATCTTAGAATATGTTCCATGTGGTGATGAGTAGAATGTGTGTTCTGTGGTCTTTGGATGGAATGTTCTGTAGGTATCAATTAAGTCCATTTGGTCCAAAGTTGCATTGAGATTCCGAATCTCCTTGCTGATTTTTTTTGTGCTGATGATCTGTCTAGGGTTGTGAGTGGGGTATTAAAGTCCCCAGTTTTGATAGTGTTAGAGTCAATATCTTTCTTTAGTTTTCCAAGAAGTTGCTTTATGAAAGTTGGCGCACCTATGTTGGGTGCATATATGTTTAGGATAGATATTTCTTGTTGATGGATTGAGCCTTTTATCATTATGTAGTGGCCTTCTGTATCTTTTTTGATTTTTAATAGCTTGAAGGATTTTTGTCTGAAATTAAGATTGCTACTCCTCCTTTCTTTTGTATTCCATTCGCCTGAAAATTTGTTTCCCATCTTCTTACTTTGAGTCTGTGGGTGTCCTTTCTAGTAAGGTGAGTCTTGAAGGCAATAGATTGTTGCCTGATGATATTTTATCCATTTTGCCATTCTATATCTTTTCAGTGGTGTATTTAATCTGTTCACATTTAGGCTAATAATTAAATGCAAGAGTTGATACCTGTCATAATGTTCTTACAGAGTTGTTCCTGTTTGTTTGTTGTCTTTCTTTGGGTTTTGGAGTTGGTTCATGTGTGTTTTTAATCTTTTGCCTATATTCTTGTGAAGAATGCTGTTGTTCTTTTTTCTTTTTCTTCTGTGTTCAGTACTTTCTTAAGTGTTTCTTGTAGAGGTGGTCTGGTGGCAACATAGTTTCTTAGGGATGGATATCTGGAAAAGATTTCAATTCTCTCTCACTAATGAAGCTTAGTTTGTCTGGGTAGGTTATTCTTGGTTGAAATTGTTTCTCTTTTAGAACTTGAAGATAGGGCTCCAGGCTCTCCTGTCCTGAAGGGTTTCTGTGGCTAAATCTGCTGCTATTCAAATTGGTTTTCCCTGGTAGGTAGTCTGGCCTTTTTCTCTTGCTGCCTTTAGAATTTTTCCTTTTATAGCTACTTTGTTTATGTGAATTATTATGTGTCTGGGAGTTGGTCTTCTCATTTGTTGTCTTGCAGGGGTTCTCTGAATCTCTTGTGTTTGAATTTTTTCATCCTTAATGAGATGAGGGAAGTTTTCTTGAATGATTTCATGAAATGTTTGTTCCAGTGTGGCTTCTATTTCTCTTTCTGCCTCAGGAAGCCCAATTACTCTTATGTTTGGTCTCTTGAAGTGATCATTCATCTCTTGCAGGTTTTTTTCTGTCTTTTTGAGCTCTTTTCTATGCTTTTGACAGTTTGGGTTAGTTCTTGGTTTTGGTCTTTGAGCTCTGAGATTCTTTCTTCTGCTTGGCTGATTCTACTTTCCATGGTTATTCGTCTGTTGTTCATTTCCATCACAGTATTCTTTACTGCTGTCATTTCTGATATCAGCTCCTTCCTATTTTCCTCTTGTCTCTCCTCAATTTTTTAAATTCTCTCTATTTATGTCTTGATGTCTGGGTTTGTTGCATGTAACCAGTCATTCTGGGGGCTCTTCATTGTTTGTGTTCCAGAATCTGTTTTCTCAGTGTCTGATTTCCCAGGGGTCTGTGTGAGACTTTTATTCTTCTCTTCATTGTTCTTCATTTGTGCGGTTTTCTCCCCCTCCCTACTTTTTCCTTCCCTCCATGTCAGTGTCTTCTTTAATTCTGTTATTCAGGGGTAAAGGGATTGGTTTTACTTGTATTTTCAATCTCCTATTCTTTATGTATGCCCTCTTACTTTGTTCAATTCTGGAGTTGCACTCTAGGTTGGAGGTGGTCCTTTTTGCAGTTTTGAGATTTACTTAAGGGGGGAACTGTAATTCAAAATCCATCTGCAGGTCCTGGTCTTCGCTTATAGGTGTGTGGATAATGTGGAACCCACTTCCCACTGGAATCTGTCCATGCAGTGGGGCTGTAGGTTTACTCCCTGAAATAAAATGTGGTTAGCAGAGGGGTGAGAATGGAGCAGGTAGTGGGTTGAAGAGGGGAGTGGAGAGATAGAGGAGTAAGGGGGGAAACAAATGAGTGTGCCCACAAATAGAGAGTGAGGCCTATACTGAAACACATAAAAACAATAGACCACAGCTACAGACGAACCAACTCTCATACAAAAAATAAAAAATAAAAATAAAACATGTAATGATGCTAACACACAAGCTAACCAACCACCTTGTTAGTTTGCTGTTCCTCTATACAAAGATATGGTTTACAGAGAGAAGAAAAGAGAAGAAAAGGAAAAGGAAAAAAGAAAAAAGGGAACAATACAGTAGGAATAAAATTAAGTCATTAAACTAATAGAATCAATGAAGCACACTCTGAGACATTTCGTTTAAGTACAATGTCCTTTCAGGTCTGATTTCTAGTTTTCTTTTCAAGCTGATAAATTCATTTGTAGTTAGGGTCAGTTGCCCCTGGTCTGCTGTGAAGGACAGTTCAGATTACCCTACGTTCAGCACTCTGGTCTATGTCCTTATCAAGCTTGTTTCTCCCATTTCGGTGTTGTTACCTTGAATCGCCAGCAGGTGGTCCTGTCTCAGCTGCTTTCCCCAGAGGGGGTGGGGTTGGACAGGAACAAGATGGCTGCCTGCCTCAGGTCAGTCAACAAGAGACTTAAGGCAGGCGGGTAGGATGTCTCGGTTGCAGGAGAGGTGGCAGCGATCCCAGCAGATCTTCCCTGAAGGGGTTTGAAGTGGATTGCCTCCGACACGGGTGGTTCTGTCACGGAAGCTGTGGCAGTGGCGGCGGTGGTGGCGGCAGCGGCGGGGGCAGCGGCACCATTTGTGCCGCAGTGACTGTCCAGTCCATTGCAATGTCCCAGTGGTGGCAACGGCCGAGCTCCATATGAAGAGCAGGCTGTGATGTTGGGGTCCACAGCCCCCCGGGGTGAGAGTCAGAGACCCACTGCAGATCTCCTTTGCAGAGGGCTTCATAGACCGAGTTGCCTGTCTCCATCTTGCTGCTTCTCATGACCCAGTTTTTAAAACATTTATATTCAAATTTACTTCATCTCACTTGAAACTCTGTAATTTGCTAATTAGCACTTGAAGATGTTTTATTGCTAGAAATCACTCAATATGGCTAAAAGCTGCATCATAGAGCTGATCTCCGACGTGAAACCACTGGTCAGGGGAGGCTCATGGCTGATCAGCAGGCACCCAGTCTTGGTCACCAATCATGAATCTCAATGCTGCACACAAAAAAACGCCGGCCTCCATGAGGGTTCCTCTCCAACCAATCTACTTCATTTTTATTAAATAAAGGTAGGGTCTTATGTAGCCTATGCTGGTCTTGATCTCCAGGCCTCAAGTAATCCTCCTACCTTGGCATCTCAAAGTGTTGGGATTACAGGCATAAGTCACCACACCCAGTCAATATACATCCTTTAAAAATACTCTTTTTTTGCCAATAACTTTAAAAAAAATAACCCAGTTAATATTTAAATTGTGACTTTTTAGGCAATATGCAAAATACTAAATCTTTGAGAAAAGTAAAAAAGAGTAAAAATTATCTCATGACTGGAGATCATAGTAATACTTACAAATATTTTAATGCTGGCAATGTAAACACATATGTATCTTCAACAGTTGTTATAGGACTGCAAATGATAATTCTGAAAAATGAAATAATATTAAAAATCATCTTCATTTTCAGTATGCACGAAACTGCACAAAAGGACTATATTCATGTTTTATTTTGAGTGGAAGTTGTAGGTTAAAAAAATGTTTTCTGACTTTACGTATATGTACCCTTAGACTCCAAATGAACTCTTCCTTTGAAGAAAGAACTGTAGATAGCAAACAAAAAAATATGCCAAATAATTTTTCAGGTAAAACCCCTAGAAGTGACTACGCTAATAGGAAACCCTTGCTCTGTAGGAAACACTATCTCTAGTGTCGCCCATAATTCAAGGTGCCTGTCTTTCATCTTTATACATTTTTTAAAGATTCATGGTTTAATCCATCCATTTAAGAAAAAAAATGACCAATTCCTCGACTTTAGAGCCAAAGAAAAAGGGATAAACCAAAGAGGGATATCTGGTGAAGGCTCCCTCCCCTCAAACACTTCCACTGGTCTCCTGTGTCACACCAAAGCCTCTGTCACAGTGCACAGAATCACAAGCTCACTGTCAGTCTCTTGGACTGTCAGTTCCTTGAGGGCAGGAACCACACTTATTGTCATTGTCATCCCTGTGCTTGGCATAGTGCCTGAAACTTACTAGGTATTTCACAAATATTTGTTGAGTAAATAAATAACGTTTTGTTTACATATCAATAATATTGAAAAATCATTTTTGTTAGAAATTTTTATTCTAAAATGCTGGAATTTTTTTTCAATACTTTAAAGCCAACAGAAAAGACAGAAAGAAAAGAAACAGCAAGAAAGAAAAAAATCTGTCTTTCTGCTCACTCAAGAATCATTAGTGTACTTTTGCAAAACATTATAAAAATAATAATTATCATTACAGCTAATCTCCATTGGGCTCCCAGGCAGCTGTGATCAGCATTTCTCATTTAATGCTCACAATAATTTTATGTGGTAGATATTATTATTACCAAATTTTTATTTTATAATATTTTTGTTTGAGTTGGAATCTCACTCTGTCACCCATGCTGGGGTGCAGTGGCAGGCTCATGACCACTGCAGCCTCGACCTGCTGGACTCAGATTCCTACTGCCTAAACCTTCCAAGTAGCTGGAGTTACAGGAATGCACCACCATGTCCAGTTACCAGTTACTTTTTTCACTTACTGTAGAGATGAGGTCTCACCAATTTGCCCATGCTGGTCTCAAACCCCTGGATTCAGGCAATTCTCTAGTCTCAGACTCCCAAAAGCGCTGAGATTACAGGCTGAGTCACTGTGCCCAGTCAAGCATTAGTTCTTAAGTGCTTACTAAGGTCCCATTGTATATCTATATTTGTTATTCTCTGTTGAATGTTTACATCATTTCAAAGAATCACTGCAAGTAATATCTGTACATCTTTCATTTTTTTCCCCTTTGGGATAAATTTCTAGAAGTGTTATTGGTGAGTCATAGGTTTGCCTAATTATGCAGTTGCCCTCTAGGGAGTACAAAAGAGAGAGGGGTGCCTGCTTCTTGTATCCTCCCATACTGGGTTTTCTGAGTCCTCTTGTTTATCTTGAGACCATGGTCTTGCTATGTTGCCCAGGCTAATTTCAAACTCCTGGGATCCATGGAACCTCTCACCTCAGCCTCATGAGTAGCTGGGATTACAGGCTTGAGCCACCATGCCTGAACTTGAAGACTTTTTAATCTTTGTCAATTTGAGAGATTAAAAAAATTTTGTTCCTGTAATTTTAATCCCATGGTGTCTTCATTTACTGCTTTTTGCCACCATAAGACCAGTGTTTACAGGTCAGGAGGCACAGATTCACAGTGTTTTTGTTTTGTTTTTGGTTTTTTTGTTTGTTTGTTTGCTTTCTTGCAGTTTGAATCTCACTTTGTCTCCCAGGCTGGAATGCAGTGCCCTGCATGCAGCCACTACAGCCTCGACCTGCTGGGCTCAGACTATCCTTCCACCTCAGCTTTCCAAGTAGCTGGAACTATAGGCAAACACCACCACACCTGGCCAATTTTTTGATTTGTTGTAGAGATGAGGTTTTGCCAAGTTGCCCAGACTGGTCCTGAACCCGTGGGCTCAGGCAATCATCTCTACTCGGCTTCCCAGAGTGCTAAGATTATAGACATGAACCACTGAGCTTGGCCTATTACCTCATTTTAAAATGAGGAAACTGGTACACAGAGGTTCTATAATTTCCTAGGTCACCATGCTATTAAAAAGCAAAGTTGGAATTTGAACTCAGTTCTTTGAAGTCAGTAACACAATGTCTGTGCTTACCATTAATGAACAAAAGAGGTTTCAAAGAGCTGCTACTTCAACCTTGATTCTGAGAGAACCAAATACAGAAAATCCTTTGATTCCTTCACCTTCTTTATCTTGTAGAGTCTCGATAAGAATTATGGTTTCTCTTCTTACTTCTTTTCCCTAATTATTCCTCATAATTAAGTATTTAACTAGCCCATGGTCCCTGAGACTTAAGAGATCAGTGAAAAAGATGGAGTAAGGACATCTGAAAGTCCATCCCTTCGTAAAAGCAACAACAACAACAACAAAAATTAGCAAAAATGGGACAGTTGAAGGGCTGCTGCTGGGCTGGCGGGGACCTTGCATGAAGATGGAAGGGAGCCAGGTCAAGGGAAGAATGGACACAGAGTTGGAGGAGAGAGTGCGGTGGGAAGTCAGCAGAGGTGAAAGGCCACAATGACCCCATTTTAAACAGGATTGGGTGAGGGTGGTAGCAGCTAGAGTTGGGGATGGTCTAGCAAAGACCTAGGGATGGGGTGTCCTCCGGATGGTAGGCAATGGAAAGGAAGTGTATGGTGGACTGGGAAGTCAGTCTGTAGGTACAAGATGCAAGTAAGTCCTGAGACAGCCTGAGGTCAGAGTTATTCAGAAGGAAGGGGTGAGCTAAGCAGACCACCTTCACTGGAGGGAGGTCTGGAATGACAGGGGTCAGAGGCGGGGAGCACGTGATGGGCAGACAGTGGGGGCTGAGTAAGGGGTGTGGGAATGGGTTGATAAAGTTGGCTGTAAGGGGGGTGAATAGAACGGGGGCATTTAGGGGGTACATGGAGCCCCAAGCCTGCTGGAGTGGCTGTGGTGAGGATGAAGGATGTCAGGGCTGGCGGGAGAGGTATCCGATCTCAGGGTGGGGCTGAAGAGGTCACGAGTGGAGCTGCACTGATGCCAGGTCAGGGTGCGGGAATGGGGTGAGGTCTGGTGTCTTGGCGGGAGGAAGGAGAGGCGACCCATGGGGCAATGTGAGCCAAGGCTGCCCTACAACCTCATGGCAGCAAGGGCTGGGGATACCGGAGAGCTCTCCAATGCCCTTCTCGTCCCTGGACCCCTAACTCACTAGAGAGAGCGAGGATCAGGGTGGGGAAGTAACCAAGCCTGGGCAGCCCTTCAGCCTCCCAGTGATGCAACATCCCTGGCAACCAATAACAGAAAGCTTGGGTGACGCCTGATGTCATCATGCTGGCCAGGTGCTCCGGCCCCGCTCCCATCCTATGGAGCCTATCCCGGGCCTCAGAGGAGCCGTGGGGAGGGGTCTGTTGCTCCCCAAAGCGCTAGGGTTCTGAACCCTAGGGCAGGTGCATGGTGTGGGCGATTGGGGACCTAGGGACATAAGCCAGGTGTGGAGAGGCGCAGGCACCAAGGCCAGGTCTCACGCTCCTTGCAGCTTGCCTCCCGCAGGTCTGCCTCAGACAGGATCCTGGCTTCTGGGTTCACAGGTGGCACAGGCATCCATGTCTGACAATACTGCGGTGATTCTGTTTCACACACATGCAGGGGAGGTGGCTCAGTGATGACGGACTCCAATCAGTGAGCAGAGACATGGATGCCTGTCCACAGATTCAGGGGAGGGGTAACCACTGACGCCAGCCTCACCTCAAAGCCCTGACACTCTCCCTCTTTGTGAAGATCCTGGGATTCCTCTTCTTTGTCATGCAGGGATGAAGAACGCCTTCACAGTGATGATCCAAGATGGTGCAAGACACTTGTGGCCAACTCAATTCTCATTTCATCTTAAATGTGGATACTCCTGTATTTGGAAACTTTGTTTTTTTGTGTGTGACTGTAATCCTCTTTATGTTTCAGATTTCTGAGCATTTCTTCCCAGATGGAATCTCTGAGTGGTGCCATTCCTTTGTTAAGCCATGGTCTGACCATTTGGTTCCTTGAGCCCTGGTCACCATTTTTCCTAGCTTTGCCCACACCCCCTACGTTGGGGAGGTGCATCTCCTCTCTCTCTCTCAAATCTATTTTCTACATAAACTATATTTTCCAATCTAACTTCTGTGCAGCTCTTTGCATCTTTCATGCCACACTGGATTACACAACCCAACCCTGGTGGATCTGACCTAACATTAACTCTGATTTCTTTTTTCTTTATTTTTTGAGTTGGAGTCTCACTCTGTTGCCCAGGCTGGAGTGCAGTAGCATGCTCATGGTCATCCCACCATCCTCTGACTGCGCTCAGGCAATCCTTTCATCTCGGCCTTCCAAGTAGCTGGAAATAAACATGCATGCTACCACAGTCCCACTATTTTTTTGATTAATTGTAGAGATGAGGTCACGCCAAGATGCCCAGGCTGGTCTTGAACCCGCATGCTCAGGCAGTCCCCTATTGGCTTGGCCTCCCAAAGTGCTGGGATTACAGGCTGAGCCACTGAGCCTGACCAATTTTTTAATTTTTATTTTGAGTTGGAGTCTCAGTGTGTCACCCAGGCTCGTGTGCAGTGACATACTTACAGCCACCACTGTCTCAACCTGGGCTCAGGCCATCCTTCTGCTTCAGTCTTATAAAAAGTTTGAACTACAGGCATGCATCACCATATCCAGCTAATTTTTGTATTTTTTTTTTGAGTTGGAGTCTCACTATGTCGCCCAGACTGGAGTGCAGTGGCTGCTCCCGGCCACCACAGGCTCGACCTGCTGGGCTCTGGTGATCCTTCCGCGTCAGCCTTCCAAGCAGCCGGAATTACAGGCATGTGCTACCATGCCTGGCTGATTTTTTGATTTATTGTAGAGATGAGGTCTCGCTGCCCAGGTGGGTCTCGAACCCGCGGGCTCAGGCAATCCACTCACTTCAGTCTCCCAAAGGTGCGGGATTACAGGCTGAGTCACTGAGCCCGGCCTAATTTTTGTATTTATTGTAGAGACGAGGTCTCGCAATGTTGTCCAAGCTAGTCTCAAACCCATGGGCTCAGGTTATCCTTTTGCCTCAGCATCACAAAGTGCTAGGATTACAGGCATGAGCCACTGCGCCCAACTTATTTTTAATTTTTAGGGTTATCATAGCTGTACATATTTATCAGGTACATGGGACATTGTGATACATTAGTCATTAGTTGCAGTGCAGAATTCTCTAATTATAATTAATATGCTGCAGATATTTCTTCAGGGACTTCTGACATTACCTTTCATTCTTGAGAAATACAATCCTGTCTTCTGGCAAGAAGGCGATGGGGAATTTTGGTCCATGAGACACTCCATGAAACAGAGCATGCATAAAGACTCTCACGCTCCCCTGGGGGCTGCGGCGCTCACTGTTGCCAGCCTGTGCTTCACACAATGCTTGGCTGCACCTGTGTCATGTCATTGCGGCCACCATTGCTGCCACTACCGCCTGAGGCAACCCATGGCTCCTGGACCCGTGAAGCCCCCCCACAAGCACTGCACCACTGAAGCCACCGCCACTGATGCCACTGCTGCACCCCACCCCTCACCCTGAGCTCAGCTCGTGAGCTCAGCATTGCTGAAGTGGTGGCTGCCACCACTGCCACCATTGCCTGCTCCCTCACACCCTGGATGGCCCCTGACTCCCACTCAGTATGGGGGACCAGCCCCCACAGAGAGATTTAGAGGGTCTCTGGAAGGTGGGGCAGCATCGGCGATTATTCTGGAGAAATAAAGAGAAAGAAAGAGAAGGGGGGAGAAAGAAAGAGACTGGACTCTGTCTAGTGCAGAAGCCAATTTAATGGGGCAAACCATAAGCCTTTTATCCTAAAGTTTCACAGGCAAGATCACAAGATTTTCATGTGAACACAAAGCCAGGTGGATGAGGAGTGTCCCCTCACCCAACAGGTGTCTCCTCAAGCATGAGGAAGGACAATCCCAATATTATTTCACTGTTCCTTATGCTTGGTTAATGTTCCTCACAAACAATACAATAATTCTAACATCATAATATTCTAATAATCAATAACTTCTAAAACTTATGCATTCCCAATACCTAATGACTGACTTAAATCTTAATACCTTTCTAATTCTGTGCTAATTTTACCTGTACTATAAAAAACTCTTAATTATAGCTCAAACCAGTTCCTAAAGAATGTGGCCCAGTCCAAAGATCATGCTGGGCGGTTTCTAAGAACAATTGGTTATAGTCTTTTAACAAAATGGCTATTCTAAAGTCCTATGTATCTATCTTAATTTCTATAAAAGTATCTAATTCCTAATCCTAATATATAAAGCTGATCATCAGCAATAAAACTTCTAAAATAAACCCAAATACCAACTGTAATTGTACTAAAGCCAAGACTGCAATTAGTAGAAAGTGGGAACAATGAAATTTCTAAAGTTAGCTGTATTCTTATAACACCTCAAAGTATCAAGTTTCATCATGCTTGAACTAGCATAATTCCCTGACGTAGTATGACCTATTCTACAATACTTTCTATGAATAAAATAAATTCAGTTTCTATTATAAGTAGAAAAAACCTACACTAATTGTAACTAAAGAACCAGTTTAAAAGAATGCAGCCCAGCCCAAAGTGGATGCTGGGCCCTTAGGAACGTGACCCAGTCCAAAGTTCGTGCTGGGCCATTTCTGGTAACTCTAGATAATCATCTATACCATCTAAAGCTGGAAACAGCTCTCTAAATGTATATACTAATTCTACAAATATACTTTTAAATCTTATAAAGAAGCTTGTATCATATATAAGGCTCCCAAATGTGACCTGAGTTTGAACTGTGTTAGGTTTAAAGCCGAAACCACAGTCTGTGAGAAACAGGAACAATGGATCCCTAGAGTCAGTCATGCCTGTCATATTCTCAGAACTTCATGCTTAGATCATCAAAGTCCCTGGTAGTGGGTCACGTCAAACAACAAAGAAGGAAGGAGGGAATGGGCCTTCAGCTCCTGATCACAACCTGGTGGTCTCAGGGTCTGCAGCCCACCTGGATCCCTAACACTCAGGCGGGCCTCCACAGCTGGCTCCCAACAACTCAGCCTGGCCTGAGTAGCTCAGTGCTATGCTGGAGGCCTGCATTGTCCAGCAGTCTAGGGCTGCAGCGGAAAAAGAGACCAGCTCCACCCAGCTCAGCCCTTCTCCCAGCTTGGAATCCAAGGTAACAACATCAAAATGAAAGAGACAGAATCCCCTCCCCCATGCTACATAGATACAAGCCAGATTTGTCAGGCAGCTCAGATCTAAACCACCCTCCACAGCAGGCCAGGGGCAATAGACCCTAACTGTGAGCACCTCCACCAGCCTGCAATGAGAGCCAGAAATCAGAGCTGAAGGGACATTGGACTTAAAGGAAAGGTCTCAGGAAAGGTCTCAGAGTGTGCTTGGTTCTCCTGTTTTAATTTTTTTTTTTTGAGTTGGAGTCTCACTCGGTTGCCCAGACTGGAGTGCAGTGGCCACTCGACCTGCTGGACTCTGGCTATCATTCCACCTCAGCCTTCTGAGTAGCTGGAGTTACAGGCACATGCTACCACGCCCAGCTGATTTTTTTTGATTTATTGTGGAGATGAGGTCTCACCAAGTTGCCCAGGCAGGTCTCGAACCTGTTTTAATTTTTTAAAAAATTCTTTTTCTGTTTATCTTAACCATTCCCCGCCTCCCGGTCTCTTCTTACTTTTATCAACAACGTTTTCATACTTGCTTTGGTTCTGTTAGTTTACTGACCTTATTCTATTCTCTTTTTTTTCTCTTTAGACCTCATGTTTGTATAGGGAATAGTACACCAGTAAGGAGGTTGGTTAGCTTGTATGTCTGTATGATTGTATGTTTTAGTTTTATCGATGTTTGTTGGTTGGTTTGTTGTTGTTGTTGTTTACTTATTTACTCGTATCTATCTTTGTGTCTCTTTTCATTTGTTAGTCGGTATATTTGTTTCCCTCTTACGCTTCTCTCCACCTTCCTCTTCTCCCTACTCCCTATTCCAATCCCCTACCCCCTTACCTCATTTTGCTTTCAGTGAGTAAACCTACAACCCCACTGTATGGACAGATTGCAGGGCAGTGGGAAGTGGGTTCCAGATTATCCATACACCTGTCAATGGATACTGGGATCTGCAGATAGATTTTGAATCATAGCTTCTCCTTCAATTAGATCTCAAAACTGCAAAAAAAAAAAAAAAAAAAAGACCACCCACAACCTACAGTCCAGCTCCAGAATTTAACAAAGCCAGAGGATATACATAAGGGAGAATAGGAGATTGAACAAGCAGAAGTAAAAACAACTTCTCCACCCCCGGACAACAGAATTAAAGAAGATGGGGTTGGGGGGGAGGAAAATCTACACAAATGAAGAAAAACCAAAAGTAGAATATAGGTTTCACACAGACCCCTGGGAGGTCAGACACTGAGAAAACAGAACGCAAACAATGAAGAGCCCCCAGAATGACTGGTGACATATGACAAAAACAGACACCTGAGAGAACCCTGCCTCAGTCTTCTGGCCAGGGTGCCAGGCAGGTCACGTTCCCCCTCCTTGGACATTGCAAACTGTAGTAAGTGACATCAGAGCAACACTGGAGAGACCATGAAAGGGCTTTGCTTGACACCCTTGAAGGGAAATAGGAGCTAGTACTGAAGGGTTGGTTGGTTCCACAATCTTCCCTTGGTAGATATCCTCTTGGGAAATTCTAGCATTATGATTTATATCACTTTTTTTGTGTCCCCTGTTTTCTCCTCACTTTTTTTTCACACTTGCGGTGTCCTGAGAGCAGTGACCTGTCATGAACAATTATCATAATAGTGTAACAAAGGGATAGGCAGTAGTGGGGAATTGGTGGGGTGTGGCATTGGGAGGATTGGCAGGGTAACTGTCAGGGGAGGAAGATGACAACTCATCAGCAAGGGTACCTGCATAATGAACATTTGTATATCTAATGTCTGTATCTTATTCGTGGTCCCTGTGTGCCCAAGACAGCAGTCTGTCCATGTGGTGAGGCAATAGGCTTGCTGAAAGCAAAAGAATGGAATAGGGGAGAGGGGGAAGAGGAGGGTGGAGAGTGAGAAAAGTAAGAGAGGAAACAGACCAACAAATGAAAAAAAAAAGACAGAAATGATAAAAGTAAAAAAACTAAAACATACAAACAATCATACAGACACACAAGCCAATCAGCCTCCTTATTGATACTATTTCCTTACACAAACATGAAGATATTATCAATAACAGTAAGAAGAGAAAGAGAGAAAAAATATGAGTAAAACAAAAAGAAAAAATAACAATTAAAAGATTAAAAACTATGGAACCAAACCACCATGGAGTCCAGCTGCACTGAGATGAATCTTCTGTTAAGAGCTATTCTAGGAAGCAGAGGATGGGTGTGGGGCTGCCTTGTTCTGAGACTTCCCCAAAGCCTCTCTGAGGACTCTCTGTCTCTGATGTCTCTGGGTCTCTTTCTCCCCCTTTCTCCATCCCCTGTCTCTGTCTGTCTTTCCCTCCCTTGAGACCACTACACCTCATCCAGCAATCAACACCTGGGGCTTCTCTAGCAGGGCCTGTGAAGAATCTTGGTCCCTGATCAAACCTACTAGACTCCTCACCTGGAATCAGGATGTCCAGAGGGTCACTAGGTATCAACCACCCAGAGGAGAGGCTCTGTCCACCGTAGCATCTGTATTGACTCCTGTGCGAGTCGCTCATGGGTCCAGGAGGAAACTAACCTGAAAGAGATCAGTTCGGGATTGCGAGACAGGGTGCTGGGGGAGATCACATCTCCCTTCTTTAGACAGAGCAAACCTGTCATAGCCAACATCAGAGCAATGCAGGAGGATCACTGGTCCATGACAATTCCTGACTGCACCAAGAGCACTGGTTTTCTAGACACAACTGGAGAAGAGGTGGTCATGGATTCCAAGAGCTGATAGTCAGGCTTTTCCATGAACCCTCCCTCCCTCCCTGGTTCTCAGCACTGAACTCACCCATCATAATTCTACTCGGAGCTACACCTGAAACAAAGCTTCTTCTATCTTTTTGGAGACTCAGGGAGTTTTAGGCAATGCTGTGAATTTCTCACGTGAGATCAGGAGCTCCAGATCACTGGAGGAAGACAACACATAGGAAGAACTTGAGAAATGACAGTAGCACCTGTTATGTCCACCTGTGACTTGGGCATACAGGGACTACAAATAAGAGAACCTGGACAATTCGTGGATGTGAAACTGTGTCCAGGAATTGAAGATGACTATTTCCTCCTTTCCTATGTGAAACCAATTTGTCAAGTGTCAGTTATGAGCTAAAATGCAGGGTCACATTCTCTTCCAGGGTTACCACACGACTGGCCAGGGCTGAGAGGGAGGGTTCATTTTAGGCTCCTAGAAGAGAAGGAAGTACTATGTTAAATGGGGTTTACACTTTCCACGTGATCCTCCCAGTACTGTGTTATGAGAGTGGAGATACTCCTGAAAGCAGAACTCTTCCTGAGGACAGACCCTGGAGCTGGGATTACTGAATGTCCTCTCAACAACTCTAGAGGGTCACTGGACTCTGATGAACTAGTGAGACGGTGATTAACTCCCTGCATGATCCTTTGTCATGAATAGAATGAAGAACTTGCTCTTGTTCCCAGGCTCCTGTGTCCTCTGTATGTCCCTGGATGCTGAGCTTTTTTCTCTATACAGACAGTACTCTTGGTCTCCAGACAGTACTCTTGGTCTCCTAACAGCATATGGTCATGTCCAAAGAGTCATGTCCAGAGGTGATCATAAAGTCTGGCTCTGCTCAAAGTGTGAGTTTAGGGAGTGTCCCTGTAAGGAAATCAGAGCCTGGATTCCACGGCATCCCCACTCTTCACATCCCAGTTCTCATCCCTAGGACCTTCCAGATGTTCTCATCTGTCAGCCCAGAACTTTTGCATTCCCAGATTGCCCAGGAATGACCCC
Organism: Cephalopachus bancanus; assembly: GCA_027257055.1. NCBI lineage: Eukaryota > Metazoa > Chordata > Mammalia > Primates > Tarsiidae > Cephalopachus > Cephalopachus bancanus. The sequence goes on from JAPVLO010000758.1 coordinate 685,531, forward strand.
AGTGAGATGCAGGTGCCGAGAACAGTTGAGGACAGGCTCACGTGCTTTCACTCGTGTGCAGGAACCCAGACTCATCCCTGGGATAGAGTTTCCATAAAAGATTAGTCCTCTGAAGTTATGAACATCACAGCAACTTGGATGGATTTAGAATCTACAATAATGAGTGATCTATCACAGAAATAAACAACTGAGTATCACATGTTCTCATTCATAAGCTGACATTGAACAATTATTGTAATACTATAAGAAAAGGATTGGCAATAGTGGGAAATTGCTGGGGGTGGGGGATGGGATTGGCAGTAGTGGAATTCTGCCAATGAGGGGTGCACACCTCATCAACATAATGAGCATTTGTATACTTAACCCTGAATTGTACCCCACATCTTTAAGATAAAAAAAATTAAAAAGAGATTTGTCCTCTGAAGCCTGAGCATTCATTTTCTTCCCCAGAGCCTCCTGAGGCTCTGGGTTCTCTTCTTTGATTGGAACCTGTTTTGGGGGTGTGGTTTTTTCTCAGTCTAGGGTCTTACTTCCCCCCCTTCAAACTTCACCGAGGAAGAACAGGGCTGTGAGTGTGGAGGTCACGGGGTCACCTCTTATGGTTTCTCACTGTACAGATGGGTGAGATCATGGTGCTTGGTAAGAAAAACAGATACACAGAGTTTAATCATTAGGGGCTGGATGATTCCCATTACAGGATTGCCACATCAGCACTCACACAGGAAAGGGAGCTTCCCTCTCCAAAATCTTGGCTCTCATTTCTATATGGTTGTACCTGGGTTCAGCAATAGGGTCTCCAAAGGCATCTCACTCAGAAATTCCTTCTCTCTTGACCCATTGGCAAATATCTGCCTGACTTGTTCTCATGTTACTGAAGTTCAAAATGTAGCAGCAAATAGACCATATTCCTTTCTGAGTCTTGCCCTTCTAGATGAGGGTGCCTGAGGGTTTCTCTTTTTTTTTCTCAGAGTCTTCCATAGGGTCCCTTTAACTCTACAGCTCATCCATCAGTCCATCAGCACATTCTTGTGGGGTCCTCACCATGACCAGTCATCTCTCCAGTCCTGGAGATGCTTCAGGGAAAATTCTGGTTCACCATGCACAGCAGACTCAGGCCAGCAGAAAATCATTTATCACCTGAGTGTGCAGGTCACATGGAGCTACAGAGAGCACAAAGAAGAAATTAAAAAAAGAAAATGACTTTTCTCCTTTCCCTCAATCCTTGATTTTCTTCTTAATAATAAATAGTTCCCTTGTTGACTTCCCTCTTTTTTTATTTTTGGAAAAAGCATATCCAGCTTCTCTCTTGGGAACACAACTGAACCAATTTTTCCTCCTCAGTGCCCCTTTTTCCTTGGTCATTATCTCCACTTGAGTCTCTTTTCAAGGTTTTAAGAGTGATTGTTCAGTTTTGAGGTATGGTTTGAGGAGTGGAGTGAGAGTTAATGGTTAATTCCTGGCTGTGACCCACTGTCTGTGTGAACTTAAGTAGCAAGATCCCATTTCTTAGCCTCAGGTTTCTTATTTGGAGCATGTTTTTTAGGAACGCCACTCCTCAGAGTGGTCATTGGTGTCAATGTTGGCTGGATCATGGGGAGGACTTAACCATGGTTACATTACAGGTCAGATAAAGATAGGAGATGTTGGGAGGTGAGAAGATCATGGTGTTGGATTCTACAGTCAAGGCAGACAATTGATGCACCCTCATCTCATCTGCTCCTAACACTGATAAATGCTACCTATAGTATTTCTAAGATATGCAAATCATCAAATTCATAAGCAGAAAGAGAGAAAGAATGGGTCCCCAAATGGAAGTGAATCCATAGCAAAGAACACAGACAAAAGCTAAATGGCAACAGGTGCCTGTGACCATCAGACCATCAAGAGGTCATTAGAGGAGAATTTTCCACCTCTGTGTGGACACAGGAACCCCAGGGTCTGCACAGACAGCGAGGAGGTCAGAACTCTAGAGGCAAGCTGGAGGCTGTGTCGTCAGCCACACCTGCACCCAAAAGAGCCCTGGGGAGTTTGCTCAAGGAAGTGATCCAAACCTTCCTGTGATGGGGCTGGTAGGTTTCCAAATAAAGAAGTCTAAACACCAGGTGTTCAGACCAAAGCATTTATTAGCTGAATTTCCTTGTGAGCGATGGACGGCAGCATGATCTCAAGATATATAGGAAGACATGGGATGTTTTATCCAATGCCTCACAACAACAAAACAACAACAATAACAACAACAACCACCACCACCAGCATCAAACAAGAGATAATTAACTCCGAGTATAGCCATCCCTTGGCATATGCAATGTATTGTCTCCAGGACAACTCATGTACACCAAAACCCACCTATACTCAAGTCCTTCAGTCAGCCCAGAAGAATGCCTATGTGGGGAAAGTTGACCCTCTCTCTTTGTGAGTTTTGCATCCTGTGAATGCTATAAGGATCCCCATTTCATTGAAGGAAAACACATTTCATAAAAATTGTGAAGTTCAAACTTGTGTTGTTGATGGTTCAATAGTATGTTGAGTTTATTTGGGAATGACAAATAAGCACTATAAGGTGGAATGAATGGAACGGAAAGTCCCCAGGGCACCTTGCGAGGGATGGGTAGCTGTTATAAGCCAAAAGGGAGAGATTCACATAAGCTGCTTAGAAACATAGCTTGTTTCATCCAAAAGTCAAAACCAGAGCAGTTATCAGTTCTGTGACATAGAAGCTATCACAGGGTACATGCTCTGTCTAGAACATCTTTTCAGAATTACTGTAGACCTCAAGTATGACTAGTAATAAACATTGTCAAAGCAGGAAACATGTGAAGCACAAGAAAAGGTTTATCATGGGGCTATAGAGTGTCCTTGGAAACTGTTCTAATCTCAGACATGTAAGCGTGAGCCCACACTCTTTAATGACTTCCTGGCCTTATTTTTCCTGGGTCTGACAAAAGTAACTGCATCCTGATACCTGTAAGCTTCATATCAGACATGACTTCAGTGAAGGAATTTGGCTATGGAGTGTTACATTTTGTAGAAGTTGGTTCAGGGTAAAGTTAGTTTCTACAGTTTTAGCAAAAGGATTACTTTCTGAGTGTTTTTGAAAAACAACCTAAAGAGATTTATTAGTACCTAGGAATTTTCAAGGGCCAAGCTTGTGTTAAAACCTTTATGTAAAAACACATGGGTGATCTGGTTACTGAGTAGTTGTGGCACGCTGAGCTTCCCTGTCAGGATAGGCAGAAAAGTGGGGGGTACCAGGAATTCCCCTCCCTGTGTTTGTAGACAGACCATGGGATATCTCAGCCTACTGACCCAAGCCCATGGTCAGCACATAGCCACCTTCCCCATGTGTGTGTGAAGCATGTTCACTCTGTTATTGCTAGCCTTGTGCATCTTTCCTATGTGTGAGTGAGAGACTGACTCAGGACCATTCCTGGTGGCTCAATAGAGCTGATGCTAAGTTTGGGAGTGTTGCTGCAACAGGAGCGTGCTCTGTAGGGATGAGTGACTACTGATGATGTCTCCTTCATCAGTTTATTTTTGAGTCAGCTTTGGGAAAAACCATATATGGAGGAACAGGTGTGTAGGAGGTGAGCCATGTAAGATTAAAGAGCAACAAACACTAGACCAGAGAAAAATAAGAAATTTTAGAAATGAATTTGATAAGACAGTAAATTGTGTCAATGCAACTAAAAAATAATTTCATCAGGGACAAGACCTCGATGAAATGGTAAATTTTAAATTGGAGTAGAATATTCAGTGCATTTTACAGAATACATTTGAGAGACAACATAAATATAAAGATAGAAAAGATAATCAATATTCAGAAGAGACAGATTGAGGATATCACACAGATATCACTGTATCAGTTTCCAAAGGAAATAAATAACAGCTATTTCACTCAAGTCTTGAATGATTTAAATTTTTATAAAAATGAAGAAAGTTTATGAATTTAAGATGCATTAATTAACGTTAAAGTAAATATCCTGACTATGGTAAAGTAAATCATGTCTAGAATAAATAAAAACAATTCAAAAACTACTAGAGAAAACACAAATGATAATCCAGTGAATATTAACCTTATTGGGACAGTATTTCCCAAGAACAAAAGGTAATGACAATAGTCCCTGGAGAAATATCATCAACATATTAATTGTGATTAAAGTACTCTGCACTGCACCTAATGATTAAGGGGAAAAGTGGAAGTGTCTGCAATGAACAAAATCTTAAAATGTAAGGAGACTCAAGCATCTCTCACCTGTCGGGACTCATGTTTCACACAATACACCCATCATATTAGGTTACGTATTTATGGGTGAAAAGGAAGGAACTGGGAAAATATATCTTAAATATCCAATGCTTTTATTTTTATCCCTCATAAGATGGATCTCCTTCTTATGAAGCACTGTTATGAAAGCAAGAGTGAGAACAAGAGACTTGGGGTTAGGAGGGAGGGAGGGAGGGAGGGAAAGAGAGAGAGAGAGAGAGAGAGAGAGAGAGAGAGAGAGAGAGAGAGAGAGAATTTGTGATGTTTCTTAACTTGCGATGTTTCTTATTCCACTGTTCCCCTTTGCAAACAGTGGATTTTAGTTTGCCCATTACTTACTCTTTTTGTGTTTTTAGCTCTCTCTCTCAACTAAGGTATCAAAAACCCACATAACATAAAACTTGCCTCTCAGCTATTGTTAAGTGTACAGTCCTTTAGTGTGAAGTATATTCACATTGTTGTGCAGCCATCATCAACATTCATCTCCAGAATGTTTCTTCATTCTAAGCCAAAACACTGTATCCTTTAAACGCCATTTTCCATTTCCCTTTTCCTAGATCCTGGTAACCAATATTTTATTTTATGTTTCTATGAGATTGATCAATCTCATAGGTACCTAATATATGGGGGGGGGGCTAGAAAATCATAAATCTTCTTTTGGTGGTTGAGTCTCTTGTAGCACAGGCTTCTCCCACTAGTTAAGTGTTCTAGGAAACCATCAACCTCAACGTACCAGCTAGTGCTGTTGTGAGAGGCTGCATTGGGGAACACATGTCCTGAGTTGTGGCAAACAGGTGACTGGCTCTTCTACCATGATAATTACACTTACACCACACTGAGCTTTCAACTGTTTTTGATCCAAAATATCTTGAATCCTGTGCCCTACCCTTCCTGTTCACCTGATCTTTCTGTTTCCTCAGGTGAAAATAGGTGTATTGCCTCAAGTGGAGGGTATTGAGGCAATAGATGTATTGCCTCAAGTGGAGGGTACTTTGAATGTGACTGAAGTCTAAACACGTAATAATAAATGCACAATTATTTAATAAATAGATTCCATGGTTTGGGGGATCCCACCTTGTAAATAGAATCGTTCAATAATTGCTCCCTGTGACTGGGTTATTTCTCTTGGCACATCACCTTCAAGCTTCATTCACATTCTAGTGTACATAAGACACAAATCATTTCTTTTAAAACCTGGATAGGATTCCAATGTAATTCTATACCAACCTTTGTTTAACTAGCTGTTAAACTATTCATCCAACTATGGGTATGTAAGTGCTTTGTAATTTTTAGTTATTGTAAAGAATGCTGCAAGGAAAAGAGGTGTATAAATATCAATTCAAGACCCTGCTTTTATTTCCCTTGGATACATACCCAGAAACAAAGTTGTGAGATCATATGGTGATTCTGAGTGTTTTATATTTAAGAAACATATGGGTGATTATGTGCATTGTGCTCATTTGTCTGCAGTCTAATAAACAATTTAAAACTATGGTTATCATTAATTTTGTTCAATACTGTAACTCAAATTCTTTGTACATTAACTGGCATTATATATGAGCCTTCAAATATTGGCAGGGGCATGATTCAATAAATGATGCAAGTTCTGGAGGACAATTACAGCCCAGATACCATTCTTGTAGTGTTTGTCTTCCTTGTCCAGCGGACAAGGCAGAACTATGAGACTTGGGTGTCCGTGACAATGAACACGAAGGTGCTGAATGTTTGGAAGGCAGAAGACACCAGGAGAGTCATGTTCCTTAGCCAATGGCCTGGGTTTGGAATCTGTGTTATGCAAAATGATAAAACATTAGCTAAAGCATGAAAAGAGACAAACGTGTTCACCAGGATGAGGATGGTGTGTGTGGCTCTAGTTTCATGAGAGGTTCTGGGGGAGAAATTGTGACTGTGAATGTGCTGGACTCTCTTCTTGTGCTGATACAGGACAAAAATCATAGACCCACTGGTGCAGATCATAAGGACCAAATTCATACTATCCATGAAGAAGAAAATGAAAGCCATTACTGAGAAGATCAACCTCCCTGGATGGGGGGAGAAACAGTATCTATACATATTTTTCACACATATTTTTGCTATTTGTTGGGCCAGTAACATACTTTGGAATATAGACATTTACTACAAGATGAAAAATCCAGCAGAAGAAACAGCAGAAAACAACACACTTTAGGGGTCTAATTCTATGTTCCATTCACCCAGAGAACCTGGGTTGAAGATTCATGGCCTGAAAGCCACTGAGGAGGCAGGTGGTGCTGAGGGAAACCCCTCTGGCCACTCTGTGCAAATAGAAGACAAGTTTGCATCCAGCCCCATCCAGGAATGAGGTCAGTCCAAAAGCCACCATTGTCTGAGGAATCCCCTTAGAGAAAAGGACCAAGTTGTTAACCAAGACCAGCTGGTTGAGAATCAAGTCTTTAGGTCTCAATGTCTGTGCAGTGATAAATGTGAAGTTATAAAAGCAGAGGAGTAAAGAATTTCCAAAAATTCCACAAGCAGTCTGAATGAGAATTGTAATTCCCCAGGTTAAATGAAACAAAACCATTCTATCCATTTAGAGGAGGTGTAGGAATTTAACTTTCTTTAAATCAGATAAATCTGGAGACTGAAAAAAGACAATTGAACTATTTTCATTGCATCTGGTAATGGTCTTTTTCACAAAACCAATTATTCCAAGTACAAGTATTAAGAATAGATCTTGCTGTTTGTCCAACATATGGACTTTGCAACAACTTGGATGGATTTAGAGTCTATTATACTCAGTGATGTATCACCGAAGCAAAGAATAGAGTACCATATGTTCTCACTCATAAGAAAACCTTCAACAATTATCATAATAGTATGAGAAAGGAATAGGTAGTAACGGGAAACTGTCAGGGTAGAGGGGTGCGGCTGGGAGTTGAGGAAAACTGCCATAGGAGTGAGGGACACATCTCATCAACAAGGGTAACTGCAAAAAGAACACTTGGATACCTAATCCTGTATTGTACCCACAACGTTAAAATTTAAAAAAAAGTATTTAAAAATGAATAGGTCTTGTTGATGAGGAACAGGGAAAGATGCAAGAGCTCTCAACAACCACAATATATATCACAAACACAGGTTATAGATCTAACCAACTGATGCAAAGAACTCACCAAAACCCCACCCACACCATGTAAAATGTCTCACCTACATCCCCCCACAACTGCCTGATGTGGTTTCCAGCACTCTGCACATCCCTCCCCCACAAGATGTATTACACGAGTCTTCATAGAGGAGGAGTATGAACCTCTACAAAGGACAAAATGAGAAGTTAAATAAAATGACACAAAACCATAAACAAGAGCCCATTAGAAATTCTGGAGCGGAGGAATTCAGTTACTGAATTACAACCTCAATAGAGAGCTTCAACAGCAGATTTGACAAGCAGGAAAAACACAGAGCAATTTGAAAAGTTATATAAAATCATAGAGGTTCAAAAATACAAATGGGGAAAATATTTTTTCTTTAAGATGATGTTTGGAAAACTGAGAGTCCACATGCAAAACAATAAAATTGGACCCTTCTCTTACACCACACACAAAAGTCAATTCGACACGAGGTAAAGACATAAATTTAACACCTGAAACCATAAAACTCCTAGAAGAAAACTAAGATTAAAACTTTTTGAAATGGATGTTGGCAATGACTTTATGGATGTGGTGCAAAAAACACAGGCAGCAAAATACCATTAAGCAATAGGGACCACATCGTCCTAAAAACCTGCACAGAAAAAAAAAGGAAAATAAAAATGAAACTTATAAAATGGAAGAATATACAACCACAAAGGATATGCAACCACAAATTTGATAGATCAGTATCCCAAAAGGATAAATAGCTCATTCAACTCAATAGCAAACAAAGCAAAACAAACAAAACCCAACTGACTTTAAAATAAAAAAGGAAATAAATAGATACATTCCCAAAGAAAATAAACAACTGGTTCCCAGATATGTGGAAATGTATATAACTTTACTAATCATTAGGAAAATACACGCAAAAACCACAGTGAAATTTCACCTCATTCCTGATAGAATGAGTATTAATTTTGAAAAAACAGATCAGAAATGTTGGTAAGGATATGGAGAAAATGCCACCTTGGATCATTGTTGGTCAAAGTGCAGATTGGTAGAGACATTATGAAAAACAGTATGGCGATTCCTAAAAATAAAAAAGGAAAACTATTTCACGATACAAGATACAGCAATTCCACTTCCAGATAATTATCTGAAAGCAAACCAGCCACAAAATATTCTCACTCATATGCAGAATGTAACATATGTGTTGTAAACCTTAAACATATATGGGGAAATGTGACTATTGCTTAAGAGAGACTTATGAATGAGAGAACTGTAATAGAGTATACCATAAACTTAGGTTAAGAGCATGCTATAACCCAATAAATATGTAATCGGCTTGTGGACAATAGCACAGCCATTTTAGTTTTCTGCTTTAAAACATAACCTGTAACTGTTTAAAGTTTCAGTTATGGGAAAAACTGCAAAGCTCCAGTTTGAGCTTCAACCCCTTCCCTGGACCCACTTTCCCCTTAGCAACAACCAATCAGGTGCCAGGGGAAAATCACCTAAAGTTTCCAAATGTCTCTGCAACTTCCCCAGCTAGTGGGCCAAGGTCAGCCTGAGTCAAGCTAGCCAATCCTCCACAATTGAGTTGATAACCAGAGGTTACTACCCAATTAAATGGTAACAAGACTGGAAAGTCCCCCCCAAACTCCTCGTCCCTTTGTGTAAAAGCATAAAAGGTATCTGCTTAAGGAAGTCAGGGCCTCTGGGTGTACTCTGCTGCATCGGTTGTTGACAGAGGTCCAGGTTCGAGCTTGCAAATAAAGACCCTCTTGAACTTTCATTGGAATTGGCTCTTGGTGGTCTCTCGGATTGAACTTTCGGTCACTACATTTGGGGGCTCTTCCGGGATCCCAGAGATCCCCGAGGCCCCCGTCTGGAGGGTTCTCAGGCCAGCATTCGGTAAGTCACTCCTGGGTTAGCATATCTGTGTCCTGTATCTCAGGTGGGGCTCCACACTTTGTTCTGAGGTCGGCATCAGGCTAGGCGGATGTGCTGGAAAGCCGCCCGCTGGGGATCATGAGAGATGTCCCATGACTCCCATCTGGAAGACGAGGTCTTCATCTGTGGGGAAGGTCAGACTCGTTGACGGTCTGTCTCTCCCCTATCGTACTTTCAGATTTGTTTTCGCGGCTGCTACTGTCTGTCTCTTGTCATTTTCCCTTTCGTCTTGTTGGTTGTGCTTGTTGTTACGACAGTACTGACGAATGAGATGGGGCAGGCACAGACAACGCCGTTAACCATCATGACTGATCACTTTTCAGAACTAAAGGAAAGGGCGCACAATTTGAGTGTTGAAATTAACAAAAAGAAATTCTGGAATTTGTGCGCCACTGAGTGGCCCGCATTCAATGTAGGCTGGCCACAAGAAGGGACCTTTCTAGCAAGTGTTCTCTTGCAGGTCAAGAGTGTCATCCTCCAAAGAGGCTCCCAGGGACACCCAGACCAACTACCTTATATACTGGTCTGGCAAGATATAGTGGAATTCCCTCCCCCTTGAGTGAAACCCTATCTTCCTACCCCGTTAAAGGCATTGAGAGTGCTCACGATGCAGGAGAAGGGGGCAGAACCTTCAGAGCTGCCGGAGAGTGTGTCGTCACAGCCTCACGAGAAGCAGAATCCCTTCCATAAGCAGGAGAAGGGGGCAGAAACTTTGGAGCTGCCAGAGAGTGTGTCATCACAGCCTCGCGAGAAGCAGAATCCCTTCCATAAGTCCCCAAAGAACCCCTTTTACCCCGTTCTCCCTAATTCTAACTTGGAAGAGATGATTCCCCCCCATACCACTCAGCTCCCCCTAGACCTTCAGGCCCACCAGCACCCCAAGCTGCTGCCGCTGCTGCTGTGGAGGCAGAGCCAGGAGTGACCAGGGAGGGGAGGCAGAAAAGAGAAATGGATGGACCAGCCTCGGGGACTCGAAGGAGAGTCACTAGGGTGGCTTGTCCTGGAGTGGCCCTGGCCAATTCCACGGTGATCTTGCCACTGAGAGTGGCTGGGCCCCCAGATGAGGCCGGGAACCAACCCATGCATTATTGCCGTTTTCCACTAGTGATCTATACAACTGGAAAACGCAAACTGCTACTTTCTCTGAGAATCCTAGAGGGCTGTTTAACTTGCTGGAAAGCATTCTCTTTACCCACCAGCCTACCTGGGATGATTGCCAGATGCTTCTGCAGGTATTATTCACCACTGAAGAGAAAGAAAGAATCCAGGCGGTGACCCGGAAGCTGGTTCCAGGAGTTGATGGACAGCCCACCACCAACCCAGATCTTATAAATGTAGCCTTTCCCCTTTCCTGACCTGGATGGGATTTTAACACGGCAGAAGGTAAGGAGAAACTCTGGGTCTACCGCCAGGCTCTGATGGCAGGTCTCCAGGCAGCTGCTCGTAAGCCCACTAATTTGGCTAAGGTATATAACATAAGGCAGGACGGGAATGAGAGCCCAGCCGCATTTTTGGAGCGTATTACCGAAGCCTTCTGTCAATACACCCCAATGGATCCAGAGGCACCAGAAACCAAAGCAGCTGTAATCATGGCGTTCGTTAATCAGGCAACACCAGATATCAAAAGGAAGCTGCAGAAAGTAGAAAGATTAGGAGAGAAAGGTTTACAGGATCTGCTGGGGGTGGCTGAGAAAGCCTTTAACAATAGAGAGAGTCTGGAAGAACACCAGGACAGGTGTAGTGAGCAGCAGACCAAGGGATTAGCAAAAATTCTCTTAGCCGCCACTACCCATGACCCCAGGGAAAAACAGAAGCGGCTAAAAAAATTGGCTTCTGAGTTAGGCAACAAACCGGGGAATCCCCAGTCGGACCACCCCAAGTTAGGGAAAAATCAGTGCTTCTACTGTAAGGAGCAAGGGCACTACATAAAGAACTGCCCTAAGCGCCCTCCCCGTCCTGAGGACAAAGCGACTGTACTTGTAACTGAATACGGAGATCAGGGCTCAGAGTCCCCCCCTGAGGCTGGGGTAACCTTGGAGGTAGGGGGGAAACCCATGACTTTTCATGTGGATTCAGGAGTGGAGCAATCCATATTATTAAAACCACAAGGCCCTCTCTCAGACAACATCTCATGGGTTCAAGGAGCTAACGAGATAAGACCGGCACACTGGACCACTAAGAGAACAGTAAATTTAAGCACTGGTACGGTCGCCCATGAGTTCTTAGTTCTTCCTGATTGCCCATACCCTTTGTTTGGGAGAGATCTGTTGACCAACGTGGAAGCAAATCTCAGCTTTCGGCCAGACGGGGTGACAGTAACAGATTCAGTTGGGTGCCCCCTGAAGATTCTAACTGTAAAATTAGAAGATGAATACAGGCTGTGTCAGGCCCCTGACCCGGAGATGGAATTGGACATTCAGGACTGGCTTCAGGAAATTCCCCTACCCTGGGCAGAAACTGGAGGAATAGGGTTGGCTAAACACAGGCCAGCAGTGTTTATGGAACTAAAGCCTGGAGCAGACCCAGCCCAGGTCTGGCAGTATCCAATCCCTGTGGCAGTATGAAATGGGATAATCCCCCACATACGGTGGCTGCTGGATGAGGGAATATTGCAGCCTTGTCAGTCTGTCTGGAACACACCCTTGCTGCCAGTGCGAAAGCCTAATTCAAGTGACTACCGGCCTGTTCAGGACTTATGGGAAGTAAACCACCGGGTGATGGACATACACCCCATGGTCCCTAACCCTTATACCCTCCTCACCGCCCTGGCCCCAGGCAAGGTTTGGTACACGGTATTAGATTTAAAAGATGCCTTTTTCAGCTTACTGTTGGCTCCACGGAGTCAGGACATCTTCGCCTTCGAGTGGCTGGACCCGGAAAAAGGAATCAGTGGGCAACTCACCTGGACCTGGCTCCCCCAAGGATTCAAAAACTCTCCCACAATCTTCGATGAAGCCTTACATGAAGACCTGAGTGAGTTCTGTAACACACACCCCACCCTAACCCTGTTGCAGTATGTGGATGATATTCTGCTAGCCGCAGAAAATCGGGACGTGTGCTTGCAAGGCACCAGAGATTTGCTGCAAACACTAGGTGCTCTGGGCTATCGTGCCTTGGCCAAAAAGGCTTAGATCTGCAAAACTGAAGTAAGTTACCTGGGCTACAAACTGAAAGATGGGCAGAGATGGCTATCGGACGTCCGGAAGGAGACGGTACTGAGAATTCTACAACCACAAAATGTACGACAGGGCCTCTGGGTGTACTCTGCTGCATCGGTTGTTGACAGAGGTCCAGGTTCGAGCTTGCAAATAAAGACCCTCTTGAACTTTCATTGGAATTGGCTCTTGGTGGTCTCTCGGATTGAACTTTTGGACACTACAATGAACACCCAAAACTTAACTCAGTAATGAACACACCTATGGCATCTCTTGTGCTATTTTCATCTTCCAGTATTAAAGAGAAGTCCTTTTACTATTACAGTGGATATAATTAGTAGCATATAAAAAGTATTCAGAAATAAAACTATAATGCTGGAAATTTAAAATTTCTCTATATGCTTCATATTTAAAATTTTAAAATCTCATATATCTTTAGCAAATACTTTCAAGAAGGCAAAAATAGATAAGCATGAGTGTATATATTGGTTCATCACAAAATCACCTTAGTAACCTTTGGAAATGATCCACTTGAATAATTGTTAAAAATGTTGCTAAACAGAATAAAATTATTTTATGAATATTTGAGTTTTCAAAATACACAAATTTTAGGTAAACCAATCATATACAGATTTTTGTTTCTAAAGACAGTATTATATTTTAAATTATCATTAAAAATTGCTCAAAAAAGGCAAATGGACACATTGTTAATTCTACAAATCCACTGCACAACGAAATAAAGACAGAAGCAATGCTGTAGGGAAATGAAGAATGTAAAATGAGACCCAAGGAAACCCACCATCCTGCATGGGCTGACACAATCTTTCAATTAATTTTATCAACAAAATATGTGTGCATCAGCTGTGTATTTTATAACCAATTGCTAACATTTCCAAATGTTCTGTACTGGTAAAAAACAAAAACAGAGAAATGACATTGATCATAATAGTAGGAATAGCCTTACCAAATATTTAAAATTACAAATAGGAATTCGTATTGTGAACCAGGAATATAATACAGACAGTCTAGAAAATGTGAAGTATTCGATAGGTAGAGAGGTTAATAAATAGATGCTGAGATCAGAAATTAGACATATGAATTAAAAATATGGAGTGTTAGAAACGTATAAGTGTAAAAGACATTGTAAATACTGTTTTTAGAAAAATGAGTTCTAAAGGAGTTGAAAGAAAGTTTACTAAAAACATGATATTAAAACATTTTAACATCAAGTTGAAAAAATGAAGTCAGTTTTTATTGGCTATTTGGATGAAGATATTTAAATCCTGGCATGTACACAAAAATTGATACACAGATTAAGCACACAAGAACATGCATTTTTTTTAAGAATAATAAATTGATAAAAATACTAAGCAATGAATAAAAGGGAACCATAATCATTTGACAACATTTCAGCATTTGAAATAGTAAAACTAGTGTAAGATTAAAGACTAAAATAAAAAACTGAGAATATTAGAAAATATTTTATGCAGCAAAATAGAAAAAAAGGAGGCTATCAGTAAGATGCTAAGTGCCCATTCTAAACAGTTAAATAAAACAGCACCTATTTTCTAGGCAAGAAATTTATGTAAAAAAATTTTCTCAGGCCAAAGTAAAAAACCACAAATATAGCACATATTATTTTCAGAAATATCGCATAAATGCAAAATACACGATAAAATGGATTTTTATATTTAAAAATATGTTACTTTACCAGATGTTTTATTTAGGTTAATACCATCACTTTGTTTAATGACTTTCTTATTTCAACTTTTCAATATCATGTAAAACAAAAATAAAATAAATATTGTTGTTCAGTTTAGTATTATTTAAAGTAGGGTGATAATAAAATCCTTCCACATTTATATGATGTTATGAAGTAAAAGACATAGTTTTGAAGTCAAATTTAATTTGGTAGAAAAATGTATAATCTTCTATAATTTAAGTGCTTTCTAAAAAGTTAAATTTGGTTTTGACAAAACATAAATTGTCATTTTCAGCCATGTTTTGCTTGTTTACTGTAATAATTAACATGTTATTAAGTTACAGTGTGAAATAGCTGGTATTGAAATTCCAAAAGTCAGATAATTTTGGGAAGTGCAGTTTAAAAGAAATATATACTTAAAAAAATCAAAATTATTTCTTGAAAGACAGTCAATTATTAATAGCAGTTTGACCCCATTGTGAGAGAGGAAGGGGATAAAAGTGGGCGAGTGAGGAAAGAACATGAACTTCATGTGGTAGAGATGAACACAAATCTTTTCAACATTTTATTAAAAAGAATATGTTTTATGACAAAAAACAGAGAATGTCGAGAAAATTAATAGTGCATACTAATGAACAAATTCCAATGAAAGAAAAACTGGCCCATAAAATCATAGAGAAATTATACAAATATATTTAAATTATACAAAGTTCAATTAATGGAACAGGAATGAGAATGATAAAATTATTTTAAATAATAGAAAAGAAAATATCTGTGTATCATAGACCAGCTCTGATAATGGGTCCCCTATGACCTTTAAGAACCTCTATCATTTATCAGAAATAAAGACTTTTTCTTTTTACCAAAGTGATTTGTATGAAGGTAAAATTAGGAACTAGATAGGCACAACTCGCTTTCTGGCATAGTGGCAGGAAAATTCCCACTCCACAGAGCCTGTGGCTGGGGTCTTAACAGTCAGAGCAGACCAAGCATTCACTGTGAAGCTGAGTGGTCTGATGGCTTTTGAATGATTTGGGTTTTTATTCCACTGGATTTGGAGCAGGTGCAAAGATTTGGAAACGATCAGAGCACTTTTAACTCTGGTTAAAGGTCAGAGGTGCATTTATTAGTCATTAACACCTTTTTTGTCCCTGATTTTTGACAACCCTCATTCACTTTTTTTGTACAAAGAAGATTTCTAGTTCTTTAAGTGGACTATAGAGCTTACCTTCCTCAAATGAATCTTAGAATTTGTCTGTGGATATAAAATTATTGGTGCAGTAAAGCCTGACTCCCAGAACCCATAAGAAAGGAGATGAAGGTGAATGATTCTGTACTCATCACAGGAGAGTTTTAGAGACATAGTGTCACTTTCAACCAAAGCAAAAAAGTCTATGACCACAAATCTTTTACAAGTTCCAAGTAGCAATATTTATTAGATAGCAGATGTATAAGCAGGAGCCAGGAGCTAAAAACACTCTTACCTTCCTAAAGGCAGGAGAGCTAAGACTGTGGATATTGAAGGATTTATTTAAAGACAATGTTTCTGAAGAAACTATGACAGACCAGGTAGATGAGAATGTCAGGCAGCCCTGAGAAATAGGTAGGCTGACATGATTCTATGCTTCAGAAACCCAATACCCATGCCGTGTGTGTGTGTGTGTGTGTGTGTGTGTGTGTGTGTGGTGTGTAATCTTTTTTTGTTTTTGTTCAGTTTACTCTTTGGGATATATTCTGTATTTTCGCATCTTATTTTTAGTAACAAACATTCTGTTTCTCCAAGAATATTGCTCTCCACAGAATAAGGAAGGTCCACTTATCAAATGCCATTACTTGCTGAAGGAATACCTGCTATGGTCACAGTCTGAGCACCTGTGAAAATGGTGGTGTCACATTGCTGAGATAAATGTTGGAGACAGAATGAGCTCATCTTCTGGCTAAAAAGTAATTATCACTTCATCAGCAAGTACAGTGACAATGCGTGCAAGGGGATTTGAGATGATCTCAGAAAAACATTTGTGAAACGTTTAATTACTGACAAGTGTTAGTTGCTATTCTTTTTAATCAATTGAGAAAGTTTGAGCAAAGGAGAGAGATAGAGACAAAAAGAAACTGAGAGATTAAGATAAACACAGAGACAGAGAGATTTAGAGAGAGAAATGTGCAGAGGAAAACTAATCTGAGATGTTGAAGAAGAACAGGTGGAAATAACATGACAGAAGTATATTCTGAGGTCTAGGAAATGATAAAAAAAAAAAAAACAACAGATGGAAACAAGGCTGATTTTGTTTCTTGTCAGCCTTAGTGTTTTGCCTCGTAATTTGGAAAGGATCAGAGCACAGAGTATTATTTTTCAATTCTAACAATTTTATACCATAAAGCAGCCTATGAGAAAAAAATAGAAAGAATCAAGTATAAATAATTTGCTCTGGTGAGAGAAATGAACTTGACAGAAGTGGGGAAACTTGTATTGTTTTTATAGGGACATGTTAAGTGTCTAATGAGTGTCTGATGAGATTCCTGTTATATAATATTTATCAGAAAAAACAAAGTTCTGATTTATCATCAATCAGAAATAATCAAAAGAAAGAACCTGTCTATATTGGGTCAATGTTAGAGTTGAGACAGATAAACATTGTATAACATTAAATAGCAAGTATAATATGCAATATGTTATGAGATGATAAGAGCCTAGTGAGTAAAAACAAACGCTGGTGATCTTCCCTGAGCAAAAAGAAATTCTGCTAGCAGACAAAACAAAAAATTTCCACCTTTATCTGAGTTTCCAGGCTGCTGATACATCCTATACATTTTGGGCTCACTAAGCCCCTACAATCACATGAGCCAGTTTCTGGAGAAATATATAGGTAGGTAGGTACATAGATATAAGATAAATCAATAATAGATAGATAGAAAGATGATAGATAAATGGATATAGATAGATGATGATGATGACAGATGATAGATGATAGATTGATAGATGATGGACACATATAAGTAAACTTCTTAAGTTTCTTTGGAGAACCTTGCAAAAATATATTTTGGTTCTTGGGATATTTCTAGAGAACTAGGATTTTAAGCATAAGTTTTAAAATAGATCCAGGGTTTCTAGAATTGGTTCTCTAACATTATTAGATTTATAAACTTAGCACAGACAGTCACTCCGTGTAATGAAGTGGCAATAGGTACACACAAAATATCTTCATAGATTACTTCTAATCAAAGACTTATAAGGATTTGTGTGATCAGGCATGTGATTTTTTTGACATTTTTGAAAACTAATGAGTATAATGAGATTGGCTGGTTTGTCACTGAACAGTAAGACAGAGAAAAGTATGAGTTCAAATATTTGAATTTTCAGTCCATGTATCATGTAAGTGACACAATTCTTCTATGTCTAGTCTGGGAGAGATTTTTATCATTTGTAGCCACAGAGTAAGAGTGTTGAAAATTCAGTGTAGAATCTCATCCCTCAGGTGTTTGAATTACAATACAAATTAAATCCATGTCTGATGTTGCATGATGTTACTGATTGGAAAGTCATTGGATCTTGAAAGTTGGATTGGGGTTGTGTGAAAAGACCCTGATGAAGCTGGGGACATTAATTCTATAAATTCTAATAAGTTTTTTCTGTCAAAAGGAGAGTGCACTCCACCACAATCTGACAATATTAATTTACCATTGCCTGAGAAATAGTAATAGCCTCCCAGGAGGTAGTTGCCATGAAAGACAATACTGATTCTCATCAGAATCCACTCTTCTTTGTTTCCAGACCTATAAACAGATTCAAGTCCCAACAGGAGGAGCAGTGTTAACACAAATCTGAGCCATAATAAGAGGTGCTAAACTCCAAATTAACTACTAAATTTTCTAATTTATGCATATTGAAATCTTAGGAGCATGTGTGGGAGTGGATATTAAAGGGAGTTGGACAACAGTGAAAGGAATGCAAGGTGAATCAGGTCAAACTTATTAATATAGGTCAATTAAGGAGAAATCCTACATTTAATGTTGTAGCTCACAGGGGCAGAAATGGTTCTAATAGTTTGTCTGGTTGGTCAGCTAAGTTGGGAAGCAAAAGCTTGCCCACAGTAGATGGATGCAAAATACCAAACATTTCTTGGTTGACTGTAGAAGAGCCAATCTGAAGTCTTAGAAAGATTGTATTGCCAGAGTAGATACATCACTTAAGACCAACTCTTTCACACTGAAAGAGTCCAGAAGATAAACCTGAATAATACTGTGAGAAATAAATTCATAAGGGGAGTCTCAACATGCTTGGATAACTATCTGCTTGATCTTCTCTGTAGACCAGAACTTACAGGGGTAACTGCTACTATTGAATTGGAAAATCTAAATGTAACTGGGGTAACTGGATTCCAGACTCGTAGGGGCCAAGTGGATAAACTAAACCAACAAAGGCATAGTGGGTGTGGACACAATAAGGGATAGCAGAGTCAGAGAAGCCATCAGAACAGTCTGATTCATACACACATGTGGTTGGTTAGCTGACCATGAGATTCTAATAAGTGAAATATATATATACATATAAAGTATATATATAAAAGTTCATTATAAATATGTAAAACTTTATTTCATAATATTTTAGAAATGTGTGGAAGAAGTCAGGATTAGATACATGAGTAAACTATGTGCAGGCAAAATTGAGGCCTGGAACTGGTCTTCACTTTCCCTGGCTTAAGATCAGGTGACCTTTGTGTTGCTACATGTCCTCCCTCTCCTGGCAGTTTTCCATGAATGCCAATCCCTCCCTTTGCTGTTATCAATGTCCAAGTTTCACTTTTAGTAAGAGTTTAGAACGTGGCCATCATTAATAAAACAAATGAACAGATGCTGGCGAGAATGCGGAGAAAAATGAGTGCTTCTACACTGTTGATGGGAATGCAAACTAGTTCAATGTCATTGGAAACAGTGTGGAGTTTCTGAAAGAACTAGAAACTGACCTTCCACATAACCCAGCAGTCCCTGTCTTGGACATATACCCAGAGGAGCTCAAGTCATTCTACCAAAAAGATACCTGCATACGCATGTTTGTTGCAACTCTATTCACAATTGCAAAAATATGGAACCAGCCATACTGCCCAACGATGCTGGACTGAATAAAAAAATGTGGTACATAAACACAATGGAATATTATGCAGCCATAAAAAGGATAAACATATGGACTTCACAGCAACTTGGATTGTACCCCACATCTTTAAAATAAAGAAGAAGAAGGAAAAAAAGAACATGTGGTATTTGGTTCTTTGTTTCTGTGATAGATCACTTGGTATTGTAGACTCTAAATCAATTCAAGTTATGTGAAGTCCATAATTTTCTCTTTTTTTAATGACTGTGGAATATTCCATCGTGTATATGTAATATTTTCTTTATGCCGTTCCTCTTTTTTTTTTTTTTAATCTTCTTTTTTTATTTTAAAGATGTGGAGTACAATTAAGGGTTAGGTATACAAAAATTCATTATGCAGATACCCTTGTTGATGAGGTGTGCCCCTCCCACCCTGGAAGTTTCCCTCAATTTCCAATTCCATTCCCCACCGTGGCAGTTTCCCACTGCTGCCAATTCCTTTCGTATTATGACAATTGTCCAAGGTCCGATTATGAATGAGAACATTTGGTACTCTGTTCTTTGTTTCTGTGATAGATCATTGAGTATGATACTCTAAATCCATTCAACTTGCTGCAAAACCCATATATTTGTCCTTCTTTATGGCTGCATAATATTCCTTTGTGTATATGTACCACATTTTTTAATTCAGTCCAGCTTTGATGGGCAGCATGGTTGCTTCCATGCTTTTGCTCTTGTGAATAGAACTGCAGCAAACATGCATGTGCAGGTATCTTTTTGGTAGAATGACTTAAGTTTATCTGGGTATATACCCAAGAGGGAGACTGCTGGGTCATATGGAAGGTCAGTTTCTAGTTCTTTCAGAAATCTCCACAGTCTTCCAATAACATTGGACTAGTTTACATTCCCACTAGCAGTGTAGAATAGTTCCTTTTTTTCTCTACATCCTTGCCAGCATCTGTTGATGTTTGTTTTATTAATGATGGCCATTCTTTCTGGGGTTAGGTGGTATCTCAATGTGATTTTGATTTGCATTTTGCTGATGATGAGTGAGGTTGAGTGCCTTTTCATGTGTCTTTTGGCTACCTGTATATCTTCTTATGAGAAGTGTCTATTCATGTCTTTTGCCCTCTTTTTAATGAATGCAGTCCCGTCCATTTTCAATAAGCAACATGGTTGGTTCCAAGTGTTTGTTATTGTGAATAATGCTGCAAAAAACCTGCATGTACAGATATCGTTTTTACATAATAATTTGAGTTCCTCTGTGCATGTTCCAAAAGTAGACTGCTGGGTCCTGTGGAAGATTGATTTTCAGATTTTTTTTTTTTTAGTTGGAGTCTCACTCTGTCACCCAGACTGGAGTGCAGTGACCGCTCGACCTGCTGGGCTCCGGCGATCCTTCTGTCTCAGCCTTCCAAGTAGCCGGAACTACAGGTGCACGCTACCACACCGGGCTGATTTTTTGATTTATTGTAGAGATGAGGTCTTGCCAAGTTGCCCAGGCGGGTCTCGAGCCCACTAGCTCAGGCAATTAACTCACCTCAGCCTCCCAAGGCGCAGGATTACAGGCTGAGCCACCGAGCCACAGAGGTTTACTAGCTTACACTTTCACCAAATGTGTAGAGGCATTCACTTTTCCCTGCATCCTGTCTAGTAGCTGTTTTTTTGGTGTGATTGTTGGTGGCTATCTTTATGGAATGAGAAAATAAAATAGACATGCATTTACATATATGGATACAGATGTGCAATGTCACCAAATATAAATCAATGAAGAAATAAAATGATAGAGAAACACTTATCTACAATATATCACAAGTCTAAGGTAAAATGGAGAGAAATGTATGTGCACGACAAATCTCTGGAAAGAAGCAGAGTAAAGGGGTACCTGACTGTCTCTGGACATGAAAATTGGGAAGAGAGGAACTGGGTTATTGTTATTGGTGGCTTCATCAAAGATGAGTTCATTGAGAGACTGTGTTTTGGCTTCTGAAATCTCTGTACTGTCCCACAGGTCTGTGCACCTAGTTCTGTGCCAATACTATACCATGTTTGTTACTGTAGCTTTGTAATACAGTATAAAATCCGGACATGTGATACCTCATGCTTTTCTACTTTTGCTGAAAATTGTTTTGCCAATTTGTCCTTTTATTAATTTCCATGTGAATTTCCGTATTTTGGTTTCTGGGTATTTTGCTTTTCCACTAGCAATAAATGAGGCTACCAACTTTTCCACACCATCAACACTCTTTTCTTCCTGTTTTTAAAGTATGACTAAGCAAGTGGTTGCAAGGGGGTATCTCCTTGTGGTTTATTTGTATTTTCTTGATAAATAATAATTTGGAGTATCTCTTTCTAGGCTTTTCTGCTTCTATACTATACTTTTGGTGTAGAAATAGCTATTCAAGTACTTTGATCATTTTGTAATTGAACTCTTTGTCTTTGCTGCTGTTGATGTCAGTGGGATGTGTTGAAGATGACTGCCAAGTCCAGGTTGATTTGATTATTGTAGCTTATTCACAGGTGTTTTAATGTGGAAGAGTGATGTTTCCACTTTTTTTGTTAATTGCTATTCTGAGACTTTTGAAATTTCATATGAATTTTCCATGTCTGCAAAAAAGGCACTAGAATGTTAATGGGGTCACACTGATTCTGCAGATATCCTTGACAAAAATTGCTATCTATACTATTTTAAGTGTGCCAGTTCATGATCTTGGATGACCTTTCACTCGCATAGGTTTTAAATTTTATTTAGACAGTATCTTTAATTGTTAGTAAGTATTGCATCTCCTTAGTTAAATGTCCTTCTATGTATATTTTTTCTTTTAGATGCTGTTAGAAGTAGTGCTGTCTTCCAAAAAGATATGTAAGCCCCATTAACTAGAAGTGTGGAATTATTTGGAAGTAGACTGTATACAGAGGCAATAAAGTTAAAATGAAATCATAATGAATTATAATGGGTCCGATATGACTAATATTATTATCTGAAGACCAAAAAAAAAAAAACCACACAGAGAGTAAAGCCATGTGGAAGGAGAAGCAAATTGTGTGAATACGGGGGCAAATTTTGAGTCATGCTGCCACAAGACAAGGAGTACCTGAGGCCACCAGAAAGTAGAAAAAGTCAATTAAGAATTCTTCCATTGAACCTGCAACACACATGGCTCTGGTGACATTTTTCCTATGATTTTATTTATTTATTTATACTATTTTAAAAACATTTTTTATTATAAAATTGTGGGGTACAGTTAAGGGTTAGGTATACAAATGTGTATAGTTCAGGCACCCTTGTTAATAAGGGGTGTCTCCTCATCCCCCAACAGATATTGACTACCATTAGTCCCACCTCCCTTCCCCTCCCTACCCCCCCCATAGTTTCCAAACACTGTCAGACCTTTTTTGATAGTATTATGGTAGATGTTCAAGGTCCACTATATGAGGGAGAATATGTGACACTCAGATCTGTTTCTTTGAGAGATCACTCAGTATTATAGACTCTAGTTCCATCCAGGTTGCTGCAAAATTCATGATTTTGTTCTTTTTTATGGCTGCATAGCATTCCATCATGTATATGTACCACATTTAAAAAATCCAGTCCGCTTTTGATGGACAGCATGGTTGTTTCTAGGTTCTTGCTATTGTGAACAATGCTGTGATAAAAATTTTTATGCAGGTATCTTTTTATAGAGTGATTTGAGTTCTTCAGGGTATATTCCCAGTAGGGGGATTGCGGGGTCATATGGGAGGTTGATATTTAGAACTTTTAGGAATCGCCACACTGCTTTCCACAGAGGTTGTACTAGTTTACACTGCCACCAACAGTGTAGAAGTGCTCCTTTTTCACCACATCCTCTCCAGCATCTGTTATTTTTTGTGTTACTGGTAATTGCCATTCTGACTGGAGTTAGGTGGTGTCTCTATGTGGTTTTGATTTGCATCTCCTTGATGATTAGTGAGGATGAACATTTCTTCATGTGTCTGTTGGCTGCTCGGATGTCTTTCTTTGAGAAGTGTTTGTTCATATCTTTTGCCCATTTTATAAAGAGGTTGTTTGTTTTTTTCTTTTCTGCACGTTTGAATTCCTTGTAGATCCAAGATGTTAAGCCTTTATCAGACCTGGAGTTGGCAAATACTTTTTCCCAGTCTGTAGGCTGTCTCCCTGCTCTCTTGGTGGTTTCTTTGGCTTTGCAGAAGCTTGTCAGTTTAATGAGGTCCCACTGGTCTATCTTATCTCTTATGGGCTGTGGGTTTCGGGTTTTGTTCAGGAATTGGATGCCAGTTCCAATTTCCAAAAGGGTATGTCCTGCGTTTTCTAAGGTTCTTATGGTTTGAGGTTTTACATTTAATTCTCTAATCCATTTAGAGTTAATTTTTGTGTATGGGGATAGATAGGCGTCTTTTTTGAGTCTTCTGCATGTGGTCTGCCAGTTTTCCCAGCACCATTTACTGAATAGGTTCTCCTCTCCCCAGTGGTAGGTGGTGGAGGATTTGTTGAAGATGAGTTGGTTGAGAAATTGAGGTTTTGCTTCTGGAACCTCAATTCTATTCCATTGGTCTATATGCCTGTTCCTGTACCAATACTAAGCTGTTTTGATGATTGTAGCTTTATAGTAAAGTTTGAGGTCTGGAAATGTGATACCACCTGCTTTGTTTTTTTTTTTTTGCTGAGGATTGTTCTGGCTATTCTTGGTAGTTTGTGTTTCCATATGAATTCCTGTATTGTTTTTTCGAGGTCTGAGAAGAATGTTGCTGGTAATTTGATGGGTATTGCATTAAATCTGTAGATTTCCTTAGGTAGGGTGGACATCTTCACAATGTTGATTCTTCCAATCCATGAGCATGGGGTATTTTTCCACTTGTTTCTGTCATCTTTGATTTCTTTGAGCAGTGTTTCGTAGTTTTCATTGCAAAGGCCTTTCACATTTCTAGTTAGGAAGATGCCAAGGTATTTCATTTTTTTGTGGCTATTGTGAATGGAATTGTGCTTTTTATTTGAGTTTCTGTTTGTTTATTATTGGTGTAAAGAAATGCAATTGTCTTTTGCACATTTATTTTATATCCTGAGACTTTGCCAAAGTCCTTTATCAGTGTAAGGAGGTTTTTGACAGATTCTGTATGGTTTTCCAGGTACACAATCATGTCACATGCAAAGAGAGATAACTTGACTTCCTCTTTTCCTATTTGGATACCCCTGATTGCCTTCTCTTATCTGATTGCTCTAGCTAGGACTTCCAATACTATATTGAACAGGAGGGGTGAGAGTGGACATCCTTGTCATGTTCCCAAATTTTTCAGTGGAAATGGTTCCAATTTTTGTCCATTTAAGAGTATGCTGGCTGTGGGTTTCTCATAGAAGGTTTTTACTATTTTGAGGTATGTTCCACGTATGCCTAGGTGTTCGAGGGTTTTTTTTTCAGTAATCAATATTTTTTTATTATGCTGTTGTGGGGTACAGTTAAGGGTTAGGTATACAAATACATTTCATTCAGGCACCCTATTGATTAGAGGTGCTTCTGAATCCCCAGATAGATATTTGCTCGTTAATCCCATCTGCCTCCCCCCATAGTTTCCCACTACTGTCAATCATTTTCGTATAGTATTAGATTGAATGTTCAAGGTCCATTATATGAGTGAAAACATGTGATACTCGGACCTTTGTTTTTGTGAGAGGTCACTCAGTATTATAGACTCTAGTTCCATCCAGGTTGCTGCAAAATTCATGATTTTGTTCTTTTTTATAGCTGCATAGTATTCCATCGTGTATATGTACTACATTTTTCTAATCCAGTTCTCTTTGATGGGCAGCATGGTTGGTTCCAGGTTCTTGCTATTGTGAACAATGCTGTGATAAACATATGTGTGCGGGTGTCTTTTTTGTAGAGTGATTGGTGTTCTTCCAGATATATTCCCAGTAGGGGGATTGCGGGGTCCTATGGGAGGTAGATATTTAGAGCTTTTAGGAATCACCATACTGCTCTCCACACAGGTTGCACTAGTTTACACTCCCATGAACAGTGTAGAAGTGTTCCCTTTTCACCTCACCCTCTCCAGCAGCTGTTATTTTTTGAGTTGTTGATAACTTCCATTCTGACTGGAGGTAGGTGGTATCTCAGTGTGGTTTTGATTTGCATCCCCCTGATGATTAGCGAAGTTGAACATTTCTTCATATGTCTGTTGGCTGCTCGGATGTCTTCCTTTGTGAAGTGTCTGTTCATGTCTTTTGCCCATTTTATAATGGGGTTGTTTGTTTTTTTTCTTTTCAGCACGTTTGAGTTCCTTGTAGATCAAAGATGTTAAGCCTTTGTCTGACCTGGTATTGGCAAATACTTTTTCCCAGTCTATAGGCTGTCTCCCTGCTCTCTTGATGGTTTCTTTGGCTTTGCAGAAGCTTGTCAGTTTAATAAGGTCCCACTTGTCTATCCTCTCTCTTATGACTTGTGGGTTTTGGGTTTTGTTCAGGAATTGGAGGCCAGTTCTGATTTCCATGAGGGTATGTCCTTCATTTTCTAAGGTTCTTATGGTTTGAGGTTTTACATTTAGATCTCTGATCCATTTGGAGTTAACCTTTGTGCATGGGAATAGGTAGGGGTGCTGTTTCAATCTTCTGCATGTGGTCAGCCAGTTTTCCCAGCACCATTTACTGAATAGGTTCTCCTCTCCCCATTGGTAGGTGGTGTAGGCTTTGTCGAAGATGAGTTGGTTGAGAAATTGAGGTTTTGCTTCTGGAATCTCAATTCTATTCCATTGATCTATATGCCTATTCCTGTACCAATACCAGGTGGTTTTAATGATTGTAGCTTTATAGTAAGTTTGAAGTCTGGTAATGTGATACCCCCTGCTTTGTTTTTTTGCTGAGAATTTTTCTGGCTATTCTTGGACGTTTGTGTTTTCATATGAATTCCTGCATTGTTTTTTCTGGGTCTGAGAAGACTGTTGCTGGTAATTTGATGGGTATTGCATTGAATTTGTAGATTGCCTTAGGTAATATGGACATCTTCAAAATGTTGATTCTTCCAATCCATGAGCATGGGATATTTTTCCACTTGCTTGTGTCATCTTTGATTTCTTTGAGCAGTGTTTTGTAGTTTTCATTGTAAAGGTCTTTCACGTCTCTGGTTAGGAAGATGCCAAGGTATTTCATTTTTTTTGTGGCTATTGTGAATGGAATTGTGTTTTTTATTTGGGTTTCTGTTTGTTTATTATTGGTGTAAAGAAATGTCATTGTCTTTTGCACATTTATTTTGTTTCCTGAGACTTTGCCAAAGTCCTTTATCAGTGTAAGGAGGTTTTTGACACATTCTCTTGGGTTTTCAAGGTACACAATCATATCATCTGGAAAGATAGATAATTTGACTTCCTCTTTTCCTATTTTGATACCCCTGATTGCCTTCTCTTCTCTGATTTCTCTAGCCAGGACTTCCAATACTATGTTGAACAGGAGGGGTGAGAATGGGCATCCTTGTCTTGTTCCAGTTTTCAGGGGAAATGGTTCCAATTTTTTTCTGTTTAGGAGTATGCTGGCTGTGGGTTTCTCGTAGATGGCTTTTACTATTTTGAGGTATGTTCCCCGTATGCCTAGATGTTCAAGGGTTTTTATCAAGAAGGGGTGCTGGATTTTATCAAAAGCTTTTTCTGCATCTAATGATATAATCATGTGGTTTTTGTTTTGCTATCTGTTGATGTATTTAACTACATTTATGGTTTTACATATGTTGAACCAAACTTGCATCCCAGGAATGAAGCCTACTTGGTCATGATGGATGATTTTTGAGATGTGTTGTTGAATCCGGTTCGCTAGGATCTTGTTGAGAATTTCAGCATCTATGTTCATCAAAGATTTGTCCTGTAGTTCTCTTTCTTTGTTGGATCTTTACCAGTCCATTTGGTTCAGAGTCACATTGAGGTTCCAGATCTCCTTGCTGATTGTTTGTCCTGATGATCTGTCTAGGGTTGTGAGTGGGGTATTAAAGTTCCCAGTTATGATGGTGTTAGAGTCAATATCTTTCTTTAGTATTCCTAGAAGTTGCTTTATGAAAGTTGGCTCACCTGTGTTGGGTGCATATATGTTTAGGATAGATATTTCCTATTGATGGAGTGAACTTTTTATCATTATGTATCTTTTAAAATTTTTGATAGCTTAATAGGTATTTTTTCTGAAATTAGGACCGCAACTCCTCCTTTCTTTTGTGTTCCATTCACCTGAAAGTTTGTTTCCCATCCTCTTACTTTGAGTCTGTGTATGTCCTCTCTAGTGAGGTGAGTCTCTTGAAGGCAGTATATTGTTGCCTGGTGATACTTTACCCATTTTGCCATTCTATGTCTTTTCAGTGGTGCATTTAGTCCATTCACATTCAGGCTAATTATTAAAATGTGAGAGACCATCCTTTTCATAGAGTTCTTATAGTGTTGTTGTTCTTCCACTTGGTTCTTTTTTGTCTTTCTTTTGGTTTTGGGATTGGTTCATGTATATTTTATTCTTTTTCCTGTACTCTTTTGAAGAATGTTGTTCTTTTTTCCTTTTCTTCTGTGCTTAGTACTTTCTTAAGTGTTTCATGTAGAGGTGGTTGGTGGCAGCATAAGTTCTTAGGGATTGGATATCTGGGAAAGATTTTAATTCCCCCTTTGTTGATGAAGCTTAGTTTGGGCCCGGGTAAGTTATTCTTGGTTTAAATTGTTTATCTTTTAGGACTTTGAAGATAGGGTTCCAAGCTCTCCTAGCCTGTAGGGTTTCTGTGGATAAATCTGCTGCTATTCTGATTGGTCTTCCATGGTAGGTGATCTGGCCTTTTTCTCTTGTTGCCTTTAGGATTTTTTCTTTTATGCCTACTTTGTTTAGGCGAGTTATTATGTGTCTAGGAGTTGGTCTTCTCATTTGTTGTCTTGCAGGGGTTCTCTGAATCTCTTGTGTTTGAATATTTGCATCACTGATTAGATAAGGAAATTTTTCTTGAATGATCTCATGGAAAGTTTGTTCTAGTGTGGTCTCTGTCTCTCTTTCTGCCTCAGGTATGCCAATTACTCTTAGGTTTGGTCTTTTGAAGTAATCGTTCATCTCTTGAAGGTTTTGTTCTTTCTTTTTGAATTTGTTTTCTGTGCTTTTAAGAGTATGGATTAGTTCTATATTTTGGTCCTTAAGCTCTGACATTCTTTCTTCTGCTTGGGTAATTCTGCTTTCCATGCTTATCGGTTTGTTATTTATTTCATTCACAGTATTCTTTTTTACTGTTATCTCAGATATCAGATCCTTCCTAGTTTCTTCTTGTGTCTCTTCAATTCTTTTTAATGTCTCCATTATTGTCTTGATGCCAACGTTTGTAGTTTGAGACCCTTTGTTCTGGGGGCTTTTCACTGTTTGCATTCCGAAGTCAGTTTTCTCAATGTCTGCCTTCCCGAGAGTCTGGGAGCGACCCATACTCTCCTTTTGGTTTTTCTTCATTTTTGTTGATTTTTCTCTCTCTCCCCCTTCATTTTTGTTGATTTTTCTCTCTCTCCCTCTTCCCCACCCTTCTTTAATTCTGTTTTTTGGGGAAGGTGGGGTTGCTTTTATTTCTGTTCTGCTGTATCTGTATCTTCCTCATGAGGGTCTTCTGGCTTTGTTCACTTTTGAGGTTGGAGTGTAGGCTGAAATCTGTACTTTTTGCAGTTTTGAGGTTTAATTGAGAGGAAAGATGTGGTTCAGAGTGTGTATGCTGATTCTAGCATACACAAACAGGTGTATGAGCTCACTGGAACATATTTCCTTCTGCCTTACAATCTGTCCATTCTGCACTATGTAGTCTCGGTCCCTAGATTAAAAAGGGGGTTATAAAACAGGAAAATAATGGAGAAAGGGGGGGT
This sequence comes from Cephalopachus bancanus, assembly GCA_027257055.1. Taxonomy (NCBI): domain Eukaryota; kingdom Metazoa; phylum Chordata; class Mammalia; order Primates; family Tarsiidae; genus Cephalopachus; species Cephalopachus bancanus. Next base: position 714,631 of record JAPVLO010000758.1, read on the forward strand.
CAATAGGGAGTTAGAAAGAGAGAAGAGTGAGAGGGAAAACAGACATACATACCAACTATCAGGTGAGAAAGAGACACAAGGCCGGAGAGAAGTGGAGGAAGACACGTAAGAAAGATTCCCTAAAGAATACTGATAGCTACACAGAAACAGACCAATATAAACATGAAGCAGTGTAGGTCAGAAGGCAAACAATGATCGTGATCAAAATAAACAGTTAAAATGATAAAATCATGAGTCACCATAAGAGATCAGACTAAAATCACTTCAGCTCTGATCTTGGTCTCCCCTTTGTTTTTCCATTGCTGGCAGCTAGGTTTCTCACAGTTTGGGTTTGGTTGCCTGGGAGTTGCTTTTATCTGATTCAGCTTAGGGGTGGGCTTTGTCTCCTGTTTAGCAACGTTACCATAGGAACCAAGGTGGAGTTTGTTGATAGGTGGGCAGGGCAATGGAAATCTCTGCCTGGAGAAAGGTGGAGGCAGATTCTCTTTTGTAGATACCTTTCTCTCTGCTTGTCTGGATCCCTAAGCTTGGGGTCATGGGCTGAGTGCTTCAGCCAGGGTGGGCCTGGGGCTCCAGAGCTCCAAAGCTCCAACGGGCAGGTGGTGAGTGGCAAGAGTGGCTCTGGGCCTCCCACAGGGTACTTCAACTAGGAATGGGACTGTGACTCTGTGGGGCGGGTGTCCAGAGCCTCTCTGAGTGACCAGCGGCTTGGTGACAATGAGAGACGATGTAGCCAGGGAGCTTGCTGAGACCCGAGACTCCCACAGCAGCAGCAGGGGTCTGCAGTATCGGGCCCTGCATGGGACTAAGGGACCCCAGGCCTTGGACCAGTGCTTGCTGGTAGTGGGCTTGAATCGCCAGCAGGTAGTGTTATCCTGAGATAAAGACTCAGCTGCTTGCCCACCCCTCAGGCACTGATGGTGCAATGTGAAATGCCTGCCTTGGCGGTAGCGGTGGCAGCAGTAGCAACGGTGGCAGCAGTGGCAGCTGGGCCACTGGCACAGTGGTGTGATGCGTAATGGCCGCCTCTGTGTGGCGGCTGCCTCGGAGGAAGTGGCTGCTCAGCTTCCTCGGAGGAGGCAGAGGCTTGGCCGCCTCAGGCTCGGCTGCCTTGGAGGAGGAGGCGGAGGCTCGGCCGCCTCGGCTACCCCCGGGGGGGGCGGTGGTGCCTCAGCCGCCTCATAGTGGGGGGGCAGTGGTGCCTCTGCCGCCTCGGACGGGTGGGCGGCGGCACCTCCGCCGCCTCGGGGGGGGCGGCGGTGCCTCCGCTGCCTCTGAGGAGGCCACTCGGCTCGCTGCCTCGGAGGAGGCCGCGGCTCACCCCAGGCACTGGCGGTGCAATGTGGAATGGCTGCTGGTCAGAACAGCAGCAGCAGCCATCACAGTAGCTTCCCAGACCTCGGGGATGCCTCTGCAAAGTCTACCTTTGAGCTCCATGTGAAGAGCAGGCTGCAGACAATGGGATCCACAAACTCCGGGGTGAGAATCAGAGTCTCTTTGCGTTCTCCTTGGTGGAGAGTTTCACAGGCAGTGCTTCCCCATTGCCATCTTGCCACAGCCCCCCATTTGAGGGTTTTTATCAAGAAGGGGTACTGGATTTTATAAAAAGCTTTTTCTGCATCTAATGATATGATCATGTGGGTTTTTTTTGACATCTGTTGATGTATTTAATTACATTTATGGTTTTACGAATGTTGAACCAGCCTTGCATCCCAGGGACAAAGCCTACTTGGTTATGATGGATGACTTTTGAGATGTGTTGTTGCATCTGGTTTGTTAGGATCTTGTTGAGAATTTTTGCATCTATGTTCATCAAAGATATTGGCCTGTAGCTCTCTTTCTTTGTTGGGTCTTTACCTGGCTTGGGTATCAATGTGATGCTAGCTTTGTAAAATGATTTGGGGAGAGTTCCACCTTTCTCAAACACCTGGAATACCTTCAATAGGATTCGTATCAGTTCCTCCTTAAATATCTTGCAGAATTCTGCTGGAAAGCCATTTGGTACAGGGCTTTTTTTGTAGGTAGTCTTCTTATTATGTAGTCAATTTCCTTGATTGTTATTGGTCTATTTAGGGTCTCAATTTCTTCTTGTTTCAACCTAGGCAGGTTTGTGATGTCAGAAAGTCCTCCATTTCCTTAAGTTTTTCAAGTTTGTTTCCATACAAGTGTACATAGTAGTCTCTAATGATGTTTTATATTTCTTCAGGATCAGATGTAACTTTATCTTTGTGTTTCTGATTGTGTTTATTTGGGCTTTTTCTCTCTGTTTCCAGATCAATCTAGCTAGGGGAACATCGATCTTGTTTATCCTTTTGAAAAGCCAGCTTTTGTTTCATTTATTTTTTGTATTATTGTTTTTGTCTTCTATGTCCTGGATTTGTACTTTTATTTTGGTGATCTGGATTCTTCTGCTGAAATTAGGGTTTTGGTGGTCTCGCTGTTCCAGCTTCCTTGGGTGGTTTGTTAGGCTATTAATTTGTGATCCTTCCATTTTCTTCATGTGCGTCTATAGGGATATGAATTCTCCTGTTACTACAGCTCTCATGGTGTCCCAGTGATTTTTGCAAGATGCCTCTTCATTTTCATTTGTTTCCAGGTATCTTTTGATCTCTGTTTTGATTTCATTGTTGACCCAGGAGTTGTTTAGCATCATGCTGTTTAGTGACCATGTCTTTGTGGGTTTTGGGGGGACCTTGTTGGTGTTAATGTTTATTTTTTTTTCCACTGTAGTCTGAGAAGGTGCATGGTAAAATTTCAGCCCCTTCAAATTTGCTTCTGCTTGATTTATGGCCAAGTATGTGGTCAATTTTAGAGTACGTTCCATGTGGTGATGAGTAGAATGTATATTCTGTGGTCATTGGATGGAGTGTTCTGTAGGTATCAATTAAGTCCATTTGATCAAGAGTCACATTGAGGTTCCGCATCTCATTGCCGATTTTTTGTCCTGATGATCTATCTAGGGTTGTGAGTGGGGTATTGAAGTCCCCAGCTGTGATGGTGTTTGAATTGATATCTTTTTTGAGTTCACATAGAAGCTGCTTTATGAACGTTGGTGCTCCTATGTTGGGTGCACATATGTTTAACATGGATATTTCTTGTTGATGGATTGAACCTTTTATCATTATGTAGTGACCTTCTGTATCTTTTTAAATTTTTAATAACTTGAAGGGTATTTTGTCTGAAATTACGATTGTGACTCCTCCTTTCTTTTGTGTTCGTTCACCTGAATGTTTGTTTCCCATCCTCTTACTTTGAGTCTGTGAGTGTCCTTTCTAGTGAAGTGAGTCTCTTGAAGACAATAGATTGTTGCCTGGTGGTATTTTATGCATTTTGCCATTCTATGCATTTTTAGTGGTGCATTTAGTCCATTCACATTCAGGCTAATTATTGAAATGTGAGCATTGATCCCTACCATAATGTTCTTACAGAGTTGTTGTTCCTGTTTGTTTGTTATCATTCTTTTGGTTTTGGAGTTGGTTCATGTGTGTTTTTAATCTTTTGCCTGGACTATTGTGAAGAATGATGTTGTTCTTTTTCCTTTTCTTTGTGTTCAGTACTTTCTTAAGTGTTTCTTGTAGAGGTGGTCTGGTGGCAATGTAGGATCTTAGGGATTGGATATCTGGGAAAGATTTCAATTCTCCCTCACTAATGAAACTTAGCTTGGCTGGGTAGGCTATTCTTGGTTGAAATGGTTTATCTTTTAGAACTTTGAAGATAGGGCTCCAGGCTCTCCTAGCCTGGATAACTTCTGTAGATAAATCCACTGATATTCTAATTGGTCTTCCCTGGTAGGTAGTCTGGCCTTTTCTCTTGCTGCCTTTAGGATTTTTTCTTTTATAATTGCTTTGTTTAGGCAAATTATTATGTGTCTGGGAGTTGGTCTTCTCATTTTTTGTCTTGCAAGGGTTCTCTGAATCTCTTGTGCTTGAATTTTTGCATCACTGATGAAATGAGGAAGTTTTCTTGAATGATTTCATGAAATGTTTTTCCAGTGTGACCTCTGACTCTCTCTCTACTCAGGAAGGCCAATTACTCTTATTGGGCCTCTTGAAGTACTCATTCATCTCCTGAAGGTTTCGTTTTTCTTTTCTATGTTTTTGACAGTTTGGTTTAGTTATGTATTTTGGTCTTTAATTTCTGAGATTCTTTCTTCTGCTTGTCTAATTCTGCTTTCCATGCTTGTTAGTTTGTTATTTATTTCCATCACAGTATTCTTTACTGCAGCTATTTCTGTCATCAGTTCCTTCCTATTTTCCTCTTTTCTCTCCTCAATTTTTAAAATTCTCTCTATTAATGTCTTGATGTCTGGGTTTGTTGCTTGTGACCAGTCATTCAGGGCCTCTTCATTTTTGTGTTCCAATGTCTCTTTTCTCGCTGTCTGACCTCCCATGGATCTGTTTGGACCCTATATTCTTCTTTTGGTTTTTCTTCATTTGTGCAGATTTTTCCTCCCTACTTTTCCCTTTCTTCCTCTTCCCCATCTTTTTTAATTCTGTTATTCAGGGATGGAGGGGTTGCTTTTACTTCTGTGTGTTCAATCTCCTATTTTTCCTAATGTATTTCCTCTTGCTCTTTTCAGTTCTGGAGTTGGACTGTATGTTGAGGTGGTCCTTTTTGTAGTTTTGGGATTTAATTAAGGGGGGAGCTGTGATTCAAAATCTCTCTGCAGTCCCGGTATCTGCCAATAGGTGTATGGATAGTCTGAACCCCACTTCCCACTGTCTTGGAGTCTGTCCATGCATTGGGGCTCTAGGTGTACTCCCTCAAAGCAAAATGAGGTTAACAGAGTGAAGAGAATGGAGCAGGCAGTGGGGGAGGAGGGAGGTGGAGAGAGAGAGAGTGAGAGGGAAAACAGATGAGTGTACCCGCTGGTAAGTGAAAAGAGACACAAAGATTGAAACAAATATAAAGAAAAAACAATAACCAAGACCAAAAACTAACCAACAACCATACAAAAAAGTAAAACATACAATGATGCTAACGTACATGCTGACCAACCTCCTTATTGGTGTGCTATTCCTCTATACAAAGATGGGGTTTACAGAGAAATAAGAAAAAAGGAAAAAAGAAAAAAAAGGGTATAGGGATAGATTGGAGTCAGTAGACTAAAATAACCAACCAAGCACACTCTGAGACTTTTCCTTTAAGTCCAATGTCCTTTCAATTCTGATTTCTAGCTCTCTTTGCAGGCTGGTAGAATTGTTCACAGTTAGGGTCAGTTTCCCCGGTCTGCTGTGAAGAACAGTTCAGATATGGGCCCCCTGCCCAATCTATTACTGAGTTCTGGCTTTGTCTATTTATCAAGAGGGAAGACCCTCTGTCATTCCCATTTTGGTGTTGTTACCTTGGATCCCCAGCAGGTGGTTTATCTCACTGCTGCAGTCCAGAGGGGAGTGAGCTGGTTATGGATCTGTGACCGGTGGCAGCAACTTCCCCTTACGTGGGGGGAGCTCCACAGGCCTGACTTTGGGGAAGGGGTGTGGCATGGCGTGGTAGTGGCAGTGGCAGCAGCAGCTGGCAGTGGTGATCTCAGAAGATCCTGCTTGTGGGGGCTTCACGGTCTGAAGTCATGGGTTGCCTCAGGCATGGGCTAGCAATGATCGCAGTGGTGTCATCTGCGACTGCGGTAGCAGCCCAGACCACCATGATGTCTGAGTAGCGATGGTGGTGGCAGTGGCAGCTGAGCTCCCTGTGAAGAGCAGGCTGCGGAAAATGGGAACTGCAGCCCTTGGGAGAGTGCTAGGGTCTTTATGAGTATTCTCTTTCACAGAGGGTCTCATAGACTGTGCCAGAAGTCCCTTATTTTTTATTTTAAAATTATGGGGTACAGTTAAGGGTTAGATATACAAATATGCATCGTTCAGGCAACCTTGTTGACAAAAGGTGTCCCCCCATCCCCAGACAGATATTGACTACCATTAATCCTATCACTCTTGCCCTCCCTGTCCACCAACCCATAGATTCCCACCACTGTCAATCCTTTTCTTATAGTATTACGATAGATGCTCAAGGTCCACTTATGAGTGAGAATATGTGATACTCAGATCTTTGTTGTTGTGAAAGATCACTCAGTATTATATAGAGGGAAGAGTAAGGGGAAAACAGATGAGTGTACCAATAAATGGAGAGAGAGACAAAAGCTGAAACAGATAAAAACAATAAACCATGGCTACAAACTAGCCAACTCACATACAAAAAACCTACAACATACAATAATGCTAGCATACAAGCTAATCAACCTCCTTATTGGTGTGCTATTCCTCTATACAAAGGTAAGCTTTACAGAGAGAAGAAAAGGAAAAAAAAGGAACAAAACAAAAGGAAAAGAATCAAGTCAGTAAACTAACAGAACCAATCAAGCACACTCTGAGACTTTTCGTTTAAGTCCAATGCCTTTCAGCTCTGATTTCTAGCTGTCTTTTCAGGCTGGTAAATTTGTTCACAGTTAGGGTCAGTTGCCCCTGGCCTGCTGTGAAGGGCAGCTCAGATCACCACTCAGTTTACCACTGCCTAGTTCACCACTCAGATCTGGCTTGTGTCTATTTAATCAAGCTTGTTTTCCCATTTCGGCGTTGTTACCTTGAATTGCCAGCAGGTGGTACTATCTCACTGCTCCAGATGAACTGCTCGCCCCAGACAGGAGTGAGCAGCAATGCGGCCCACTGCCTCACGGCACACGGGAGAAGACCCACAGCCTGGCGGGACGTGAAGGTGGCAGTAGTGGCAGCGGCAATCTCAGCATATCTTGCTTGCAGGGGTTCACAGTGGCCTCAGGCATGGGCGGTACGATGGCCGCCACAATGGCGGTGGCGGTGGGTGGTGGCGGCAGCTGTAGTGACCGCCCAGACTGCTGTGATATTTCAGCTGTGGTGTTGGCCAAGCTCAAGCTCCGTGTGTAGAGCAGGCAGCCTACGATGGGATCAGCAGCCCCCAGGGAGAGATCTAGAGTCTTTTTGTATTCTCTTTCACGGAGGGTCTCATGACCAAGCTGCCCCATTGTCATCTTGCCGGAAGTCCTCCTTTTATTATTTTTAAATTTTTTCATTATTTTTGATGCCGTATTAGAGTTTTAAGTGAGCCCTCTCTTCTTTCACATTTAACATTGAAATTTTTGTCGAAGGAAACACCACACTTCCTCAGAACAGAAAGCGCAAGAGGTTCCCTGGTCCTCCTCTGCCCCTTTTCCTCTCTTACTTTCCAGAACCTTCTCTTACTTCATCTTCTACATCATCTCTCTAGTCTAGGGGTCCTCTTCCACCAAAAAAAAGTTGTGTTTCACTCTTGTGAATATGCTAGGATTATGGTTTTGTAATTTTATTTGAACTGTGCCATAACACTGAAGTGCAAATGGTCATTATCTCTAAATTAAAAGGAATGAAGGCTATGTGTGAGCTATCAGTGAGATGTGTTGTAGATGTCTAATACACATTAGTGATGAAAATTCTGTTAATCACTTCCCAACTTTGCATTCAGTGATATTGCATTGGAACCACGAATTTGACCATGAAAAAATTACATCACAGATATTGTAACTGACACTAATGAGAGCATTAAAAAAATCTCTTTCAGATTTAACATACCACTGGCTTGTCAGTTTGAATGCCAATGTGATTGTTCCAAGTGATATTTCAGGAAAAGTTATAGAGATAGCATGTGATAAAAAGGCAAAGATTTGTAGGGCACAGATAGGGTGTTAGGGAGTCACATTGGACTGACCTTCTTTCACTTATTTTCTATGTGAACCAAGTGTGGAACTCTGAACTAGAGAAATGGAGACTTGATGAAGTACATCAGGGAGTTTGGTGATGAGGAAAAAACAAAACTATGTTACAAATCAGCTGACTAAGACATAAAGATGTGCAGAGGTATGACCCTCAAGCTGCTCTGTGATATATAGTTTCGTGTCTGGGACTGAGACAAGAAGGGAAAGATCCAGTCAAGGAAACTGAACATTAGTAGAAAGGAATAGCCTCACCATTTAATGGTTAATCACAGGTCACTCCGCACAGTGCTCCTGCACTTGAACCTTAACTCTTTCCTCTAGAAAAGACTGGCAGACAGCCTAGATAGCTTGTAGCTTAGATTTTATTCCAGAACCTTCTTGAATCCTCATATTTGTGACCAAGTCTCTCCCACTCTGAAGAGTACATGGTTCTCTCTCATGTTCACATCTTGGGGGCTTCTCTCTCTGTGCCAAGCCTCAACTAGCAGAATCCTAAGGCACACCAGGATCAAGGCAGCTACATCCATGAGATTCCCCCCTGTGTTATACAGGGGCTGTGAGGCTGGGGATGGTGGACAAAGAGGTCGCAGAGTTCAGGAAAAATGGATATCCAGCTAGGGCACCTACTGTCCAGTTGCTCCTGAGAACTAAAATAGAGGGAAAATGTAAAAGGTTGAAAAGACCTCAGCCAAGCCTCTCCTCCCCTGGGCTCCGCACTTTTGTATTCCCACTTGTCTCATGGCATGACATTTATGGAGTTCCTCAATAATGTCTTTGCTGTTTCAGGGTTCCCCCTAGTGTCCTGACTAAGTTATTTCACCCTTCCTGTGCTTACTGAATTCAAATTTTAAAAAAATTATTATTTATTTATTTATTTTTCTATTGTGTGGTACAGTTAAGGGTTAGGTATACAAATATGCTCAGTTCAGGCACCCTCAAATTTTTTTTGAGTTGGAGTCTCATCCTGTCGCCCAGGCTGGAGAGCAGTGGCATGCTCATGGCCACCCTAGTGTCAACCCACTAGGCTCTGACGATCCTTCCGCCTGAGCCTTCCAAGTAGCCAGAAATGCAGGTGCTCCCTACCATGCCCAGGATCATTTTTTATTTATTGTAAAGATGAGATCTTGCCAAGTTACCCAGGATGATCTTGAACCTGTGGGATCAGGCAAACCACTCACCTCGGCCCCCAAAGTGCTTGGATTACAGGCTGAGTCACCGAGCATGACCTGCATTGACACTTCTCAAAAGAAGACATATGAGCAGCCAACAGATACATGAAAAAATGTTCAGCCTCACTAGTCATCAAGGAGATGCAAACTAAGACTACACTGAGATACCACCTAACTCCAGTCAGAATGACCACCATCAATAACTCAAAAAATAACAGATGCTGGAGAGGATGTGGCAAAAAGGAAACACTTTTGCACTGTTGGTGGGAGTGTAAACTAGTACAGCCTCTGTGGAAAACAGTGTGGTGATTCCTAAAAGCTTTAAAAATCGACCTTCTATATGACCCCACAGTCCCCCTGCTGGGACTATACCTGGAAGAACTCAGCTCACTCTATAAAAAAGATACCTGCACACGATGCTTATCGCAACATTGTTCACAATAGCAAGAACATGGAACCAACCGTGTTGCCTGTCAAAAGAAGACTGGATAAAAAAATGTGGTACATATACACAGTGGAATATTACGCAGTCATAAAGAAGAACAAAATCATGAACTTTGCAGCAACCTGGATGGAATTAGAGCTTCTAATACTGAGCGATCTCTCACAGAAACAAAGAGCTGAGTATAGCATGTTCTCACTCATAAGTGGTCCTTGAACAATTACTGTATTACTATAAGAAAAGGATTGAAAGTAGCAGAAAACTGTGGGGGGGGCTGGAATTGACAGTAGTTGATAACTGCCTGGGGAAGGGTGGGTGCACCTCATCAATAGGGTACCTGCACAATGAATATCTGTATACCTAATCCTGAATTGTACTCCACAATTTTAAAATAAAAATAAAAAGAGCCAGGCTCAGTGGCTCAGCCTGTAATCCCGCGCCTTCGGGAAGCTGAGGTTAGTGGATTGCCTGAGCCCACCTGGGCAGCGAGACAGGTTCGAGACCCACCTGGGCAGCGAGACCTCATCTCTACAATATATCAAAAAATCAGCCAAGCATGGTAGTGCATGCCTGTAATTCTGGCTACTTGGAAGGCTGAGGCAGAATGATCGCTGGAGCCCAGCAGGTCGAGGCTGCGGTGGCCGGGAGTGGCCACTGCACTCCAATCTGGGCAACAGAGTGAGACTCCATCTCAAAAAAATAAAAATAATAAATAAAAAGAGGAAAAAAAGGAAACTGAATTTAAATTTTAAATTCAAAATTTCAAAATTCAAATTTTCCTCTAAGTCATTTTGGGAGAGAGTTCTGGTTCACTCTGAGAGCTCAGACCAATCCTAAAACTTAGGATCATCACACATCCACCCCACTAAGGAAAACTGAGGCTCAGAAAGGTCTCCAACATCCTCAGTCAGAAAACAGCACAGCTGGGAAGTGAACCTGGGCTTTGAGTTTTTGGTCTCTTTACTGAAACTGACCCCTGAACTGAAGAGAAAGAGCCTGAACACCCTGCATGAAGGCTTTGCCCCTCCTCCCCTGCACAATGTCACTGTCACTGCTGCAGTTGGGAAAAACTTCTACAGAACTGAGTCCTGGGAAGCTTCCATGGAGGCCTCCTCCCAGAAGGTTACAGCCAGAGTAAGCACTGAAAAAGACTTTACTATTTGGGCAGGCATCTCTCCTTTATACTTGGAGAAACTGAGACCTAGACAGGGCAGGGCTTGTCCAACTAATTGTCTCTGGAGTAGCCTGAACTGATGACATAACACAGCCTCTGCCTCCCATGGACCCTGAACCATCTTCACACAAAGTCCCTTTCTCACGACTCTGGGAGTCTGACTACATGGGAATGAGATGCTGATCCTCTGGGTCTCCTGGGTCAGGATGTGAGGTAAGAGGCTGGGCTGCCCTTCTGCCCACTTTAGCTCTGTTGATTCTCCTACTCGGGGCTGCAACATCCTCCTTTGCACGGACCTCCTATCCCTGACCAGCTCATCCTCAGAGTCCCTGGGAGCTTGTAGTACCCGATCACTACCCAGTTCCCAGTTCCCCAGACACAAGCCTAGCTGAAAGTTGGAACTCAGGGTTGGATCAGCTGACAGTTTCAAGTCACAGGTCTGAGGGAGTTAGAAACTCTGGACAGAGGCCGAGACTCACCAGCTTTTGTGACTGGCCCTGTGGGTGGAGAGCTGGGGCTACCTGGGGGTTCTAGAGCAAGAAGAAAAGGAAGGTGAGAAACTGAGCGTTTGCTCTAGAGACTCCATCACTACTCAATCGTCTACATCTGTCTGGTGGCCTCTCCAAGAGCCTCTATGCACCTGTTTGATATCTTGGTATCCTCTGGACCCCAGGTGAGGAAGAAGGGGGTGGTTGTGTCTGAGAAGAACTGTTTGCATTGTACCCTCTGAGGAGTGAGTCCCCCTCTGGCTCATCCTTTTTCAGAGCCCCCCTCACTCCGTCCCTGTCATGAGCTCTCCTGGGAGTGGGGCCTTGATCTCACCCTTTGAGCTCAGAGAGGACGGGGTCAGGGATTCCCCACCTGAAACCACCAGCACCAGGGATTCACTGGGGTGTGACAACAGGTATGGAAAGTGCCGTGTTTCCATTGCACCTGTAGGTCACTCTCTTGGCCTGAGCTCACAGGACTCATGGAGAACTCTCCCTGGTGCTGCTGAGCCTGGTACTTTGAGCTTAGATGCTGGGCGAGAATGGCTGCCCCCTCTTTAGACAGAAAGAAAGTGTACACTGGACTCCATGACTGACACAGCAGGGCCACGTTCTCTCCTGAGGCCACTGTGGGACCCAGCTGCACCAAGAGGGAAGATCTGTCAGAGAGCTATCTAGTGAGCAGTAAATGAGTGAGGGGTTGCCCCACCTTGCTCTGAGACTACCCCAAGACTTCTTTCTGAGGACCCTCAGTTTCTCTGTCTCTGTTGTCTCTTAGTCTCTCTCCCTCAACCATCCCTGGCTCTCTCTGTCTCTCCCTCCTTTGAATTCCCCCACTGCTCATCCCAATCATCATCACCTGGAGCTTCCCAGTAGGGCCTGTGCAGTCTGGTTTTCTGACTAAATCCACTGAACTTCTCACCTACTACCAGAATATCAAGGGGGTTCACTGGAGCTAGCCACTTGTAGGAGAGGTTGCATTCACTGTAGCATCAGTATTGGCCCCATGGGAGTCACTCACAGGGCCCAGATGGAAGTCGGCCTTAGAGAACCCAGCTTGGGTCAGCCAGCATGCTGGGAGAGGTCACGCTCCCCTAATTTGAACAGAGAGAATCTGTCATAGCTGACATCAAAACAACACTGGAAGTTCAGGTCTCTCCAGGGGCCATGATAGTACCCAGCTGCACCATAAACGATCACTTTCTAGACTCTCTTGGAGAAGCGGTGGTCATGGGTTCCAAGAGCTGACAATTGAGCTCCTCCCTGAATCCTGTCTCTCTCTCTCAGGGCCTCAGCAGTTATGGTCTTGCCAAGTTTCTAGCCCCAGGGACCCTGAGATCTCTCACCCATCATCATCCTACCAGGAGCTACACATGACACGAGGCTTCTCCCATCCTTTCTGCAGACTCAGGAAGCTCTGGGAAACACTGAATCTCTCACTTGAGACTGGAAACCCCAGGAGATTACTGGAGGAAGATCACACATAGAAATAACTCAAGAAATAACCATAGCACCTTTATGTCCACCCACGACTTGGGATCATAGATCCCTTAGAAAAGATAGCCGGGAACATTCGTGGCAGTTGGCCAATACAGATGCTATGGTGGACACAACCTCTCCTCAGAGAACTGGCCCCCAGTGACTCCCTGTCCAGGAATTGGAGATGGTCATCTCCTCCCTAACACAGAACAATTTGTCATATCCCAGGTGTGAGCCACACTGCAGGGTCATATTTTCTGCCCAAATCACCACAGGACTGGGCAGGGCTGAGAGGGAAGGCTCATTGTGGGCTCCTAGGACAGGAGATACTGTATTTAACTTGGCTCACTCCTTCCACACAATCCCCCAGGGTTGGGCGGTGAGAAGGGGACAATCCTTAAAGCAGACTCCCTTTTTCAGGGCATAGACTGAGGCTGGGAACCCTGAGTGTCATCTAACCTGTCTTCACCAGCTTCAGGGGGTTACTGGGTTCTGACCAATTTGTGTGACAGTGATATCTTCCTGCATGATCCTTTGTCATGAATAGAATGTAGAATTTCCCCTTGTTCCTAGGCTCCTGTGTCTTCTGTATCTCCCTGGGCAATAAGCTTTGTTTGTCATTCAGATGGTAATACTGGGCCTTCAGGGTCTCCTGACACCACACGGTCACATGCTCCCTCAGGAGACTACAGGCCCTGGCTCATTCCAAAGGATGGTTCTGTTGAAGATCCCTGAATGGAAATCAGAGCCTGGGTTCCATAACATTCCCAACCCTTAAATCCAAGATCTCAGCCCCAGGATCCTTCAGATGTCCCTAAAGGAGCAGAACTTGTATTTTTTATCCCCAGATGGCCAGAAATTGTCCCTTGTCCCTAGTGAGGAGCAGGGACCTGGAGCAGTTGAGGACAGATTAGCCTGTCTGTACTGGTGCCCTGGGGTCCAGACTCAGCTCCGGAAGAGAGTTCTCTGAGAAATGGGTCCACTGAATCATGAACAGATCTTTTTCTTCCCCAGAGCCTCCTGAGACCCTGGGTTCTCCTCACAGATCAGGGCCTGGCTGTGACTTGGGTTCCCTCTCTGTCTAGGGTCTTTTCTCCTCTTCTTCAAATCTCACAGAGGCAGAGTAGGGCTGCAGGGGTGGAGATCATGGTATCTCCTCTTATGGTTTCTCACTGTGCAGATGGATGAGATCATGGTGCATGGCAAGAAAAACAGACACGCAGAGTGGTCACTTGGGACTGGGTTATTGCCATCACAGGATTGCCACATCAGCAGCCTCACAAGAAGGGGAACTTTCCTCCCCCAAATCCTCGTTCCTATTTCCACAACTTTGGACCTGGGGTGAGCATCAGGGTGTCTAGAGACATTTCACCCAGAAATGCCATTTATCTTGACCCCTGGCCAATATCTGTCTGATCAGTCCTCATCTGACTAAAATTCAGGATATAGTAGTAATTAAACCAGATTCCCTTCTGAGTCTGGCCCTTCCAGATGAGGGTGACTGAGGGTTCCTCCTTTCCTCTTAGAGACTTCCTTGGGGTTCCTTTAACTCCTCAACTCATCTTGCCGGCCCTAGAGATGCATCAGGAAAGGCTCATGCTGCTTGGAAGACTCAGGTCAGCAGAGAAACAGTAATCACCTGAGTGTGCAGGTCACGTTGAGATGCATGTGGCAGAGAGCACAAAGGAGAAATAAGGGAAAATAAGGAAGAATGTGACCTCTCCTTGCCCTAGATTCTGAGGTTCTTTTTTTCAAAATAGTTCCCATCTTGTACTTCCCTCTTTTGTTTTCCTGTTTTTGTCAACAGAATCTGCACCCTCCCTCTCTGGTAACACAACTTGGAGTCATTTTTTCTCCTCATTGAGCATTTCTCTGCATTTCAGACTCTAAAAACTATTTTAACTTCAGGTATTGTTTGAGGAGTGGAGTGGGAGTTGATGTTTCATTCCTAACTATGGCCCCCTGTCTGCATGAACTTGAGTAGTAAAGACCCATTTTCCAGCTTCCGTTTTCTCATTTGGAGCATGATTTCATGAGCTTCATGCCTCAGAGTGGTTGTAGGGGTCAATGTTGCTTGGGTCATCAGAGGACCTTAAATGTGGTTACATTACAGGTGTTAAGACATGAGGTGTTGGAATATGAGAATATCATGGTGTGGTTTCCACAGTGAAGGTGAACAGTTCATGCACTCTCACCTGCTCCCAACACTGAAAAATGCTACCGATGGTATTGCTGAGATCTGCAAATCATCAAAGTCATAAGCAGAAAGACAGAAAGAACAGTTCCCCAAATGAAGACAGAGCCATAGCAAAGAACAGAAGCCAGTGCTGAGTGGCAACAGGGGCCTGTGGCCATCAAGAGGTCATTGAAGTAGAGGTTTCCAGCTCTGTGTGGACACAGGAACCTCGGGTTCTCCCCAGAGAGGAAGGGGTCATAATTCCAGAGGAAGGTTGGAGGCTGTGTTGTTAGCAGCACCTGAGGCTGAAGTGGACCCAAAACAGCACAAGGGAGTTCCTTCAAGGAAGTGTTCCAAACTATCCTGCCATGGGGCTGATGGGATTCCAAATAAAGAAACATTAAACATGAAGGTACTCAGTCCAAAGAAATTATTAGCTGGATTTCCTTATGAGGGAATGGTCTGTAGCATGTCCTCAAAATAGACAGGAACACATGGGATATTATACTTTTAACTCAATCTAAAAAAATAGAGATAATTATCTCTGAGTACACATCTCTCTTGGCATATGTTGTGTATTTGTACCAGGACAAATCATGTATACCTAAATCCACCTATACTCAAGTCCTTTAGCCATCCCTGCATGATGTCCACACAAGAAAAGTTGGTCCTCCCTATATGTGAGTTTTGTATTGGGTGAATGCCATATTTTTGATCCCCATTTCATGAAGAAAAAAACACGTTTAATAAAACCCGTGCTGTTCAAACTTTTGTTGTTGAAAGGTCAATTGTATGTTGACTTTATTTGGGAATGGCAGATAAGGATTATAACGTGGCATGCATGGAATGGAAAGTCACCAGGGCACCTAGTGAGAGAGGGTAGCCGTTATAAGCCAAAAGGAAGAGGTTCACAAAAGCTGCTTAGAAACATAGCGTGTTTCATCCAACAGTCAAAACTAGAGCTATCGTCAGTTCCATGGTGGAGAAAACATCACAAGGCACGTGTTCTTCTGAGAGCATCCTGTCAGAATTACTGTAGACCTTACTCATGTTTAGTGATAAACATTGTCAAAGCAAGAAATGTGTGCGGGGCAGGAAAGGGTTTGTTGTGGGACTTTTAAAAAAGTCCTTGAACTCAATTCTAATCTCACACCTGTAAACATGAGCCTGCACTCTTTCATGCCTTCCTGACCTTATTTTTCCTGGGTGTGATTAATTTCATCCTGGTACCTGTGACTTTCATATTAGTAATGACTTCAGTGAGAGAATTGGGTTATGGAGTGTTATGAGATAGTTTGTAGAAGTTGGTTCAGGGTAGGTCTAGTTTCTACAGTTTTCACAAAAGGGTTAATTTCTTGGTGTGCTTTAAAAGCAACCTAAACAGCTGTATTAGTATCTGGAAATGTCCAAGGCCCCTGGTTGTGTCAAACCTTTAGGTAAAAACACATGACTGATCAGGTCACAGAGCAGTTATGCCACTCTAACCTTCTCTCTCTTGATATAAAAAAAGTATAAAAGACTGGGGATTCCTCCAGAAACTGTAGCTTCCCCTCCCACGTGTTTGTGGTCAACTCACTGACCCAGGCCCATGGTCAGCACAGAGCCATCTTTCTGTATGTGCATGAAATATGTTCACCCCATTATTGTTAAATGTGTGCATCTCTCCCACGTGTGACTGAGAGGCTCAGGCAGGACTATCCCTGCTGGCCCAATGAGCAGATGCTAAGTTTGGGAGTATTGACCCCGTAGGAGCATACTCAATAGGGAAGAACAGCTCCAACAGTCTCCTTCATCAGTTTTATTTTGAGTCAGATTTAGGAGA
The DNA here is from genome assembly GCA_027257055.1 of Cephalopachus bancanus. Taxonomy (NCBI): domain Eukaryota; kingdom Metazoa; phylum Chordata; class Mammalia; order Primates; family Tarsiidae; genus Cephalopachus; species Cephalopachus bancanus. The sequence continues at coordinate 731,104 of JAPVLO010000758.1, forward strand.
AACCATATAAGGAGGATCAGGTGTGTAGGAAGAGAACCATGAAACAGGAATGAACAACAAACACTGGACTAGAGAAAAACAGAAACTTTAAAAACTGATTGGGAAGTTATTTTGGAGGTGAAAAATAGCAAACTGTGTTAACACAACCATAAAATAATTTCATCAAAACAAGACCCAGATGAAATAGTAAATTTGAAATTGAAACAGAATATTCAGTACATTTTACAGAATACATAAGAGAGAGACCAGAAATGTAAAAATAGATAATATGAGTGTAAAAATAATATAAAATGCAAAATAGATAATAGTTAATATACACAGGAAACAGAGTGAGAAGAGTAAACAGATATCACTGTATTGCAGTCTCCAAAGGAAAGAAATAATGATTATGTCACTCAATACTTGAAATGAATGATTGGAATTTTTATAGAAATGAAGAAAATGCATGAATTTAAGATTTATTAATTAGTGCTAAAATACATATCTTGACTATGGTAAAGTAAATCCTGTCTAGAATAAGCAAAAACAATAAAAAACGACTACAGAAAACACAAAGGATTATCCAGTAAAAATGAAGCTTATTGGGACTGTAATTCCCAAGAATGTAAGGTAATGTCAAAAGTCCCTGGAGAAATATCAACGTATTAATTGTGATTAGAGAATTCTGCACTATACCTAATGACTAAGGGGAAAAATGAAAGTGTCCGCAGGGGACAAAAGCTTAGAACATAAGGAGATTTAAGCATCTCTGACCTGTCCGGACTCATGTTTCACACACTACATCCATAATATCAGGTTATGTATTTCTGAGTGAAATGAAGGGCATGCGGGGGGGAAGTTATGTGTGTGTGTGTGTGTGTGTGTGTGTGTGTGTGTGTGTGTGTGTGTGTGTTTCCATATAGTACGCACATTCTTTTTTAAAAATTTTACATTATTTTAAAGATGTGGGGTACAATTCAGGTTAGGTTTACAAATGTCCATTATGCAGGTACCCTTGTTGATGAGTTGTACCCCTCCCTCCTCTGGCAGTTATGCAATCCAGCTTGGATGGGCAGCATGGTTGGTTCCATGGATTTGTTATTGTCAACAGAGCTGCAACAGACATGCATGTGCAGGTAGGGAAAGATATCTTTAATACCAAAATTTTTCATTTTCTCCCTCATAAGTTAGATCTTTTTCTTACAAAGTACTGTTATGAGAGCAAGGGTGAGAGCCAGAGAGTCAGGGGAGTTGGGAGAGAGAGAGAAGTTGTGATGCTTCTTAAAGCTCTTCCTTGGCTAACAGTGGCTTTTAGTTTACTCATTACTTCATATTTTTATGTTTTCAGTGCTCTCTCTCTCTCTATATATATACATATATATACACATATATATACACATACATATATATATATATACATACATATATATATACATACACATGTATACAAATTATGGTATCAAAAATCCACACAACATAAAACCATCTTAACTATTTTTTTTTAGTTGGAGTCTCACTCTTGTCACCCAGGCTGGAGTGCAGTGGCATGCTCATGGCCACAGCAGCCTAGACCTGCTGGGCTCAGGTGAGTTTTCCACCTAAGCCTTTCAAGTAGCTGGAACTACAGATGCACGCTATCATGCCTGGCTAGTTTTTTTTTGTAATTTATTGTAGAGATGAGGTCTCACCAAGTTGTCTTGGCTGGTCTTGAACCCCTGGAATCAGTCAGTCCTCTTGCCTCAGTCTCCCAAAGTACTGGCATTACAGGCTGAGACACTGCTCGACCAACTATTTTTAATTGTGTAGTTCTTTAGTGTGAAGTGCATTCACATTGTTATGCAGCAATCATCAACATGCATTTCCAATATTTATCTTCTTTCTCAACTGAAACTCTATATTGATTAAACATGAGTACCCAATTTCCATTTTCCCATATCTTGGTAACTGATATTTTATTTTATGTTTCTATGAGATTAACTGATGTCAAAGATATCTAATATATGTGGGAAGCCCCAAAAAACCATAAGTTACATTTTGGAGGGTGGACCCCTAGGAGTGCAAGCTCTTCTGCAAGATAAGTGTTCTAGGAACCCATCAGTATCCGTGGATCAGCTAGCATCGGTGTGAGAGGTTGTGTTCTGAAAAAAACATCCTGAGTTGTGGCAAACTGGTGACTGGTTCTTCCACCATGACAATGGCACTTATACCAAGCTGAGTGTTCAGCAGTTTTTGACTAAAAACGATTGACCCTGTGTCCCCCTCCCTATTCACCCAACCCCCTCCCTATTCACCCAATCCTTTGGTTTTCTCAGATGAAAAAGTGTCTTGATAGGTGTATTGCATCAAATGGAGGTTACTTTGAAGGTGACTGAAGTTTTAAAATGCAAGAATAAATATACAATTTTTTATAAATACATTCCAGGTATTTTGGGGATCTCATCTTGTAGTAGAATTGTTCAATGTTTGTCCCTTGTGACTGACTTATTTCACTTAGCCACCAAGCTTAATCCACATGTGTGAGAGAATCAAATCCATTTCTTTTGTTTTTAATTATTTTAAATTTTTGATCAATGTACATAACATTCAAAGAAAGAAAGAGTTGAGTTTTTCTCTAACTAGGTAGCTGACAACTAACATATTAGTGCCCATTCTAGATGCTATAATTCAAGAGCCATGCCAAAGTAGAGAGTATCAAAGGAAGATAACAGGATGGGACTGTCAAAGGGCATGTTAATCCCAAAAGATGTACTAATGTACCATAATAATTACTACCAAAATTTCAAGGTGTGTTTTTCCAAATTAGAAAACACAGTCTCTGTTTCTTTAGAAAACACAAATGACACTAAAAGGAGGAAGGTTCAAATACAGATATTTCAGTTATGAGGTCTGACAATTAAGTTTGCGAAGTCATCCTAGAAAAAGTGCTGCGTACTCCAATACTGAATATCACTATGGTCACCCGCCCTGCAAATCTGTGCACCAATGTCAGCACCTAGTCTGCCCATCAAAGTAATTATGGAATTCTTTTTTTGGAATGTTTTTGTATTGCCCTTGATGTCTTGATTGTCACCAAATGTCTTCCTTTCATTATGTTCTTTATCCTTGAGTAAGAAAAAAAGTCACTGGGGCCAGATCAGGTGATTAGGGCCAATGTTCTAACACAATGCCACCAATGTAAGCACACAGTGGCACGTTTGTGAATTTAATGGTCAGAACTCAACGAATAATGACAGAAACTCGAATGGCCATTCCAGGAGGAGTTCCAAAATTGCTTTGATGGGTTGACCAGGTGCTGGCATTGGTGCATAGCTTCCCAAGGGGAGAACTTCGAAGGTGACCGTTGTGATTTTCAGCAATGAGGTATGGAGTACTTTTCCAGGATAGTTGCAAATCTAAATGTCCGACCTTGTAGGTTATGCTTGCTACCCCTTCAGGGGATGACAAAGGTTTTGGTGCCAGGTTATTCCTCCTGTGATGCCCATGCCCTGGGCCTCTGCAGTCCCTCTCTCTCCCTCTGCAGTAGCTCACCAAGTTCCTCCTGGCTTGCTATTCACACCATGGCCTGTCCCAATACTTCGCTTCCCCCACTGGCCCCACCTGAGATTGTGGGTGGACTCTGACATGCAATGCATCCCTCTTCCTGCATCCCTCTTCCTTTTTATTTTTCTGTCTCTCTGTCCACAGCAGGTAGACCTGGGAGTTCCTGAGCAGATCTGTCCGGGGGCAGGACAGAAGCTTTGGGCTCCTCCCTCTTCCATGTTTTCCACAGCCTCATAACTAACAGCGTGATGGTGGAGACACGTCTTTCCCTGGTGGCCACCCCTCCTCTAACATGCATACCTTGTTCTGGGCTGCAGCTCATTCGCTGCTTTCTGGGCACTGCCTGTAGAGAGGACAGCCTCTTACTTGCTAAGTTCTGGGCTTCCTTGAGGACTGTTTGCAGTTGCAAATCCACCTCCATACATTTCCTTGCTTAGTTTTGATCTTGGGTCACTCAGCATGAAGTGTTATGTCTGTTGTGGGTATTTTGTGAATCACCTTTGTTAATGTAGAACTGTTAGCTTCTTTTCCTAGTTTAGTAACACTATCATAAATGAATGCTAAAATTTTCATCTAATCCTTTCTTTTTACTACCTATATTGAAATATTTATATGATTTAAAAATTTTTTTTTTTTTGAGTTGGAGTCTCACTCTGTCGCCCAGACTGGAGTGCAGTGGCCGCTTTCGGCCACCGCAGCCTCGACCTGCTGGGCTCAGGCGATCCTTCCGCCTCAGCCTTCCGAGTAGCCGGAATTACAGGCATGCGCTACCACGCCCGGCTAATTTTTTGATTTATTGTAGAGATGAGGTCTCGCTGCCCAGGCGGGTCTCAAACCCATGGGCTTATGGTGAATTATCCTGATTGATTTGCTATTTTGAATGAATCTTTCATTCCTGGAATAAACCATATTTAGAAAACACACACATGCACATGTACACACACATACACACAATGCCTTCTGGTTAATTGTCTCTGCTGGGGCTTTCAGGGCCCCTCAGTACTCCGTAGGAGGACAATAAGCATAGAGCAAGTGGATCTCAGAGCCCCACGTAAGACCTTGTAGCCACCTCAAGATAACACAGTTGGTTTCTTTTTCCTTCCCCATTTATTTGAAATCCTGTTGACTCCACCAATTGTTTTGTGTGAGAGCGTGTGTGTGTGTATTATATTTAAGTTTTTGTAGGGTATGATCAGATTAACAAATGGAAAAATCAAATGTATAGGTTATGAATATACACACACACACACAAGCATTTCATTAAACATTTTTGTTATTAAAATACAAATGGAAAGTCACATAAACAAATGTATACAAGAATGAATTATTTGAAGTCAGATAGGCTTATAGCCACCTCCCAGGTCAGGAGCTCGAGCCTTGCCTGCCACACAGAGGCTGTTCAAGGCTTCCTCCCAGTTACAAACGTTCCAAGAGGAAGCACGTCTTGACCTACTGTTCATCTTTAATATTTTATTTCTTTTTACTCTTTTTTTATTTGATATGTGTTTTAAGTTTCTTTTAATCTCTACCTTCTTCCTCCAATTCTCTTGCTTCCCTTTCCAAAATATTTGTTGATGAACTTGGATTATCTACCCTATAGAGTTTGGGAAGTTTGGGTTTTGCTGATTCCATCCACGTGGGGAAATTTACCATATTTCTCTGGCATCTGTATTGTATTTCCCAAGGATTGGTAATCGGCTCTAGAGGCCTGAGGGATTCCAGTTTGTTGATGTAGGCAACACTGCTCATTAGGTGGTGGTGAATACTTCACCAGGAGGCTCCTCATGCCTCATTTTCTCTCCTTTGTGATGCTAGCAGCCTTGCTGTTCAATTCTTAGATTTGTGCATTGGGGTTGTGGGTGGTGATATTTTAGTTCTTATTTTGTCTTTGTTACCTAGAATATTTTTCTAAAGAGAAACTTGACCTTATCCACGTTACCTTTTAGTATAGTTTGTAGACAAAAGGTAGGATAAATTCAGTTTATTTATCAATTTTCAAAACAGACTTGGTTCCCTGGCACCCTTCAAAGATGACTGTTAAGTTATTTTAAAGTATAATGAACTTATGGAAACATTTTTAATAGACAAATAGTATATTTATGGGATACAAAGTGATGCTTTAATCTATGTATACCTTATAAAAAGATCCACTTTAGCTAATTAACCTAATGATCACCTCAACGACTTGTTTTCTTGTGGTGAGTACCACAGATATCTATTTTTTTTTTTTGAGTTGGAGTCTCACTCTGTCGCCCAGACTGGAGTGCAGTGGCTGCTCCCAGCCACCGCAGCCTTGACCTGCTGGGCTCTGGCGATCCTTCCGCCTCAGTCTTCCAAGTAGCCGGAATTACAGGCATGCGCTACTATGCCCAGCTGATTTTTTGATTTATTGTAGAGATGAGGTCTCGCAGCCCAGGCGGGTCTCGAACCCACAGGCTCAGGCAATCCACTCATCTCAGCCTCCCAAAGGTGCGGGATTACAGGCTGAGCCACCAAACCCGGCTCAGATATCTATTTTTAAGGCAGTTTTGGAATATGCAATATTTTCCAGTCTGGGCAATATAGTGAGGCCTCGTCTCCACAAAAAATTTTAAAAACAGGCCAGGCATGGTGACACACACCTATAGTGCCTTCTACTCGGCACTTTTTTTTTCCTTTGAGTCAGAGTCTCATTTCATTCCTGTGGCCGGAGTGCAGTGGCATCATCATAGGTCAGGTGATCCTTCTGCCTCAACCTCCTGAGTAACTGGAACTACAGGCACTTGCCACCATGACCAGCTAGCTTTTAATCTTTTTTTTTTTTTAGTAGAGGCTAAGTCTCACTATGTGACCCAGACTGGTCTCAAACTCCTGGGCTCAAGTGATGCTCCAGTGCTGGCCTCCCAAGTACAGGGATGACAAGTGTGAAGTACCAGGTCTGGCTTGTATTTTTTGTTTTGTTTTGTTTTGTTTTACAGGAAAAGGTGCTACCCAAGAGAGATGTATTAATATTCTGTTGTATTTACATTTTAATAAAGCTAACCAAGGTGAATTACCACTGGGGTAGAAAGCACATCATTCTACATTTGTAATCCATTGGTTTCTGCTAACACATTGTAAGAACAATAGTACATACAGTATGTCAGGGATCATCCGAAAAGTTCCAAGCTACTTTTTCCTTTGCTCCTAAATACGAAATTCTCTTTCTACTCTCAGTGTTCAGCCTAATCATCAGAAGATATAAGAAAAACAAAGTAGAAATTTTAATCATACAAAAAGTGCCAAGAATTTCATTTTTGTAATTAAGCTGTGTTTGTATGCTAATCCTTTCTATTTCATACAGTGCCAACAGCTTTTAGAATCCCTTAGTTACAAGTCATGGAACAGTAAGATCCTGTAAAATTTTGAATACAGAGTGTTAAACATTATGTTTATTTACCATTAAGTACGTATTTTTGACCACACCTTACATGCATTTTGTACTATGGTGTTGCTCTCATGTGTTCAAACAGTGCACATGAATACATGTCTAGATTAAATTTAACAGCAAATATGGATGATATGCAGAAATTCAGTCATAACAGAGGTTTTAACTTTGTAGAAAACCTCTTCAAAATGGCCAGCATTATATACGTTACAATAAAGGACTGAATTCCAAATTCATTTAGTGATGGCGGATGAATCAAGCAAGAGTGCCTCCTACTGACTACAGTGATATGGTTCATGCTACTTAAAATGCTTACAAACAATAGATAAGCCATTAGGAATACATCACAGACTTGACTGCAAGAGCTTTTTCAAACATTAACCACTGATGATGCGATGATGACAGAATTCTGCGTTAACTATTAACATTTCACACTTAGGAACAGCTAGAGAGAAAGGATCTCTCAAGGGTACTTTACTTTTTTAAAGCAGGGGATTATTCCTCTGTGTTCCGCATCTTGATTCACTTCCTGCAGTATTCTCTTGCTCTTGAGAGAGAATTCATAAATGCATGGAGGCCTTTGGCAGAAAACATCTGTAGTAAAGAAAGACAATTCTGATACTGGGGACATTTGAGAACGTTTCTGGCGTCTTCTGGACTTTTGCATCATTGATAAATCCTCCCTGAAACAGGAGAAAGCCTCAAACCAGGAACACCCACCAGAGCTAGTACTGACCATCAAGTATCAGGGAAATAGTCAGAAAATCTGAAAATCAGGATGCACTTAATTCGAGAGAGACTACATCCTGAGATGGTCAAACACCTTCCTGCAGCTGAGATGGACAGGCAGAAAGGCAGGAAAATCCCATGCAGTGAAGGAGGCATGCCATGAACACGTGAACATGGAAATCACCTCCTTTCCTCTCCTCAGCTGGACAGCATCATCAGAATCATCAGGACCCACAAAATCCTCATCTCTTTCAGGAGCCAAAGGGCTAGGAGCTTCAGCCATTTCTCTGATGAGAGGTCTCATCCCAACTGGGTGGTCCCATTGTAAGATGAGGGTTTTGGAAATTGGACTCATGCTTGAAGTCAAAATCTGCTGCCTTCTCTTCGGTGATGGTGCGGGAAAGTGGGAGACGTCCCGTTCAGCTGCTTCAGTTCCCCATACTGTTTTTCATGCTGGAACTGAAGAGATCAGCTGCCTCAGGCCGGCCCGGCCGCCCTCAGCGCCCTGAATGCCAAGGCCAGGGTGCAGCTACAGCAGGAAGGGAACAAGGGCCGGCTAAGGGCGCACGCTAAACACTGGGTGGCCGAAGGCCGGGAAGGCCAGCCAGGGAGGAGACTGGTTCAGGTCTCCATGGCAGTTGCCGCTTGCGGAGACACTCTCCTCTGGATGGAAGAGCCACTGCCACTGAAGCTCTGATGCGGCCTCAGGAGAGGAGGTGGGACAAGCTGACGATGCCACGCCCCGACCGGCCTGTGCATCAATCTGCAGTTGGCAAAGCTTTGTTTATTCTCTGTTTCAGGACAATTAAAATGTCTCCTTTTCGTTCTTTCGTTTGTTTCAGTTTTCTTCCTTGGGGACTCCTATGTGTATGTCTTCTGTATTTGTTAATCTCTCGAGAGTTCTTTTCTCTATTTCTTACTGATCAACAGTTCCTCCTTTCTATTGTCTCTCTCTCTTAAGGCATTATTGTGTTTATTCACTGGGCATGATCTTTGTAGCTTACTCTTCTTTTCTGAAATTATTTTAAATTCTTTCCTCAGTTTGAACACCTCATTGTGAGGTACTGTTTGTGTTCTCATTGGTTTTGCGGACACATCTTTCTAGGATCCTTTTGTTGTCTGTAGGGATGGTTTTTACTCCTCATGCATTTTTTTCTTACAGTAACTTTGGAATTTAACCGAGATTATCTTCTGTTATTCATTTTTACACAAAATTAAACTTTTCTGTTCTATAAGAAAAGAGACTTGGATCAGGGTAGCTTAGCTGTATTCTCTGGCCTCTCCCTCTCCTCTGGAGGACTGTGGAGAATTATAGTAGCTCACTAGGCTCCTGAGCTCTGATCTCCACCTTCCACCTGCTTTTATCTGAACTCTACTTTTTTTTTTAAGTTGGAGTCTCACTCTGTTGCCCAGACTGGAGTATAATGTTGCACTCACGGGTATTGGAGCCTTGACCTGCTGGGCTCAGGCAATCCTTCTGCTTCAGTCTTCCAGGCTGCTGGAACTCCATATGTGTGCCACCATGGCTAATTTCTTGATTTATTGGCGAGTCAAGGTCTCACCATGTTTCCCAAGCTGGTCTGGAACCGCTAGGCTCAGGCATTCCCTTGGCTCGGTCTCCCAAAGTGCTGGGATTACAGGCGTAAGCCACCACATCTGGCCTGAACCTTCCTCTTGATACCTGCTGTTCTTGTTCTTCTCAATTAGGGCTCCATTTCCCATAGTTTCTCCACAGTGTGAGGTTTTGAGAGTTTATAACCTGCATCAGCCCTTTCCTTCTTCATCACAGACACCACACACTTGCACACTAAGCGAGGAGCTAACTCTCTGGGTCTGGCTGCTGCTGTCCTCTGAGCTATCCCTGTGCTTATAGTGGGGTGAAGGGGCCATCACAGGCCCTGTGGCTTCCTTCTGCATAGACAATGCTCCAAATTCTTTTTGGTTGGTGGCTTCTTCCCAACCATTTGTATATTTGGGAATTTGTGGGGGGTCCTTGTATCTAGTTTTGTAATGCATGTAAGCCATGCTTTTTTCTATCTTAATAGCTGCATGTATGCATTTTGTAGGTGCCGTTGAGGAAGACACAGGGAGAGTATGAAACTGCCAGAGTTCCTACTACTGATATTATCTAATATTTTATTTAATATTTGTTATAATAGCTAATATATTATAAAACTTGAATATAATATATTTTATAAGTTGATTATCTTAATGAATTCCATATTTACCATGAACTCTGTGAGAGACCAATTGCCATATCCACTGCTTTGTACCAGCATTAAACCAGCTGCCTGCAGTCAGTCTATTTTCTTTACTTCATCTCATTAATTTTTCAGAGAAAATCTGTTTGTTAACACAAGATTGACTCCTTCAGGGTCTGCTACTGATGGCCTCATCAGCAATGTCCCTTTAGGGGATGTGGTTTCTCCATTCAACTTTCATGTCACACAAATCAGGGGAAAGCTCTATGATTGTCATCTGAGGGATGTGTACATTGTCTTGAAATCTGAGACTGGGCATTTAAAAGACAGCTTCATTAATTGATTCTATTGGGATGTAAAAAAATAATCTAGAAACTCACGTGTCTTATTTGTTCTTCTTCTCGTTTTTTTTTCTTTTTTCCCCTTCTTTCCCCCTTCCCTTCACCACCTCAGGCCCCAGGTAAAGAGAGAATTGGGTCACCTAAACTTCAAACAGGTCAGGTGCAGTGGCTCATGCCTATAATCCCAGCATTTGGAGAGGCTGAGGAGAGAGGATTGCCAGAGCCCAGGAGTTTGAGCCCAGGCAACTTAGCAAGACCTCATCTCTACAATAAATCAAGAAAAATTAGCCAGGTGTGTTGGTGCATGCTTCTAATTCCAGTTACGTGGAAGGCTGAGGTGGAAGGACCACCTGAGTCCAGCAGATCAAGGCTGCCGTGGCTGTGAGCACGCCACTGTACTCCATCCTGGGCAACAGAGTGTGAGACTCTGACTCAAAATAATAACAAACAAACAAAAAACCAGAAACTTTCTCTAGACAAGATTGATAGAATCTTTGATTTGAAGTTTTAGCCAAGAGAAAGGTTCTTTTAAGAAAGCCCCTTTGGACTTAGTCACATATATATGTTCTTTGAAAGTGTTTCCAGGGAAACTGGACCTTTTAAATTTTGTGCTGGGAAATTTAAAGAAACACCTTTTCAGTTCTTCTCAAGAAACTGTTGAAATTGTTGAGAGATCTGCTTACACATCTTACCTTTTCTTTCCTGTAAGTCTTATCTGGGTTTCATTTTCTTTTGCTCAAAGCCAAAGTACCTTGTGGTCCCCTTCGGGGAAGCAGAGAGGGAGGGAAAAACCAATAAGTCTCATCTTGACACACTCAACAGGCCAAAAGAGCTAGTTCCATAGACTGTAGGGCCTCTTTTTAGAAGGAAATCGCTGGAGAGAGTCAGGATGTGAAGTGCTAACAGCAGCAAAAACCCATTTGTGGAGTGTTGCTCTCTCTTGTCAAAGCAGTGTCCTGGGTCTCTCCCAGAGCTACAATGGACTGGTTAAACATCTGGTGAATTGTGTGTCTCAACCCCTGAACAAGGACTGCGGCTATGGGGGGTGGGAGGCATGTGGCAACACACTTTTCACATGCATGGAACTTACTTATGTAGCAAATCATCACAGCATCCCACAACTCTAAAATTAGATAAAAATAAATAAAATTTTAGATAGATTATAGTGGGAAAAATAAGATGAAACTGCAATTTCATTAGAAAAGGAGTGTGGTTTGCCCCCACCCTGGGGAGCTAGGACAGTTTAAGATGCCCTATAACCTATGAGAAGCATTTGTGAATCTAAATGCAACAGTGCCATGAAAGAAATCTTCCTTGTGTTTTTTCCCCTAAGAGATGGAAGAAGATCCTCTGGTCAAATTTTTTGTGTCTCCCTCCTTTCAGATTGTACTCTTCTTGGTATACAGCTCAAGAAAGAACTTTTTCTGAATGTTTGCTTTTCCAGGCAGCCCATGGCTTTGATTTTGTTTCTGGATGTTTTCAGTTTGCTCTAAATAGGAGGGTTCCAAGTCTAGTATGTGCCAGCTGCCAGCTATTTCCTGCTTCGAACATTGGGTAACACAGTGAGTTCCTAATATTATAAAACACATTTGTGACTTAAAAACCCACAGCTTGTACCTCTGAAGCCTGGTGGTGCAAAAGCAGAGGTGCTGGCTGTTTCTGCTGAGAGTGTGTTCTCCTAGAGTTGGGTTTGTTAGTCTACAGAGACCTTCTCTTGACATTTAGAAAACATCATAATGTTGGCTATCTAATGACATTGTCATATGTTGAAATAATATTTAAACAGTTCAGCTTTTGCCTCAGAAAAGTGGAAAAGAGCCCTTTTGAAGGAGACAGAAGAACCAAAAGGGGGGTAGTCATCCAAATTCTCGTGATAATTGGAGGAAAGAGAAGAGGAAGTCCTGAGTGGGTCAGTGCAAGATGGATGCCCAACAGACAGGGTCTCTCCTCACATATGACGTGCATCTGATTTATTCATGGCAGTTGATTGCATAAGTGTGAGCAGCCACATGTTTTACAAAACATTCAAAGGTCAGCTGATCTGGCAGCCCAGTTGGTTTGGGCAGCCTCCCAGACTCCACTTTGAGATCTTCAGCAATTCCAGGCCCTTTGAGACCCTCTGAAGTTCGGGTCAGGCCAGAAGGCATGCAATTGATATATGCAATTGAAGTCAGACCCTGGCCAGATGCACATGAATGTTAGACTGTGTTGTGGGAAACATCTGCCTCATCGCCCTCAGGCAGAAGGTATGGCTGGCAATTAGTCATACTCTGTACTTACTGTCTACACTAGCTTGATTCTCCAACCCAGCACCCGTGCACATGTGCACACACATCCCCGTCTTTCTCAGTGCAATTACTTGTGTCCACTGTAACCTCAAAGCACCTCTTTGCTTCAAGGGGCCAGCAGAGGTTCTGTCTCTAAGGCACATTTGTTCCACCTTTCTAGATCTTGAGATTTAGAATCTATTTCTGGCTCTTTACCTTCCCCAGTGAACTTGACTTTTTCCAGACTTAGCCAAGGTTCTTTTTTCTTTTTTTGAGTTGGAGTCTCACTCTATTGCCCAGACTGGAGTGCAGTGGCCGCTCCCGGCCCCCGCAGCCTCGACCTGCTGGACTCCAGCGATCCTTCCGCCTCAGGCTTCCGAGTAGCCAGAATTGCAGGCGCGCGCTAGCATGCCCGGCTAAGCCAAGGCTCTTTCTGCCTCATTATTAACACATAATCGGTTTTGGCCACTCTCCTTTGTGAGTTCACCTTTCAGAGCTTCCAAATTCACAGTTGCAGAAGACAAGTTTAGCTAGTGGGGCTGTGATTACCCAGCACATTTCTGATGGGGAAAGAAGGTAACATTAATTGGTATTTACTGTGTGCTGGTGGGAATCCAGCCAGCCAGCTCAATGATCCCATTTAATCCAGCCAACATGCCCATAGGTAGATGAGCCTGAGGCACAGTCTCTGATGTTACGTGTGTCTTACCCAAGGGCCCTAGGGGCAGCTGAGACCTGAGTAAAGAAAATCTTTGCTCACACAGTTGATTTTCACGTGGGCTTTGATAAAGCTCTTTAGGTGTCAAGAAAGTCTCAAGCAGAAGAAACTCATGTTGGTTTTTCCCTCTACCAGCCAACAGATCAAAAGGAAACCTTTTCTATCTATCCAGATAGATATCTATCCAGCTTGAGTGCTGTCAATTTTTTTCCTTCCATTTTTTTTCTTTTTCTTTTCTTTTTTTTTTTTTTTTTTTTTTGAGTCCAGGTCTCACTCTGTCACCTAGACTGGAGTGAGGTGTCTTGATCCCAACTCACCACAGCCTTGAACTCCTGGGCTCAAGTGATCCTCTCACCTCAGTCTCCTGAGTAGCTGGGAATACAGGTGAGTGCCACCATACCCAGCCAATTTTTTTGTAGAGACAAGGTCTCACTATATTGCCCAGGCTGCTCTCAAACTCCTTGCTTCAAGTGATCTGCCTGCCTTGGCCTCTCCAAGTGTTGGTATTATAGGCGTGAGCCACTGCACCTGCCTCCTGTCCATTTCTCATTGACCTCTTTGACTACTGTTACTTCCTGTCATTTCCTTGATCATCTGTCATCTACTTTGGTGCTCCCATCAAATTGCCCTCTCTCACAGTGGGTTTTCCAGGAAGCAGATGCCAAGTCAGAGTTAAAAGAGTGAAATGTTTGTTGGGATAACACCTGTGGAAGGAAGAGGCAGGACATAGGACTGGGAAGGGGGAGTGGCATGCCGTGATACAGGCCTGACAAAGTGTCAGCCCAATAACAGCTCTGGAGTGAGAAGGTCAGAGAAGGTCAGGCCTGGTTTTCCCATCTTCCCCAACCATTGGCCGTAAATCATTCCAGAAGAGCTTGACCTTGACATGAAATCATTCCAGAAGAGCGTGGCCTTAACCCTGATGAAGCTCATAGCTGGAGGTCATGAGCAAACCACACCAGCCGCCCGATGGACAGCAAGTTTTTACTTGAAGGAGGATCTGAGTGGTGCCTGTGTCATGGCATAGTGCAGGTATTTGCCAGCCCCTACCTTATTCTAACTTCTGTCAGCTCCTCTCCCCTGATAACACATTATCTTCCACAAGATTCTGCAGGAACTATGAAGACAGTCTTAAGCTGCTTCTTGCTTACAGGTGTGTGCAGACTACAGATAACCAAGGACAGCTCCCTGTAAAGGAAGAGGTCTCCAGCACATGGTACTGCTTCAGAAGGGGTGACCTGGAGTGGGGACATAGTGGGGGACACAGGAAGGGAGCCAAGGTGACTGATCACCAAGGTGCCCTTAAGATGAGAGGACAAGCTTGGAAGGAGGGCATGTATTGTGTCTGCCATTTGCTTGCCCATGGCTGGACTGGCAGCCAAGTTGGTTTCTTAGTCCCCTAATTCTAGGTAATCTGAGTTAGTGTTGTCTCCGTTTTTCTAGAATGCTTGGGAACTCACTCAAGCTTATAACTGAGAGATGGAATGGGGCAGTTTGCCGCTTCCCCCCACACTCTGAGAAACCACTTCACCTCCTCCCTGCCACGTGGGCTTGCCTGAAAATACTTCTTGTTTTCCCTAAGGTCTTCTTTCATGGGTGCAGGGCATATTTTGGGTGTTACCATATCATTAAAGTATAATCATTTATGATGTGGATGTGGGGAGAGTCCTGGTTGAATATTTTGAAGTTGTAGCCCTTTGTCTGTATCCAAACCTGTTCATCATGAGCAACGTTAGGAGGAGTCTTTGTAAGCAGTGAATCTCAAGGTCATTGTCAGGTTTGTTTGGAATCAGACTGTGAAGAGTTAAATCCCCAGTTCTACTCTTACAGCTCTGTGACCTTGGGCAAGTTTATCTTTCTAAGGCTCAGTTTTCTCATCTCTGAATGACAGATCATAAATTCCACCTTGATGGAGTTATTTTAGATTGAAATGAGGTGATATATATGTGCAGTATGTACATAAAATGTATACAGCATAAATAGAGAAGGTCAAAAAATTTACACACATTTTTTTTAAATTTCATTTTATTTTTTAAATTGACATATAATAATTGTACATATTCATGGGGCAGAGAGTGATGTTTCCATGCATATACGATATAGTGTAATTAGAATACCCATAGTTTCAAATATTTATCATTTCTTTTTACGAGAAATATTCAGTATCACCTTTTTAGCTATTTGAAGCTATATAGTTTATTATAATTAACCATACACATCCTACAGTGGTAAAGAACACTGGAGCTAATTCCTTCTTTCTAGCTGTAATGTTTTATCATTTAACAAATATGTCATTATTCCTCTCCCCTCCATCCTTCCTAGTCTCTAGTATCCTCTCTTCTACTTTTTACTTCTATGAGATCAACTTTTTTTATAATCAATACTTTTTATTATGATATTGTGGGGTACAGTTAAGGGTTAGGTATACAAATATGTTTCATTCAGGCACCCTTGTTGATAAGAGGTGTCTCCCTGTCCCAGACAGATGTTTACTACCATTAATGCCATCTCCCTTCCCCTCCCCCCATAGTTTCCCACCCTGTCGGTCATTTTCTTACGGTAATACGTTGGACTATCTAGGTCCACTATATGAGTGATAACATGTGATACTCAGATCTTTGTTTCTGTGAGAGGTCACTCAGTATTATAGACTCTAGTTCCATCCAGGTTGCTGCGAAATTCATGATTTTGTTCTTTTTTATGGCTGCATAGTATTCCATCGTGTATATGTACCACATTTTTTAATCCAGTCCTCTTTTGATGGACAGCATGGTTGGTTCCAGATTCTTGCTATTGCGAACAATGCTGCGATAAACATTCGTGTGCAGGTATCTTTTTGATAGAGTGATTTGAGTTCTTCAGGGTATATTTCCAGTAGGGGGGTTGCAGGGTCATGTGGGAGGTTGATATTTAGAGCTATTAGGAATTGCCACACTGCTTTCCACAGAGGTTGCACTAGTTTACACTCCCACCAACAGTGTAGAAGAGTTCCCTTTTCGCCACACCCTCTCCAGCAACTGTTATTTTTTGAGTTATTGATAACTCCATTATGACTGGAGTTAGGTGGTATCTCAGTATGGTTTTGACTTGCATCTCCCTGATGATTAGTGAGGTTGAGCATTTCTTCATGTGTCTGTTGGCTGCTCGGATGTATTCCTTTGTGAAGTGTCTGTTCATATCTTTTGCCCATTTTATAATGGGGTTGTTTGCTTTTTTTCTTTTCAGCATGTTTAAGTTCCTTGTAAATCTAAGGTGTTACGCCTTTGTCAGATCTGGAGTTGGCAAATACTTTTTCCCAGTCTGTAGGCTGTCTCCCTGCTCTCTTGATGGTTTCTTTGGCTTTGCAGAAGATTGTCGGTTTAATGAGGTTCCACTTGTCTATCTTATCTCTTATGGCCTGTGGGTTTTGGGTTTTTCTCAGGAATTGGATGCCAGTTCCAATTTCCATGACAGTATGTCCTTCATTTTCTAAGGTTCTTATGGTTTGGGGTTTTACATTTAGGTCTCTGATCCATTTGGAGTTAATTGTTCTGTATGGGGATAGATAGGGATCTTGTTTCAATCTTCTGCATGTGGTCAGCCAGTTTTCCCAGCACCATTTACTGAATAGGTTCTCCTCTCCCCAGTGGTAGGTGGTGGAGGCTTTGTCAAAGATAAGTTGTTTGAGAAATTGAGGTTTTGCTTCTGAAATCTCAATTCTATTCCATTGATCTATATGCCTGTTCCTATACCAATACCAAGCTGTTTTGATGATTGTAGCTTTATAGTAAAGTTTGAAGTCTGGTAATGTGATACTGCCTGCTTTGGTTTTTTTTTTTTTTTTTTTTTTTTTGCTGATGATTATTCTGGCTATTCCTGGTCATTTGTGTTTCCATATGAATTCCTGTGTTGTTTTTCCTGTCTGAGAAAAATGTTGCTGGTAATTTGAGGGGTATTGCATTGAATCTGTAGATTGCCTTGGGTAAGATGAACATCTTCACAATGTTGATTCTTCCAATTCATGAGCATGGGATATTTTCAACTTGTTTGTGCCATCTTTGATTTCTTTGAGCAGCGTTTTGTAGTTTTCATTGTAAAGTACTTTCACATCTCTGGTTAGGAAGATGACAAGGTATTTCATTTTTTTGTGGCTATTATGAATGGAATTGTGCTTTTTATTTAGGTTTCTGTTTGTTTATTATTGGTATAAAGAAATGTGATTGTCTTTTGCACATTTATTTTACATCCTGAGACTTTGCCAATGGCCTTTATCAGTGCAAGGAGGTTTTTGACAGATTCTCTTGGGTTTACACAATCATGTCATCTGCAAAGAGAGATAACTTGATTTTCTTTTTTCCTATTTGGATACCCTTGATTGCCTTCTTTTCTCTGATTGCTCTAGCCAGGAATTCCAATACTATATTGAACAGGAGGGGTGAGAGTGGGCATCCTTGTCTTGTTCCAGTTTTCAGGGGAAATGGTTCCAATTTTTGTCCACTTAGGAGTATGCTGGCTGTGGGTTTCTCATAGATGGTTTTGCTATTTTGAGGTATATTCCCCGTATGCCTAGATGTTCAAGGGTTTTTATCAAGAAGCAGTGCTAGATTTTATCAAAAGCTTTTTCTGCATCTAATGATATAATCATGTGGTTTTTGTTTTGAGATCTGTTTATATATTTAATTACATTTATGGTTTACAAATGTTGAACTAGCCTTGCATCCTAGGGATGAAGCCTACTTGGTCATGATTGCGGGGAGCCAGCCTCTGCAGAGATTTAGGGGGTCCCTTGGGAGATGTGTTGGTGTCGGCAATTATTTTGAAGAGATAAAGGGAAAGAAAAAAAAGGGGGGAGAAAGAAAGAGACTGAACTCTGTCTAGTGCAGAAGCCGATTCTGAAGGATAGATATTAAAAGAAAAAGAAAGAAAGAAAATGGACAACTGTTCAATGGATTGAGAAGAAGCCGTTTATTGGAAGTTACAGCAGGTATTTATCCCCAAATTTTACACAGACAGTCTTACAAGTCTTTCACATGAACACAAAGCCAGGTGGGTGAGGGGCATCCCCCACCCACCAGGTGTTTCCTCAGGCATGAGGAAGGACAATCCCAATTAAATCACAAGACATTTACATGAACACAAAGTCAGGTGGGTGAGGGGCGTCCCCTACCCACCAGATGTTTCCTCAAGCATGAGGAAGGACAATCCCAAAATTATCTCACTGTTCCTCATGCTTGTTTAATATTCCTCAAAAGCAATGCAACAATTTCTAACATCATAATATTCCAATGATCAATAACTTTTAAAACTTATGCATACACAACACCTAACGACTAACTTAAAACTTAATTCCTTTCTATTTTACACTAATTCTGCCTACACTATAGAAACTCTTAATTATAGCCCAACCCAGTTCCTAAGGAATATGGCCCACTCAAAAGATCACGCTTGGCCATTCTAGGAACAATTGATTATAATGTCTTAACAAAATGACTTTCTAAAATCCTATATAGCTATCTTAATTTCTATAAAAGTTTCCAATTCCTAATCCTAACATATAAAGCTGATCATTAGCAATAAAGCTTCTAAAATTAAAACTCAAATATAAACTGTAAATTGTATTAAAGCCAAAACTGCAAATGTAGAAAATGGAAACAATGAAATTTCTAAAGTTATCTGTATCCTTATTAAACCTCAAAATACCATGTTTGATCATGCTTGAACTAACATAATTCACTGACGTAGTATAACCTATTCTACAATAATTAATATGAATAAAATAAATTAAATTTCTATAATAAGTAGAAAAAACCCTGTACGAACTGCAGCTAAAAACTGGTTTAAAAGAAAGCAGCCTAGTCCAAAGTACGTGCTGGGCCCTTAGGAATGTGGCCCAGCCCAAAGTTCATGCCGGGCCTTTAGGAATGTGTCCCAGCCCAAAGTTGTGCTGGGCCGTTTCTAGTAACTCTAGATAATTATCTATGTTATTAAGGTTGAAACAGTACTTTATATGTATATACTAATTCTACAAATATAATTTTAAATCTTAAAAGAAGCTTGTACCATATTAAAGGCTCCCAAATGTGACCCGAGTTTGAATTATGTTAAGTTTAAAGTCAAAACTGCAGTCTGTGAGAAACGGGAACAATGGACTCCTAAAGTAAGCCATGCCTGTCGTACTCTCAGAACTTCATGCTTAGATCATCAAAGTCCCTGCTAGTGAGACGTGCCAAACAGCAAAGAAGGGAAGAGGGAATGGACCATCAGCTCCTGAAACTCATCCGAGTGGTCTCAGGGTCCGCAGCCTGCCTGGATCCCTAACGCTCAGGCAGGCCTCCACAGCCGGCTCCCAACGCATGATGGATGATTTTTGAGATGTGTTCTTGAATCTGGTTTGCTAGGATCTTGTTGAGAATTTTAGCATCTATGTTCATCAAAGATATTGGCCTGTAGTTCTCTTTCTTTGTTGGGTCTTTACCTGGCTTGGGTATCAATGTGATGTTAGCTTCATAAAATGATTTGGAGACAGTTCCATCTTTCTCAATCTACTGAAATACCTTCAGTAGGATTGGAATCAGCTCCTCCTTAAATGTCTTGTAGAATTCTGCTGGAAAGCCATCTGGTCCAGGGCTCTTTTTTGTAGGTAGTTTCTTTTATTATGTAATCAATTTCCTTGATTGTTATGGGTCTATTTAGGGTCTCAATTTCTTCTTGTTCCAACCTAGGCAGGTTGAGTGATGACAGAAACTCCTCCATTTCCATGAGGTTGTCAAGTTTGTTTCCATACAAGTGTACATATTAGCCTCTAGTGATCTTTTTATTTCTTCAGGGTCAGATGTGACTTCATCGTTTGTGTTTCTGATTGTGCTTATTTGGGTTTTTTCTGTCTTTTTCTTGGTCAGTCCAGCTGGGGACCATCAATCTTGTTTATCCTTTGGAAGAACCAGCTCTTTGTTTCATTGATTTTTTTGTATTGTCTTTTTGTCTTCTATGTCCTGGATTTGGGCTTTTATTTTGGTGATCTGGATTCTTCTGCTGAAATTAGGGTTTTTGTGGTCTTGCTTTTCTAGCTTCCTTAGATGGCTTATTAGGCTGTTAATTTGTGATCCTTCTGTTTTCTTCATGTGCGTTTGTAGGGATATAAATTCCCCTCTTACTACAGCTTTCATGGTGTCCCAGAGATTTTGGTAAGATGTTTCTTCATTTTCATTTGTTTCCAGGTATCATTTTATCTCTGTTTTGATTTCATCATTGACCCAGGAGTTGTTTAGCATCACACTGTTTAGTGTCCAGGTCTTTGTTGGTTTTGGGGGGACCTTGTTGGTGTTAATGTTTATTTTTATTCCTCTGTGATCTGAGAAGGTGCATGGTAGAATTTTGGTCCTTTTAAATTTGCGTATGCTTCATTTATGGCCAATCATGTGGTCGATCTTAGAATACGTTCCATGTGGCGATGAGTAGAATGTGTATTCTGTGGTCTTTGGATGGAGTGTTCTGGGTATCAATTAAGTCCATTTGGTCAAGAGTCACATTGAGGTTCCAGATCTCATTGCTGATTTTTTGCCCTGATGATCTCTCTCGGGTTGTGAGTGGGGTATTAAAGTCCACAGTTATGATGGTGTTAGAGTCAATATCTTTCTTTAGTTTGCCTAGAAGTTGCTTTATGAAAGTTGGCACACCTATGTTGGGTGCATATATGTTTAGGATAGATATTTCTTGTTGATGGAGTGAACCTTTATCATTATGTAGTGGCCCTCCGTATCTTTTTTAATTTTTGATAGCTTAAATGGTATTTTGTCTAAAATTAGGATGCGACTCCTCCTTTATTTTGTGTTTCATTCACCTGAAAATTTGTGTCCCATTCTCTTACTTTGAGTCTGTGCATGTCCTTTCCAGTGAGATGGTTCTCTTCAAGGCAGAATATTGTTCCCTGGTGATATTTTATCCACTTTGCCATTCTATGTCTTTTCAGTGGTGCATTTAGTCCATTCACATTCAGGCTAATTATTGAAATTTGAGAGTTTGTCCGTATCATAGAGTTCGTATAGAGTTTTTATTCTTCCATTTGGTTGTTTGTCTTTCTTTTGGTTTTGGGGTTGGTTCATGTGTATTTATTCTTTTTCCTGTACTCTTGCGAAGAACATTGTTCTTTTTTCCTTTTCTTCTGTGTTTAGTACTTTCTTAAGTGTTTCATATAGAGGTGGTTTGGCTGCAGCATAAGTTCTTAGGGATTGTATATCTGGGAAAGATTTTAATTCTCCCTCGCTGATGAAGCTTAACTTGGGTGGGTAGATTATTCTTGGTTGAAATTGTTTATCTTTTAGGACTTTAAAGATAGGGCTCCAAGCCCTCCTAGCCTGCAGGGTTTCTGTAGATAAATCTGCTACTATTCTAATTGGTCTTCCATGGTAGATGATCTGGCCTTTTTCTCTTGCTGCCTTTAGGATTTTTTCTTTTATGCCTACTTTGTTTAGGTGAATTATTATGTGTCTAGGAGTTGGTCTTCTCATTTGTTGTCTTGCAGGGGTTCTCTGGGTCTCTTGTGTTTGAATTTTTGCATCACAGATTAGATAAGGAAGATTTTCTTGAATGATCTCCAGTGTGGTCTCTGTCTCTCTTTCTGCCTCAGAAGGCAGAAATTGGAAGGCCAATTACTGTTACGTTCGGTCTCTTGAAGTAATCACTCATCTCTTGAAGGTTTTGTTCTGTATTTTTGAGCTTGTTTTCTGTGTTTTTAAGAGTTTAGGTTAGTTCTATATTTTGGTCTGCAAGCTCTGAAATTTTTTCTTCTGCTTGGGTAATTCTGCTTTCCATGTTTATCAGTTTGTTATTTATTTCATTCACAGTATTCTTTATTACTGTTATCTCAGATATCAGCTCCTTCCTAGTTTCTTCTTGTCTCTCCTCAATTCTTTTTCATCTCTCCATTAATGTCTTGATATCTAGGTTTGTAGTTTGGGACCAGTCATTCTTGGGTCTCTTCATTGTTTGCATTCCAAAGTCAGTTTTCTCAGTGTCTGCCTTCCCAGGGGTCTGGGAGAGACCCATATTCTTCTTTTGGTTTTTCTTCATGTCTGTAGATTTTTCTCTCTCTCCCCCTTTCCCTCCCCTTCTTTAATTCTGTTTTTCTGGGAAGGTGGGGTTGCTTTTGTTTCACTTGTGCAATCTCAATCTCCTGTTATTCCTTTTGAGGGTCATCTGGCTTTGTTCACTTTTGAGTTTGGAGTGTGGGCCACGCTCTCTGCTTATTGCAGTTCTGAGGTTTAATTGAGGGGGAGGCTGTGATTCAGAATCCATATGCTGATTACAGCATCCACCCACAGGTGTATGAGTACACTGGAACCTGCTTGCCACTGCCTTACAATCTGTCTGTGCAGTGGTATGTAGGTTTGATCCCTGGATCAAAAGGAGGAACAACAGAGGAAAATAATGGAGGAAGGGGGGTTCAATAGGAAGTTAGAAAGAGAGGAGAGTGAGAGGGAAAGCAGACATACATACCAGCTAACAGGTGAAAAAGAGACACAAGGCCGGAGAGAAGTGGAAAAAACATGTGAGCAAAATTCCCTAAAGGATACTGGTAGCTACACAGACAGACCAATAAAATCATGAAACAGATAGTGTAAGCCAGAAAGTGAACAAAAGTGAGCAAAACAAACAGTCAAAATGATAAAATCAAAGGTCAAAATAAGAGATCAGACTAGCTCTGGAATCTTTTCTGAGTGTCTAAAGTCTCTTCAGCTCTGACCTCTAGCCTCTCCCCTTTGTTTTCCTTGCAGGCAGCTAGAATTACTGGCAGCTTGGGTTGTTTTTTTTTTGGTTTGTTTTTTTTGGGGTTTTTTTGTTTTGTTTTTTAGTCTGCTGCCTGGGAGGTTTGTGACATTGCCTTTGTCTGATTCAGCAGGGGAGGAGCTTTGTCTCCTGTTTAGCGATGTTACCTTAGGAACTGAGGTGGAAGCTGCTGATAGGTGGGTTGGGCAATGCAAATCTCTGCCTGGAGAATGGCCAAGGTGGCAGCTTCACTTTCACGGATCTTTTCTCTCCACTCATCTGAGTCCCTGTGTTATCCACTGTGATGGACTGTGCTGGAGTGGGAGGCACCAGGGATCAGCTGCACAGCTGGGCTCTGGGTCCGGGATGCCACCAGCACGCTGGGGTGGAGGAGGGGGTTGGGAGTTCCCTCCTCTGGAGCTGAGAGCCTCCGATCAGGACCTCCTTAAGGTATGCTGTTCCCTTACACAAGCATGGGATCGCGTGCTGAGTGCTTCAGCCAGGGTGGGCCCAGAGCTCCAGAGCTCCAAAGCTCCAAAGGGCAGGTGGTGTGCGGCGAGAGTGGTCCTGGGTCCCTCACAGGGTACTTCAGACAGAAATGTGACCAGTATCTCTGAGGGGCGGATGCCCAGAGCCTCCCTGGGTGACCAGCTGCTTGGTGCTGGGTGAAACGATGTAGCCAGGGAGGGAGCCGGGACCCGGGAGTCCTGCGCAGGCAGGAGTTACATATAGTGGAGCAGCAGCTGCCAGGGACAGGGGAGTGGGGGAAGAAAAGTAAGAGTCTTTTGGGGAACTCACGTTTGGAGAATCTCACAAATCCACATATGCCGTTGTCATCTTGCCAGAACTCCCCCTCACACACATTTTAAGAATTGAAAAAAACGCAATAGATTATGGGACTTGTATTAAAATTAAAAGATGAAATACAAGAGTCACGTTTGACTTCTGCAATTACGAGAAGTGCAGAGTGGTTACCATCAGCATCCCAACATTTCTGATTACGGCCAACTAAAAGTCATACATAGGTAACACTGGTTAAAATCTGTATACAGTTTTTGGCATCCCCAGTAGTTACAACTTAATTGACATTGGTACCCTTCTCCATGTGTATTTTAAAACGCACATTAAGTTTCGGAACTTCAGATGTAAACACACCATTAAAAGCAAGCTTTGCATTTTCAACATTTGTGCTTGTGTATCCAGTGATTTAGGGTTTCCTTAATGCTTTACTACAGTTACTTTTTAAATCCTAGTAGATAAATACAAATACCTCTGCATGTTGCTATCTGATCATTATTGAGAACCGGAGGGCTCAGAGAGATCAAACCCCATCACAGTTACAAGTGTCAACAGACACATGAAGACAGCACTTATCAGAAGCCAAGGTTTAGAAGTCACTCCATCAATGTCTGTAAAGACATGGGTTGTCTGTTTTTCTAGGCCAAGGTTCTGGTGATTTAGCTGACTTGTATAAAAGTTCTCTAAAGCAGGAGAAGAGTCCTTAAGGATCATAACGATGCACAAATAATGGGGGGGAAGTCCAAATTCAGCTTCTAAGGAGCATGACTTGCTCATGCAGGAAGGTTACAAAATTCAGCAAGTCAATCTACATGAACCTCAATAGATTATGGGACTTGTCCAACCCAGCCATGCCTGCCAGAGAGCCTCTCAGAAGAAAAAAAAAAGGAAATCAGATTTTGAAAAATCCCCATGATACTGGATAGGAGAGATTCAGAAGAACCATGCATTACATTTGCCAGAACATGTTGATGGGGATCATCATTTCTCAGTTTCTTAAGTACCTCTTCTCTGCTGACTTCAAAACTGAGGGAAATTCAGAAAAGAAGCCCACTATTTTGATGGAAGCTGTTTTGACATATGTGAAACCAGGCTTGGTTCAAGGTAGAGGCAGGCTCTGGCCAAGACAATGGAATGGACCTTGGAAGTACTGAGGCTAGCTGGCTAAATTATTTCAAGATAGAGCTGGATTCTCTTGAAAAGAGAGTAAAATGGATGGTATAGACGTGCTGTCAGTGTGGGAATTAGTGTGTGAGAAGCATTGAGTGTGTTCTCAGGTGCACGGACACTGGAAGTCTCCCTTCTTTGAGGGTCTCTGAGTAAGAAAGACGGTATGGACACCTTTTAAAAGATGCACTGGATAGGTTAGAAGATTACTGTTACATTGTGAAACGTCAGATTTTGTTGCTTTTGTGGAAGGCAGGCAGAAAGGGAGAATGTGTTTTACCAGTTCTCATAACTTCCAGCGCTTTCACTATGGAGGAGCATAGGAGATATGGTAGTGGCAATACACACCTCAGTCATTGGGTCATCTTTGACACATTTTTAGGGTGTGCTGGACTTGAGGTTAGAAAATAAATTGAAAGTAATCTCTGGGACATGCTCTACCTTCAGTTAGCCATTAGCGTTGATAGTAGCCTCTTCTGAGGCAAGGCCCAGGGTAACACTGTACACAGGGAAAGCACAATAGTTGCTATGGACAGGGTACCTGGAAGGTCTGCAGAGCTGGACCTCAGGCAAGTGACCAGTCAGCAAAGCAGGATGAGCTGTTTTTTCTGGCCAGACTCCAGCTCTTAGGGACAATCTGTAGTTAAGACCCCTGTCATATGAAATAAGCATTTTGGGCTGGTCCATAGAGCAGGGCATGGGGGAAAGTTCGAAGCTTGTTACCACACGAGGCAGGTAAAGGAAGTATAGAAAAGACTTGAGCACAAATACAGAGAGAAAATTAAAAAATGAAATGCAGTTGATGTGAATGCCTAGTAATATGAATATTAATACACACACACACACACACACACACACACACACACAACACACACACACGTATATATATACTCTTGCTACAGACTAAATGTTCTGTCCACCCAAAATTCACGTGTTGAAACCAAATCATTTTTGTAGGTGAGGTTCTGGAGAGGTGAATAGGTCATGAGGGTGGAGCCCATGTGAATGGGATCAATGTCCTTATAAAATAAGCCCAGAGAACTCCTTTGCCTCATTTTTCCCATGAGGATAAAGCAAGAACACGCCATGTATGAACTGGGAAGCAGGCCCTCCCTAGACATTGAATATGCTAGTGCCTTGATCTTGGACTTCTAACCTCCAAAACTGTAAGAAAAAGTTTCTGTTGTTTATAAACCATCCATCTCATGGTAATTTGTTATAGCTCAGGTGATCCTTCTATCTAAACTTCCTGAGTAGCTGGGCTACAGGCTTGGGCCACCACACCAGGACACCAGGCTAATTTTTAAATTTTCATAGATGGGGATATCACTGCATTGTTGGGCTGGCCATCTTAATTTTAAATGGTCTTTCAGATTTCTCCATACACAGCCAATGCTAATGTATCATCAAAAAACAATATTTTTCACATCTCCTTCAACAATGTCTTGCATCCAAATTGCTAGATTCAACCGAGCATGGTGGCTCACTCCTATAATCCCAGCACTTTGGGAGGCTGAAGTGAGAGGATTACTTGAGCCCAGGAGTTCAAGACATCCTAGGCAATAACATAGCAAGACCTCATCCCTACAAAAAAAAAAAAAGACTGCCAGTACATATGGGAAAACTTGCATGTGCTTATGCCACAACAAAATTTGAACTAGAAAGTCCACCTAAATAGATTTATCTTTAGGAGATTTTACCATCAATATGCTGACACCCGCCACATTTTTTTTTCTCCATACCAGTTCTCTACTCCTAAAGATATCCAGCTGCTCACACAGCAACCACATGTGCATCTCAAACTCAGGATAATAAAAATTTAACTCCAGAACAGATCTATGCATTTAGAATAGTCAGATAATACTAACCCAGAAAAACTGTACAACCTCAGGTGATGGCAACTTCATTGTTCTAACTGTACATGCCAAACACACAGACACCATCTGTTTTAGTTCATTGGGTTGCTATAACAAAAAACTCCATAGATTTGGTAATTTACAAGAATAGAAACTTATTTCTCACAATTCTGGAGTCTGGGAAGTTCACGATTAAGACTCCAGCAAGTTTGGTGTCTAGTAAGGGTATTGTTTCTGCTTCCAAGATAGTGCCTTTTTTGCTGCCTCTTCCAGAAGTGCCAAGTGCTGTGCCCTAACATGGTGATAGGGTTAAAAAGGCAAAAATAAAGACCTAGCTAGTTCCTCACCCTATTATAAGGTTATTAACTCCATTCATGAGGGCTCTGTCTTCATGAGTTAATCCCATCCTAAAGTCCCTTTTCCTTAATATTATCACATTAGGATTCAGTTCCAACATACAGAATTTTGGGGGACACATGTTCAAGCTTTAGCACCATCTTTAACGCATCCCATATCCAACAAAGGGAAAAGCCCATTGAGTCTACCTTCCAAATTGTTCACAGTTCTGGTCATTTCTCACTATTTTCATTGCTACTCTACTGTGAGTCATCTTATCTCTCACTGGAATTCCTGTAGGAGGTCTTCAATCTGGTCTCCTCGCCTCTACCCCTGCCCAACCACGATCTATTCTCAACACTGAAATGCAGGGAACATTTGAAACCTAACACACATCACCTTACTCCTCTGCTCAAATTCAGCAGCTCCCCATTTTGCATTAGTCTTTACATTAGCCCACAAGTCCTTGCATAATCTGGTCACTGTTACATGTCTCACCTCCTCTCCTATCACCCTCCTCCTTGCTCACTCCTCTTCAGACACAAAAGTCTCCTCGCTGTTCCTCCAACACATCAGGAGTCTCCAGTTTATCACTTTTTCCCTGCCTGTTCCCTCTGTCTGGAACACTCTTTTCCCAGGCAAGCACCATGGCCAACTCTTTGACCTCTTTAAGTCTTTTTTCAATATATACTTCCCCAAGGAGCTACCCTAACCACAGAATTGGGCGTTTCACCCCGAATTTCCCAGCCTTTGGCAAGGCAGAGCCTCTTTATCCTGTTCAGTGTTTTCTGATATGAAAGGGGGCTTTTAAAAAAACATCTACAATGTCAAAAATTAGGCTAAATATGCATTCAGCCTTTGCACAGTTAATCATATACTCAGCCTTTGCACAGTTAAGGTTCCCTTCATGGAAACTGGCAACAGTACTTGCTGACTAGGTTAAACTGTCTAACAGCTTTTTTTTTTCGCTTCTGTGAACCACGCTTGCATTGCTTGAAAGTTACCTAGGCCTCCAGGATGTTGCGGTTTAACCCATTTGAAAAGTCCCAATGTGGTTTAGCCTTTCTTAAGCAAGTCCCTACAGCTAATCAAGGCCTCTTGCTGTGGGACTGTTATGTTCAGCAGGCAAGTGGCCACTGGCCCGGCTCTTGGCTTAATAAAAACCTCTCCTTTTTATAACTTAAACTTCTGGTGTTGAAGTCTGTGAATTAAGCACTCGGACCCTATTTCACTGGTTTTCACAGCAAGTCTCACTTTCTAAACTGCTTTGTAGCTGGATGCTTATTTTAATAGATGTGTTTGTCTGATCATGATTCAGGCAATTTCTTACCATTTCCACTGCCATCTCTCACTGGAGATCCTATAGGTGGAGGCTGGGATACAAGATCAAAGCACCAGCAGATTTGGTGTCTAGTTAAGGGTATGGTATGGTCTCTGCTTTTAAGCTAGCGCCATGTTGCCCTGGCTATATTGTGTGTTCCACAAAGACAGAAATCTTTGTTTTGTTCACTTCTGTGCCATCAGATGCCTACAACAGTGCCTTGCATACAGTGTATTTAATAACTATTTTAATGTGTGAAAGACTGAACTAGTAAATGTGTAATGAGCAAGTAGTAATTCATTAAATGGGAAAAGATATCATTATGTCATGAAAAAAAGTGAAATGAGTTCCCATGCACTATTTCTGATGTTCCTCAATTCCCTGATGAGGCGAGACTGACTCATTCAGATACAGCAAAGTCTGACCTGACCAGCACTCTTGTGGTCCCTCCAATGCACCCCCACCAGGAAAGTGTGACCAGCATCATTTATATGAGATGGCAAAGCTGTGTGACTGGAGTTTTAATTTGATTGTGTGGGCTTCATGTTGGTCTCATATTGTTGGAGAAGCAATGATCTACTCATAGTAACTCAATACAGAAATGCAATCATTTGCAATGAGATGCTTAGATATTCTCTTTTTAGGGCCCGTTATCTCTGCAGTATGTTTTATGAGATCAATTCTCATCATTGATCAAGCATTTTCCACTTCATTTAGCTACTGCATTTCTGTTTCCAACAGGCATTTTGGGTGCTTTAATAAGTTTTTCTTGATTCAGGTAGAAATGAAGTGTGTGAAAACCTTTGAGGAAACTATCACCGCACGCTTACTGCTGTATGATAGAAGGGGCCCTGGGAAGCTTTCTTAGAGTTGATATGTGTGATGCATCCTAGTGTAGAGACACTTTGCTGTAAGGGTTGAGAATTTAAGTTCACATCTCTTAGTTTGAGATGTGAACCTTTCAAGATACATATGAAAATCAGTGATACTCTGTTGCATAGAAATAAAAATCATTCTTTCCACTGAAAGAAAATTTAGCGGCTCGAATCCATCATTTTCCTTATTTCTCCCCACTTCCACCTCTCTACATATGGAAGATCCAAGCAGGAAGCAGAAAAAGAATCAACTCTGATTCAGCACAGAAGGAAGATTGTACCAATGGGCCAATTAGTGCCAGTGATGGAGTTTAACCAGGGAAAGGGAAGGGGATGACACTTCACGCTCATGGATACAAATAGAGCTGTTGCCTGAGAGGCTGATGCCCTGAATTTCATCACAGTGTTGTGCAGTCACGTGTGAAATATCTATCTCCTCTCTTAGTCCTTTCAGGATAATTCTACCTCTGTTTGATTCTGCCTTAAGGAAAATAAAATTTTTGTTATTGGTTTGGCTTACGATGCACATTGCTTTAGGTTTCTTAGTCATTTGTGTCCAAAGTAAAATATCAGTGTGCTCCTTTCATAGCTTTAATGTTTTGGAAAAGATCAATTATAAACTGACTTATTCTGTGCTGTATATCATTAACTATGATTTGCCGGGTGCGGGGGCTAAAGCCTGTAGTCCCAGCACTTTGGGAAGCAGAATTGAGAAGATTACTTGTGCCCAGGAGTCTGAGAAAAGCTTGGGCAGTAGAGTGAGATCTAGTCTCAACAAAAAAGTCAAAAAAAAATAGCCATGCATGATGGCTTGTGTCCATAGTTCCTGCTACTCAGGAGGCTAAGGCGGGAGGCTGACTTTAGCCCAGGAGTTCTAGGCTGTGGTGAGCTGTGATTGTGCCACTGCTGGTATACGTGACAAAGTGAGACCCTTCTCCAAAAGAAAAAAAAACTATGATTTTACTAGTCAGCTACCAAGTTAGCCCGTCACAGTTTTATGGATGTCAGCAGACTACAGACTCCAGAATTAGAGACGACATATGTTCATTACTCCCAGAAATAGCAGTAGGAAGAGTACCAGCATATTTGTACCTATTCCCTAATCCCCAGTTCCCTCTGGGTACTGTGGACCTCAGTCCTGGCATATAGGTAGGTATATATGATTTAAACTTCACTACTAAACTATGTGGTGGTAGCAAGATTTTGTAGTTGACTATTTGAATTGGATTTGAGTGACTAATACTGTGTCATAGGTCAGAAAAAAATCTGAAATATTTACCCTACTTAATTCGTCACTCACAACTTGTGTCTCCCAATTTGAATTTTATGACAAAATAATTAAACATAAGCTCTTTATAATAAAAAACACAAGTTCATTTATTCATATTCCCAACTGTAAATTATAGATAAGGGAGAGGAGGGAGGAGATGCTGAGCCTTGGCTCTTCTGCTGAATAGGGAAGGTAACAGGTAACAGAAAGTCGCTTTCTCCATCTGCTCCTTCAACCAGCAGCGGGAATGCACCATTCAGGTCACATCTATTCCTAAGTCTAGACCTTGGTCTATTCAAAACATCATGCACCTAAGCCCCATCTTCCTCCATCTAAACAGAGCTTACTCTTTCCCTTACTAGCAAAGAAGTTGATTGATTATCATCAGGAAAGGCCTTATGAGCACACCTAGGATATCAGTTGTTCTTGTCAGCATAGTATTCAGCCAAAAAAAAAAATCCATCCTCAGAGTTCCCTAAAGACAACTAGACTCTTTCTGGGAAAGATTGTGGAATCTGAGAAGTGTGCCTAAAGTTCAAGGTAGCCAGGAGACAATACCTGAATGTCCTTGGCAACCTGGGTCCCAATGTCTCTTATGAAACTGTCCAAACTTTTCTCCATGTTTCCCAGACAAGACTTACCATATAATTAATCTGTATATACTCTACACTTCCTCAACCCTGCTGTTCTTGGGGAACCAATAGATTTACAGCCTCAGAGGGTTCTCTGAGCTAATTAGGCTTAGCAGGTTTGCAAAAGACCACAAACAGTTTTTCAGTTTCCCATTACTTTTTTTTTTTTTTTTTTTTTTTTTTTTGAGTTGGAGTCTCACGCTGTCACCCAGACTGGAGTGCAGTGGCCGTTCCCGGCCACCACAGCCTCAACCTGCTGGCCTCCGGCAATCCTTCCGCCTCAGCCTTCCACGTAGCTGGAATTACAGGCGCGCGCTACCACGCCCGGCTAATTTTTTGATTTATTGTAGAGATGAGGTCTCGCCTGCCCAGGTGGGTCTCGAACCTGCGGGCTCAGGCAATCCACTCACCTCAGCCTCCCAAAGGCGCGGGATTACAGGCTGAGCCACCGAGCCCGGCTTCCCATTATTTCTCCCGGAAGAAAAATTCATGGGCAAAAGACGGCCATTAGCCGTTAGTGCTGTATTATAGAATTCAGACCATGTCGTGAAAACTCATCTGCAAACATCCTCTTGCAGTCAATGTCTGCTCTCCTGTTGTCTACACTGGGGATCTCTGATGAAATAGGAGTGTCTGCTTTGGTGAGAAATCTGAATTTCAAGATTCCTTTGTGTGTTCTTTGAGTTATACCGTATTTTTTGGCACTGTGGTACAGGCCAGTGCCCAGTGGTGGTGATTCAAGTTACTAGGAATTGCAGACACATATGCCTCCGCCAGAGGCTCAACTTGGCAGCACTCCTGTGAGCTCACACTGTGTGCCAGGCATCAATATTCGATGACTGAATGTCCAAGATGATTTATAGAGGCACCTGGAAATTGTCCCTTCCAAAGATTTGGCAAAACCATCAAAATATCAAAAATATACAGCTGCCTGAAGATCTTTTTGGATAGAATTGGGGCTGACACAAATGATGCGTGTCTTTGGCCTTCTGATACCCTCCTTGTTTGCCCCTCTGTTATCTGCTGTTTCCCTAATCTTTCTTGGTCATCAAACTCCAGGCAACTTTTCCAACTGCCAGCCTCACCTGTCAACCCCTTCAGAGACTTCCCACCTTTGGAGATCCCAGACTCAAGAATTATGACAAAGAACCAAGGAATTATTCAAAACTCTTTTTGGCTGAACTATCTTTTTCATGGAGGGGAGGAGGAAGTAATGTGTTAAAAAAAAAAACATCCAAGAGAAGTAAAAACCTACAACAGATTTCAGAGGGAAGGGATTAGGTTAGAAATCATTTCTGGGTATGCTAGTCTTTTCATTTACTCTAAGGTCATCCTGGGGAAGGTCAAACTCAAATTTTAATTGAGTTAATAACTTTACATGCCAGAGGATAATCTCCAATGTGGGGGGGAAATTTTAAAAATTTTGTGTGAATAATAAATATTTGTAAACCTAACCCTGAATTGTACCCCAAATCTTAAAAATAAAAAATTTATTAGTTAAAAGTAAATAAATAAATAAATAAATTCAAGGGCTATAAAAATATATTTGTACGTGAAGGAGAAGCTACTGAAAGACTTACTCCTGTTTACAAAGAGGAAGGTTTTTCTTTTCCTAAATCCCATGATTGTGTTTCATATCTCTTTTCTAAAATACTTTGAAGTTTAATTTAAAGATTTTACTGCTGGATAGGAATCCCACTGTGCACAAAGTGGATTTGGATATATGAATTAGCCAAAAGGTATTGGAAGAGTTAGGAAAATTATTTTAAAACAATTTAAATGAAGGTGGGACAGGAATGTGGTAGTATCACATTTAAGGTGATTTTAAGAATTTAAGAAAATTACCCTCTGCCTAAAAGTTCTTCTCAACAGCTTCTAGAGAATCAATAATTCATTCATTATACTTTGTCTTCAGGATGAACTTAGAAAATTCAGTGTCCAGGAAAGAATAAGATAGCCTGCCATGATGGTCCTTTAAGGTCTTATTTATGGCTAGGAAGCCAGGAAAGGAAAGGGAGCTGGTGCTGAACCCAAGATAAACTCCTCGTGGCTTTGTCATTTTGCCAAATATTGACCTTGTAGAAGAAACAAAATATTGTCTTAGTCACAGGCACTTTCCAAGTTTCTTGGATCTTCTGTGATAGGATGGAGGGAAAAGATATTTAAGGTCTTGAATTCAGAATCGATGGGCCAGCCTTTTGGGTACTAAAAAGAGGGTCTCTGCCTACAATCCATCCAGTTGTTCAAAGTTTTGCTATAAAAGGGGAATTTCCAAAATCAACACTGGATGTTTCTTTTCCAGGTTGACAGTAAATGTTTGGGAGGCCTAGGACAACTTGGACATAAAAATGAATGTTCCATTGCTAAAAGTTTATGTGTGGTCCTGGGCACTGGATCAGTACTGTTGAAATGGCTTGCCCATCTTATTGCCAGAACTCTTCCCGGGAATCTAGCATCCACAGTATTAGAACATGAAAGCAACTGAGAGACGATGCACTTTACAGATGAGGAAACTAAAGCCCAAAGTTGATAAGGACTTAAAGATCAGAATTGCACAGAGGAAGTAGCAAGGGCTTTGGAATCAGGTAGACTTGGATCTCCCACTTAGTAGCTATGTGAATTGGGCAAATTAATTAATACTTCTGAGCTGCTGTCTCTTCTTCTGTTAAGAGAGTTCTTAGTGAAGTAGTGTCTATAATATAGTGTCGACTCAAAGAATCAACTCAAAACCTATCCAGTGTTATTTGCTGGCTTTTGAATGAGACGTAATTCACATAACATAGAATTCACCATTTTAAAGGGTGCCATTCAGTCAGTTTTATTAATTGTGTTGTGCTGTGCCGTCAGCACGATCTAATTTTAGAACATTTCCTTCACCCCTAAAAATCCTGTACCTATTAGCAAGTAGTCCAATTCACCTCTCCCCAGCCCTTGACAACAACTGATCATTCTGTCTCTCTGGATTTGCCTCTTCTGGGCCTGTCACAGAATGGAATTTACAATATGTGACTTTTTGTGGTCTGGCCTCTTCACTTTGCATAATGTTTCCAAGTTTCACCCATGTTGTAGCCTGTAATTCATTCTTTCTAATTGCCAAATAATACTCTGTTATATGAATGTATCAAAATTTGCTTATACATTTATCAGTTAATGGATTTGTGTAATTATTATTGTGTTACATGGTAGGGCCAAAGCCAGAATGAAGTTTGGTGGCCCAGCTATGTATCTGGCCCTGTTTGTACTACCCTAAATCATTTTTCAAAGCATCTGAGCATATGTATGTATGTATGTATGTATGTATGTACGTATGTTGTTGTTGTTGTTGTCGGTGTTGTTGTTGGGATTTCACTCTGTCCACCAGGCTGGAATACAGGGGCTGGAATACAGGGGCTGGAATTGCTATTCCAAGGCCAAGAAAATTACAGTTCATGGCAAAATTGACCTCCAAGGCTCAGACCAACCTTATAATCCAGCCCAAGCATCTGAAACTACAGGCGTATGCCAACATATTAGGCTATAATTTTTTAAATCAAAGTTTTGATATGTTGTACAGGTGAGTCTTGAATCCCTGGGTTCAAGCAATCCACCCACCTTGGCCTCCCAAAGTGCTGGAATTGTAAGTGTGAGCCACCTGAAATTAGTAGTAATTGTGCTCAAAATCAACCTTACAACCTGGCTACATACTCTTAGGATTTTCTACCTTTCCATGTATTTTCCTAGTATAAAAAATATAGAGAATTCAAATAAATGAAATCTAGTCATTGGAGAAAAATTGTGCTGAGAGCCAGGTTTCTACACCCCTTTTTAAGGTCTTCAAGCCACCTCATCCTGTGTTAATTCCTAGAACAACCTGGGGTCTGTATGACATCTTTTATGTTCCTGTTTTGGGGTAATTTCGCCATCAAGATATATAACCCAGGATCAATGAACATTTCTATTAAGTTGTGTTGGTGTGGGAGATGCTTATTTTTGTTCACATTACTCTATGGGAAAAATTCAGAATTATTATTCTCTTGTTTTGTAAGACAGTCCCTGTCATTTTGTTAACATTTGACCATGAGGAATGGGGGAATGAAAGCCTTTGGCCCATAATTCAGAGTTTTTCAAACATAGCTGGTCAACTCTCCTTCGCTCTCTCCTTGCCAGCGACCTAAGTGAAAACTTATTAACAGATGAGAGGATGACTTTTAAGACCTGGCCTCCTTCCCACATAATGACTACTCCAGTGCTCAAGTCTGACTTCCCGAGTGTCAAGATAACACAAGGACACCTTAATGTCTATTGCCCTGAAGTCCTCATTTCTTTAGAGATTTCTTTGCCCCTACCCCAGTGCTCTTTTTTTGTGGGGATATGAAGACCTGAGCAGGTCTGATTGGTGGAGGTTTGTTGTTGACACCTGTTGCTTGGAGACCGGTGATGAGTAGAATGTGGCAAGATAGCAGTTGGTGAAGCCATTTTCCTGGACTCATCAGACAGTTGCTGTGTCACTTGCTGTGTCTTTGGGCAGCATGAGTAGAAGGTGGTCCTGCCCTGGTTGTTTTCCTGACTTTCAGTAAGTGTTTTCTCTGCTAAAGTTTTGATAATCTGGTCCTGAATGCCACTTATTACTCATTTCATTGGATGGTCTCTTTTCACGTTATTCTTTAAGATCTGGAGCTATTATCATGTGTCGTACTTCACATACGTTATCTTTTTTCTTTTATTGAGACCTGGTTTCACTCTATCTTCCAGAATGGAGTGCAGTGACACGATCGTGTCTCACGGCCCCTCAAACTCTTGGTTAAAGCAATCTACCGGCCTCAGCTTCCTGAGTCGCTGGAACAACAGGCACACACTACCACTTCTGGCTGATTCTTCTATCTTTTGTAGAGAGTGGGGTCTCATTTTGTTGCCCAGGCTGGTTTCAAACTCTTGGCCTCAAGTGACCCTCCTACCTTGGCCTCCCAAAATGCCTGGATTATGTGTTTGAGCCACCATGCTCAGTCTACATGATCTTCCCTCTGTTATTTCCTGCTTCAAAATATTTGGCAGCCCTCAAAGCTATGAAAAAGCAGTTGACCCTGACTCTGCTCTTCTCCATACTGAGCATCCCTTATTCCACCAACTGCTCCTGGTTGACAGTTTCCAACAACCTTGGTCCTGGCCACCTTGTCTGTGTGTTTTCTACTTTATCAGTGTTCCTCTTAATTTGATGCTCAACTGGAAAGGACAATCCATATGTGTTATGACAGCAAGCCCGAACTGTCCCAAATATGTGAGACTAATACTCATTCAATGTAGTATGCATTTTCCAGAACCTAGTCAGTTGCCTTTTAAAGTCAGCCAGCACCCACACCCTCTCAACTCATGAGGAGGCAGAGCCTCCTGTGGTGGTGCCATGGACGATTTGATCGTAAGATCAGGACCTTGCAGTCCATTTTATCCATCCTAGGACTTGCAGTTTTATTCCTTCAGAATTGTGTGGATGGGAGATGGGAGGCTAGCAATTATCTTCTTCCTCTTCTTTTTTTTTACGTTGAGTTTGGATCTCACTTTGTCACCCAGGCTGGAGTACAGTGGTTCCTTTCTGGCTCATCTTGCTAGGCTCAGGTGACCCTTCCGCCTCATCCCTCTAGTAGCTGGACTACAGGTGTGTGCCACCATGCCCGGCATTTATTTATTTATTTATTTATTTATTTATTTAGTAAACATGAGGTCTTGATCTGATGCCTATGTTAGATTCAAACTCCCAGACTCAAGCAGTTCTCTCATCTGGGCTGCTGGGAAATACAGGTGTCAGCCACTGTACATCCATGGCACAACCACAGCTAGTCTCACAAATCTAATGCAAAAAATTGGTTGAACGAGTAGGAAAGGGTTTTATTTTTGAATATGCTAGCACTCATATGCTAGCATTAGTTCTGTTTCTAGAAATATTATTAACTCTTCACACTATAGCAATTGAATCAGTAATTTCTAATTCATGGGCATTTTCAGGAGCTTGGGGAGTTTGGATTTTTAGCACCAATAATAATACAGATTAAATTGAGTGTTGACCCTCTTAAGGAAGCTTAGTCCCTCACTCCATCAGCCAGACTTTTAGTCCCATGGGTCTCGAGTGGGCCCTTGAGCGCTTCCATCCTTGTGCCAATCAGGAAGGGTATGTGAGATTCTAAATGGTCCCTCTGTCTGTTTCAGTTACCTAGCTCAGTGCTGGAATGGCAGCTCATTTTCCGAATTATGCTGTGCCACTTTCAGCGTAAAGCCCCTTCTACTTATAATGGTAACAGTAGCAACAGCTCTGAACCAGGGGAGATGCCGGCCTTGGAGTTAGAGGACCGAATTGCAAAAAAGGGGAAAAGAACAGGAAAGTTGAAGTTCATCTCCAAGCCTTCTGCCAGCAAGGCCCCCAAAGAATCCAAGGTGGCCAGTGACCTCAGCACTGAGCTGGAGAAGGGTCCCAACCCTGAAGTTGCAAATGGGCAAGACTTTCAAGCAAAAAATGGCATAGATTTTCTCAAGGAGGTGACTGGATCCCGCCTAGAAAGGTCAAAAGTGGACAGAGCGATGGAGAACAGACTTCCAAGGACAGAAACTCCTCTGACCACAAGCAATGACAAACACCGCTTGTCAAAAGCTGGGAAGACTGACTTTCAATCAAGTGACTGCCTGGTACAGGTAAGGTTTGGTTTGATTGCAGAACCTGAATTTTTAACAAATATTGTTTGAGGTTGATTTACAGTTTTTAAAATGTATCTAAGGTGACCTTACATTTGAGAGGCCAATAAATTCACTAAGATAAATGACCACAGAACAACCACAAAAACACTCCAGTCATTTCATCCCACACGAATAAAGAGCAGGTCAAGTGATCTTAAGTGGAAAATTTAACCATTCTGTGGCAATCTTTGAGTCACCTGAGGCCCAGATCAAGTACTTAAGTGCATCGCTATTCAGCACTGCGGTCATCAGTGCAATTGCTGTTCCAAGGCCAATAATTCCTGGTGGTCACTGACAGCACAAACATCCTAGGCTCAGTATTACACAGGAAGGGAATTCAACAAGCATGAGGGCATTTGCTTCTTGATACCAGTTTAAAGTCAATTGCATCTTCATGGGACCATGTTATTGCATGAGTGAATTTGGGGGACATTTAGAGCATCACAGAATTCTCTGATACTATGAAATGCAGCTGGGATGGTCAAGGCTGGTCTTACCATACCTGCTTTGTCTTTTGGTATATTCTGAATGGTGATGGTTGAGCTTCTAGTATCAATGGTCTCTACCTTTATAAGCAACATTCTCTCAAGGGAGAGTTACATTTCTCTAAGGACAAAATGTTCCTTTCAAGAATCCTCTTGGCAGATATTCTGATGAGCTCCAATAGAGCAATCACTTCCTGCATAGGCACTGTTTGGTTTCTTCTCTGACCAGTTGACACTCTCTAGTGATGAAAGAGAAAGTTGGAAAGGTGGAAAATAAGCATGAAAATTTCAAGTTCAGCTTTGCACATCAGACATGCCGCCCTAGGAGTGAATGTCATTTCTTTTCAGGTCAGAATGGACCACACATCTTCTCATGCAAGAATATTTTTAGCACCCTTTTTAACCACAAAATTATCTTTAAAAGATGCATTTCTCCAGCATCCATAGAGCTGTCAAAAATTAAATCTTCACAGCTTTCTTCCACATCCTAGAGACTCCACCTTGGAACAAAGAGACCTTTATACAAGGATGCTTAGATTCTGGGGTTAGAGAGGATTGTAAATTTTACTGCAGCTTAGATGAGTCTACGGTCATGCTAAAATGAAATTTTCACAAAAGCAGAATTTAGCTGTTTAACTCTTATACCTTTGGGAGAAAAAAAATTCATTCCATTTGATTAATGAGTGATTAAACATGTAAGTGTTGTTCTTTTTCTCCTTTCTTAATGATTTAGTATATCTTCAAGAACTCATAAATTTTGGAAAAAGCTCATATTAATCATCAGACAATTTTAGTTTGTTGAGTACATCTTTTTCATAAACTGTTATTTGTCTAAGGAAATAGTACATTAAAGTAAATCCTCAGTCTCTTTCTTTCTAATCTGTTCTCCCTTAACAGAGCAATAGGAAACGTATTTTCTTTTTAAAAAATAGCTTTTTAATTTTATATTCTATAAAATAAAAGCATAGAATGATACATATACAATCAGATCTGTTATTAAAAATAAAAAGATAAATTCATTCTCTAAAGTATAAGACTCTCCAAGGACATAGACTAACTATTTTAGACACAAGTTCAGCATTTGTTATGACCTTTCTAGCAAAGATGTTTACTCACCCAATATGACAACATTTGCAAGTATGTATATACATATATGTTTATTTTTGTAATGCTACATGTTGAAAAGGAATATAACCAACTGCAGTCACATAACAAAAATACTACTATTAGCCAGGTGGGTGAGTATATTCTCAACTGTCATGTGTACTTCTGTGAGGACTTCTGTGGTCTTACCCTAGTAATCGCAATCCACCCTTACAGTACCAGACCTTTTCCTATACCTTTTTCGTAAGTGGTTCATCACACCTCATTTAGGCTGTCCAAGATTTGAATCTACTGGAAAGAAGGAAAACTCAGAAGGAAAGTCACACTCAGGACATCGCGCAGGTGGCCCCTGGTGTTTGCATCAATGCCAGGCAGCATGCAAACATTCTTCTCCAGCAAGCCCCTAAGGTCACTGGGTGAACTCACATTGATCTACGTGGTAGTATCTCTTAAGACCACGCTTGAGCCTGCATGTCTCTCTTGAGTCCCTGAGCTTTATACCAACTGCCTGCAGGTTGTCTCCATCTTGAATAATTTATATCATGCCTAAACCCAATGCATCACCAAACCCACTCCAGCATTCCAGGTCTCCTCTGGGAAGCCTACGTGACATTGCTACCACCTGCTCCACTGATAGATATCTCCTCTTTGAGGTCCTGCCAGGAGACACTGCTTGTCTTCACTGACACACGAGCCCCACATAGTCTAACTACCAACTGGCTTAAGCAAATCGCAATAAGTGTATGACAGCGTCAGATGGTGACAAGTACCATAAATGGAATAGATGGTGAAATGAAAGCTAGGCAGAAGCCTGGTTGATATTGTGTGTCAGGGAAGGAAGACCTTAGGAAAGAGGCAATGTTTGAACTGAGGACAAAGTGTCAGGAAAAGGCAGACCTGTAAAATTGGAGAGCAAAGCCGGCTGCTCTCAGGCAAGCATGATAGAATGTTCAGGAGCAAAGAATTCAAGCACTAGGAGATAATTCTGCTGGTGTGGACAGGGCTGAATTACAAAGGTTCGTGTATGCCATCAGGGAGTTAGGACAGCTGGTGACCCTTCACATAGGGAGAGCAAAGCATGTGACTATCTCACACTCTAATACCTATGGGAAAGAATGCCAGGGAATCCACTGGAATCCATACAAAGGACATTCAAGTTAGCCTCCAATGGGCAGTTGTCAGAGGGCCTAAACTGAGTATATCATGAAGATGGTTTTTAAATACTCAGCCTGGGGGTTCAATGAAGAATAATGGATTTCCAGAGGTAAGAATATAATGGGAGGCAAGATCGGAGGCTGTTGTGGTAATCCACGCTAAAGATGCTGGTGGCCTAGACAAGGGCGAAGTGGGGGACAGATAAGCAGATGTTGATGGAAGTGGAATCTATTTTGGAAGTAGAGTCTACAGATCTTGCTCATAGTTCAGATGTGAGAGATGAAATTGGATTAATCAAAGACAACCCATGGGCTGTTGCCTTGTGTACCATCTTTAGGTTGAGTAGGTGACGGTGCTATACTCACTGAGATTGGAAAGCCAGGAACGGGGAAGAGTCCATTGTGGCTGTACTGAAGTCTGTATTAGATGCCTAAGTGGAATTGTAAGGAGGCAGTTTAAGATATCCTTTGTATGGTTATCTTGAAGTTGGCCTGTTGGGTGGGAGCCAGTATCAGCTTTAGCCATACAAGCATCAGACACTGATTTTACGTTTTACTGAACATTGCCTTAACTAGAGCAGCTAATTTTAATACTGAAGTTGTACAACTCAAACTGATAACATCTGTTCCATGCTATTAATATCTTTCTTTATATTCCTCTGACACAGGTGGAATCGCCTTGTAGACTTATTCGGCCGTCCGTCATTTCTGTCATTGGATTATACCATCAAAAAGGCAAGGTGAGCTCTGTTCTGTGAACTGCTCTTCTCTTCATGTTTAAGTGGATACTACTTGTTTTCAATTTTTTGTTTTTATTATTTTTTGTTTCTACATGAAATAAGAAGTTACAGGTATAAGGAGGGCTAACTTGTCCTTTGTATGGATTCGAGTAGATTCACTAGCAGTCTTTCCTGTAGGCCTTGGAGTGTGAGATAGTCACACTCTTTGCTCTTCTGATGTGAGGGGTCACCAGCACCTGGCTGCTAGGGCAGAATTGAGGGTGGAGTGAATGACCCCCAACTTTTAACTCTGTTGAAAGAAAAACAGAACCTGTTGTTTCAGGGAGTACTCCCAGTTGTCTTTCTGAGTGAATTTCATGTCATGACCATTAACATACAGGGAATGATATGAATAACATTATATTATACAAATATAACAACAGAAATACTGAAACAAAAGAAGAAAAGAAATATGGTGTCTGCATAGGGGAAATGACTCTCATGAACTATTTACTTGATCCATATGAGACTGCCATTTTTGGAGGTCAAGGATTGTTTCCATATATATTGCCACCTAAATCTTTCTTCCTTTATTTGCATTGCTATTGCAACGCAAATAGTTCTGAAGCAGGAAATGTAGAAGAAAGGCAAACTGGTATTTGGAGCTCATTGATTAGTTTAACTCCAAGCTTTTGGGGACAATCACTTCAGCTAAATGCTATGACGGAAAGGATGCCCTCAGGTAAGTAAATAGTGCAATAGGAAGTACACCCTCAGTTAAATATTGCAGTGTCAACTGAGACTCCCATCTACGTTGAATATAGAGACTTGGCTTTACCATCACTGGAGGGCGAGACTGCATTTGTGGACCCAGGGGGATTTTTGTCAAGACCATCTTCCCACATGGATTAGCTGCAGAGGATGGAAGACTCAAAGAAGGTAGGAGAAAGACTCTCAGTTATCCCAAATGACAGGGACCTTTAATTCTACAAGAAGCTGCCTCTTCACAAGATGGAAAGAAAATAGAACGTTAGCTAGGGCCACAGACTGACCTAAGCTTAAACCCTTGTCCTCACATAGTTGATATAACCTGAGTTTCACTTTCCTAGGAGCAGACGCTTGGAATATTAATGACTACTTTGAAGACTGACTGTGAGGATTACATGAGATAAAAATAAGATAATTACATAGGGTAATATGTGGATAGTAGTTGAAAATTTTAGTGGGGTTTTTAAGTGTCTATTTTGTCTGCTTGGTCCTTAATTATGTTACTGGCCTTAAAATTTCTTGTAAGTTTCCAGCCCATCCTAGCCTCGGGCCAGGTATGGAAACAGAATTCCTGATCATTGGGAAGATGATCATCAGGAGGGTGATCATCAGGAAGACACAGTTCATATCTTGTAGTTGGAACTAATCACCACAGAATTTGTTTCCTAAATTTGCATTGTCTGTTGCAGCTACCATTTTTCCACATACAAATATACAAGACAAGTGCTTTTGAATACAAATTAAAGTAATATTGAGGTCCCAAGTTTAACCCTGCAAATAAAATATTTTTAATGTTTAAACACAGCTTATAATTTTCATGCTTTAAGCATTTACAACATTTCCACATATTTAAATCATTTCATTAACTGCATTTCAAACTGGTCCAGTAAGCATTGTGAGCAAAGTGGCACTCAGAAATGTTAAGTAACATGTCCCATCCTTAGTAAATAACATAAGTAAATTTTTATTTTTTTAGGTGGATAATATGGTTTATTTACAAAGTAAATTAGAGAAAGAAAGAGAAACAGAGAGAGGTTCATCTCCCAAGGTAGGGAAGGGGGACCAAAGCTCAGAAAACATGGCAACCATAGCTCAAGGAACACATGGCCTGGTCAGTGCTTAACAAAACAATGGCCAGACCAGATTTCTGAACCAAGCTTGAGTCACTGCTCCACCTTACTACTGTTGCCTTGTTTAAAAACAAAATCATTGATTCAGAACTCATTCTTCCTTCTTGAACATATCATGATACTTGAAAAAATACAATTTAAATAAATCAATGTTTCCTTTATGTACCGACACAGTAGTTACTTTTAATTCAAAGAATCTTAAATATATATTTGCATATCTGTATATTTTTAAAATATGTATCAGGATTAAGATTATATACTTTTTACAAGGTAAAATTACCAACAAGTTCTGAACATATTTTATTTTATTTTTTTTTTTATTTTTATATTTTTTTTTTGAGTTGGAGTCACACTCTGTCGCCCAGACTGGAGTGCAGTGGCCGCTCCCAGCCACCGCAGCCTCCACCTGCTGGGCTCCGGCGATCCTTCCGCCTCAACCTTCCAAGTAGCTGGAACTACAGGCGTGCGCTACCATGCCCGGCTAGTGTTTTTTTTTTTTTTTAATTTTAGAGATAAGGTCTCACCAAGTTGCCTAGGCGGGTCTCGAACCCGTGGGCTCAGGCAATCCACTCACCTCAGCCTCCCAAAGGCGTGGGTTTACAGGCTGAGCCACCAAGCCTGGCTGCCTTAAAAATTCTTGTAAGTTTCCAGTCCATCCTGGCCTCAGGCCAGGTATGGAAGCAGAATTCTTGATCATCATGAAGATGATCAGCAGGAGGGTGATCATCAGGAGACACGGTTCATATCTTACAGTTAAAACTAATCATCACAGAGTTTGGTTCCAAAATTTACATTGTCTGTAGCAGCTACCATTTTGCCACATACAAATGTACAAGACAAATGCTTTTGAATACAAACTAAAGTAATATTGAGGTGCCAAGTTTAACCTAGCAAATAAAATTTTAATGTTTAAACACAGCTTTAATTTCATGCTTTAAGCATTTATAACATTTCCACATATTTAAATTATTTCATTAACTGCATTACAAACTAGTCCAGTAAGCACTGTGAGCAAAGTGGCACTCAGAAATGTTAAGTATTGTGTCCCATCCTTAGTAAATAACATAAGTCAATTTTATTTTTTTAGGTTGGTAATATGGTTTATTTACAAAGTAAATTAGAGAGAGAAAGAGAAACAAAGAGAGAGGTTTATCTCCCAAGGTAGGGAAGGGGGTCAAAGCTAAGAAAACATGGCAGCCATAGGTCAAGGAACACATGGCCTGGTCAGTGTTTAACAAAACAATGGCCAGACCAGATTTCTGAACCAAGTTTGGTCACTGCCCACCTTACTACTGTTGCCTTGTTTGAAAACAAAATCATTGATTCAGAACTCATTCTTCCTTT
This sequence comes from Cephalopachus bancanus, assembly GCA_027257055.1. Taxonomy (NCBI): domain Eukaryota; kingdom Metazoa; phylum Chordata; class Mammalia; order Primates; family Tarsiidae; genus Cephalopachus; species Cephalopachus bancanus. The sequence goes on from JAPVLO010000758.1 coordinate 775,687, forward strand.
TGAACATATCATGATACTTGAGAAAATGCAATTTAAATAAATCAATGTTTCCTTTATGTACCGACATGGTAGTTAACTTTTAATATAAAGAATCTTAAATATATATTTACATATCTGCATATTTTTAAAATATGTATCAGGATTAAGATTATTTACTTTTTATAATGTAAAATTACCAACAAGTTCTGAACATATTTTAAATAGCATTCACCAAAACATGAATCCTGATGTTTTTCTTCTCATTAATGTTTCCTTCATGAAATTACTAATTCTGAATATTTTTGGTTACCATCAAAAATGCTGTAAGTGTTCAGTTCTAATGACTGATATATTGATGCTGTTATACTTTTTTTTAAGACAATAAGAATGAATTGACTATTTTAAAAAGCATAACAACCCATGGAAGTCTGTATGCTAATGGTAAGACATGACCAGATTTAATACTTCTGTGGCAGAATGTTTATCTGTCTTTTAGAGGAAGTGTTAACTACCAGGTGGTGTTTGTGTGGCATTTCAGAAGAATGTAAAATACTAGAAAGAGCATTTCCATAATGGATGTTCCATGTGTTTACTTGATTAAAAGTCATCCTGGCCCAAAATGGAGAAAAGATGGAAAAAAAATCTATTTAAGCAAGGTTAATAGCACTTGATTCTCTTAAATACAGCTTCTTCATGTGTATGCATTTACAAGAAATATATGCATTGAATGAATTTTCAACTTGTTGAGTGATATGCCTTTTAAAAACTTTTTATACACTTTAAGAATGCAGCAGTCATTTGCTATTTGCTCCTTTTCCCATGTGGAAACCCCCCCCAAAAATGTTAACATCCTTACCTACTGAGGAATTGGTTTTTCCCGAGGTGATTTTTCAACAGAGGTCCCTTCACTTATTTTACAAATTTTGAAAGTTGCATTAAAGAGAAGGCATGAACAGTCATCTACAGGATTCCTTTGATCATACATAGAGTGTGCTCCTGGGTTGGCTATCTATAAGAGGTAGAAGTCTGTGCTCTTACACTGTTTTGCACTTTGTTATAGGTGTATGACATCCTTCTTTCATACTGCACTGTTGTGCAGAGTTCATGTGTTCTTCTCTCTGGGGCATCTTTTTATTTTTTTTGTTGAGTTGGAGTCTCACTCTGTCGCCCAGACTGGAGTGCAGTGGCCGCTTCCAGCACCGCAGCCTCGACCTGCTGGGCTCCAGAATCCTTCGCCTCAGCCTTCCGAGTAGCCGGAATTACAGCACGGCTACCACGGCCGGCTAATTTTTTGCTTTATTGTAGAGATGAGGTCTCGCAAGTTGCCCAGGCGGGTCTCGAACCCTGCGGGTTCAGGTAATCCACTCACCTCAGCACTCCCAAGTTTGGGATTACAGGCTGAACCACTGAGCCGGCTTCTGGGGCATCTTTATAGTATTTTTGATGAACTGTTATTCCAAAAAACTGTGCAGGTCACAAGAGTGTAAACCAGAAACGAGCTCTGAGAAGTCAACAGGATGTCCAAGTTCTTTTGTAGTTCCAGCAGACACTATCAACAACTTGAAAAATGACCTGACTGCACCTTGTAGGGGCTAAAGATGATAGTCTAGCTGGTAGGGATGTGGGGGAGGTGAGGTATCCTGTGCATTCACTTGCCTCACGATTGGACACGACCCCGCTATCATCTCTGAGATAGAAGCCTGTAGTAACTTGCCAGCTTCATGACAGTACCTGGAACCACATCCATAAGACCAGGCATCTAGGCTATTTCAGAAGGTCGAGCTGCCATTTCTCAACTATCTCAGCAGGTTTTTTTGTCTTTATCATTCAAATAATTTCCCATACACTGGGGTGATTCTCTGGGCTTGGGAAGCTTGTATTTCTGCAAATGCAGGAGTGGCTTCTCAAATGTTGTGTGTGTTCATGCTTCGTTGCCAGTGGACTTAAGCTTCCCAGCAATGACTGTGAGGAACATTTGGAGCTCGGTTTTTGCAATTCAATTTCTAAACAGAGGACATCTGTTGTCATACTTGGCAATGGTTAAAAAATAAGATTTTGATGCTTCCCAGAGTTGTTTTAATTGAAGACTAAAATGTAGAATTACTGTCAAAGAATTTGCATTGCCATGAATTGTCCCATTTTTGACATCCTGGGAGCTAAACTAATGAAGTGGATTGGAAGAATCAAAGTCATTTTAGATAAGTAAAGCAGGGACCACTGTCCTGGTACAGCACAGAAGGAGCAGTAAGAGTCCAGGGCATTAAAGGTGAAAGTTAATGTAATTCTCACATTTGATCACTAGGGGATGAAATCCTTTCTATAAATGAAACACCAATAAAGGGCTTGACCTTTCAAGAAGCCATTCAGACCTTGAAGGTAACATTCTGATGGATCTCCTTTACCCTATTTGTTTTTGGCTTTTATTTCCTTCTGGCTTGGGTTGGGTGAGATTTTTTGACCCTTTGATTTAAGGACTGTCTGAGTGTTTAGCCTACCTTCCCCCTTGTTTTCCAGCAAAACCAGAGAGGATTGTTTGTCTTAACCGTCAGCACAGAGTTGCTGAGCCCCGAACTCTCAACCTCCTCAATAGCCACACACATGAACAGATCCGACTCCCCGAACTTCCTCAACAGTGGGGGAGCCTCTCTGGGAGGCTCTGATGAAGGCAGTTCTTCATTCCCAGGTCGGAAGACTCCTGGCCTAAGGACAGAATTGTCATGGAAGTAACACTCCACAAAGGTGATACAAACTGTTCCTCACTTTCGTTGCATTTCTTGAATCACAATATGGAATCTGTTTAGAGGGTTATTTATGAATTTTTTTTGGAACACTTTCCTATCAACATGGCAGGTGATATTCTCTACATGGACATTGGGATCAAAAGGAAGAGATTTTAGTCACTTTAGTCAAAGTGGGGGGAAGTCACCAAGTAGGGAAACAGAACCCCTATAGCTCTCCACAGATGAATGACTACTAGTCCAAAAAGGCTTATAAATTTAAAAAAATCCCTGACAAGCTGAAGTCTAGGACTATTATAAATTTTAGAGAACAAAAGATCCAGTTAAGAATACAGTTTACACCAGAAACTGCAATCATGGGTGATCATCAAATCTTACTGCTTTTCATCTTTGTTTACTATTTCCTCCCCACCTACTGTAGAAATCTGATGAAAAATAACTAAGAGATGGGTTGTAAAATCAAGAGGCAAAAAAAGGCTTACTGTTGTAGATCCAGAATAAAAATGTTACTTACACTCTGCCTATTTCCAAAAACAGTTTTGTGGAGGTAGGTTAGACTAAGCAGAGAGCAGATCATTGAATCATTCCCATGTCCAGAGTTGGCGCCAGTCTAGCCGTGGACTCATTTCCCTGAGCCAAATGGCAACTTTACTCCAGAGAAGTGGATTTGCTTTCTGAGTCTGGACCAAAAATAAAAGGGTATTTGTCAGAATATATATTAATCCAGTTTCAAATCAGTAATACCTCTTCTTCTGGTTTCTGTGTAACTTTTGTTTTGTTTTCTTTGAATGATGCCTCTCATAGAGCCAAGAATTGGATTAGGCATTGGTCCCTGCTGCTTGGCTCTAGAAAACAGCCCTCCAGGCATCTACATTCACAGCCTTGCCCCAGGATCAGTGGCCAAGTTGAGGAGCAACCTGAGGTTTGTTGTATATCTGATAGTGTGAGACTCTGGTGTGTTCAGGGTGATATCTGCTCTATTATGATCCACTGAGGGATGATAAAACTTGGAATTATTTCCAGTCATACAGCCAAGACTACATTCAATAGCATCTCCAAAAATGGAAATGCTAATCTAAATGAAATGTGGTTGAATTAGAGAACTACAGATCTTGGCTTGTGTTCTATTTGGAACAAGATAACACAGCTGTATATGGATATTAATGGTTACCTCAATATTTTCTTTCATTTTAGATTAATATATGTAAGATTCACATGAAAAACTGGGAGTGCTCATCATAATTCAGAATCACTGGATACAAGGGTCCTAAAATCATGCCCTTGAATGGGAGGCCTTTTCTTATTAAGTATTCTCTTGAATCTTTTCAGTTGCCTTCCTTCCGTTTTTGAATGATGATGTCTAGGTGCCTATTGTCTGAATTCAGAGTGTCTGATTTTTAATCCAGATAGTTGAGCTGCAGCATGGATGTTCTGTTTATTCAGGAGTTGTCAAGGTGTTCTATTTAATAGTAATTGCAGTGGGTCGGTGCCCACCTAAATGTCACAGTAATGTACCCTATCACACAAAGCACTTTGTCCAAACAGTATCACCTGTCCTACCTATAAGCTTCTAAGTCCTTTAGTGGTTGAGGATTTGTCAAAACAGCATTTGCTGAGGTTGCCATTTGTGGCTCTGTTAATATATTACTGCTCATATATTACGTTTTTAGTTAATTATCAGTGAATTTTCATATAAAAATTTAATCAATCAAAGTACATGAAAGAAAATATACTTTTAGAACCCAAGGGAAAAAAGAGTCCTTTAATGACATCCCATGATGATGTTTCTTTCTTGAATGGCTCCATATGTCTGAGCCTGCCAAATGAACATTCTTCAGACTCCCTAGAAAGAGTCTTTGTTCATTGCTACTGAGTTCTCTTCCTACAATTTCACGTCAAAATGGGCAACTTGTCTCCAATTTCTTATTTTTTCACATTTGAAAAGTTTAATAACAAATTATTGGTAACCTTTGAGCTACAGGTTTTCCTTCTTAAGTTATATCACCATAATCATTTCAAGATGGTAGGAAGACCTGCAACTGACAGTGGTGAGATGCTATATCACATGGTGATTGAGAATCAGACAGACCTGAGTTATTTAAGCAGTGTATGACATCTGGGTGACCTCTCTGAGCCTGTGGCCTTAACTACAACATGAGAATAATCAAACCTACTCAAAACATTGTTATATGGAATACCTTGTGTAGTCCTGGCATACAGTATATGCTCAAGAAATGATAGCCTTTTTTTCCTACTTTTAAATTTTATTTGACTTTACTACTTCTGAAAATGCCAGCACAAGACATAATGGCCTTTGTCAATGTAAAATCTCATGTGCTTCTATGAATGTGTTGCTTTATTTATGTAAGCCAAGATGAGAAATATGCTTCTTTAAAGTATTCAGAAAGATTTTGTATGTAAACCTCTCCCAGAAGCGAAGCCTTTTTGAGTGTGTAGGAATCCCACTGCTAACAGAGTGTGAATTCTGTCACCCTTCCTAGCCGTGGAGATCAAATCCTGGAAGTGAACTCGATCAATGTCCGATATGCTGTTTTAAGCAAGGTCCATACCATCTTAAGCCAATGCTCTCCAGGACCCGTTCGCCTTGTCATCAGCCGGCACCCTAATCCAAAGGTAAAATATTTCTTCCTGTTCTAAGCATGGGAAGACACTACACATCCTTATACACTCTTTGGTGAGAAGGTCACCCAGCCTCTGGCTGGTATGTGTGGGAAATGAATCTTTGATCTGGACTTCATCTTCGCACTCTCAGATACTTCTATTTGAAAATTTTGACAGTGTTATTTGGTACAACTGAAATTTCATATGCTGGCAGATGGGAATACCAAGCTCTGAATACTGGCTGTTTGATCTCTGGCAAATTTTTTTTTTTTGAGTTGGAGTCTATCTGTCGCCCAGACTGAGATGCATTTTGGCCGCTTCCAGGCCACCGCAACCTCACCTGCTGGGGCTCCGGCGATCCTTCCGCCTCAGCCTTCCAAGTAGCCGGAATTACAGGCGTGCGCTACCACGCCCGGCTGGTTTTTTGATTTATTGTAGAGGTGAGGTCTCGCTGCCCAGGCGGGTCTCGAACCCACGAGCTCAGGCAATCCACTCACCTCAGCCTCCCAAAGGCGCGGGATTACAGGCTGAGCCACCAAGCCCGGCTTGAAAATTTTGACAGTGTTATTTGGCACAACTGAAATTTTGTCTGCTGGCAGGTAGAAATACCAAGCTCTTAATACTGGCTATTTGATCTCTGGCTAGACAATTAACTCCACATTTCTGCCCCAAGAGAGTATGAGGACTGTGTGAGATAAGCCAAGGGAACTTAGTAGGACCTCATCTCAATGAAGAAATAAAAAGTTAGCCAGGCGTGGTGGTGTGCACATCTGTAGTCCTAGGTAATTGGGAGGCTGAGGTAGGAAGATCTTTTGAGCCCAGAAGGTTGAGGCTGTGGTGAGCTGTGTTCATGACACTACACTCCAGAGTGGGCAACAGAGTCAGACCCCCAACTCAAATCTGCCCTCCCCAAAACACAGAAAACTACAGTCTTTTGTTTTGCCCACATATTAGGAATTCTCTTTTTTTAAGTTTAATGCTAAGTAATTTTTGAAATAGGTTCAGTGAATTTTAAGCTTTCTTCAAGTAAGAAATGAGAGTGTGTCAATATTGAAATGGTACAAAATAAATTTTTTATAGTAGTTGGAAGGATGACTATTTAGAATTTAACATGGATTCACTTAAATTAGTGACTATGTTTGCATTTTTATAGAATTTCTGGAGTGCAAGGTTTTTCAGATATCTAAAGGAAAAATAAATGTCTTCAAATTTGAAGAGGAATATTTCCTTCCAGATTTTCAGTTAATTGTTTGTTAGGTCAAAAAGAATTTTTTATCTTATCTAATGACTATCACACAATTTAAATAAATGAGAATAAGATGAATTCTGGCTTGGTGTACCAATTGCCTATTTGCCAAAGTCACTTATGGATTTTGCTTCCATAGAAGTTGGAGGGGGATAAAGTCCAGCATTTCAAATAAACTATCATGGAGAAGTTACTTGCTAAGTTTATTAAAAATTATGGAGGATCCAGTTTTTCTGTCAAGAGACTAAATTTTTAAATCCATGCTAGGATCTTTTCCCTTAAGTACTCACACAAATGTTCTTGAATCTACCTAAATAGCATAAATAAATATTGAAATTCTCCCCAAGACATTTAGCTTATGTTCACATTTTACAATGCTGGTTTTGCTTGTTTTGCTAAAGACACATTCTGAATGTGGGAGTTCTTTCTTGGCTTTTCTAATGTGGCAGGTTCCATGGGAGAGAAGAGAAACCACATGGCATCTTGAGACAATGGGACATCCCAAACCACTGCAGCTCATCCCATTTTCTGGTTGCATAAATACCCATAGAGTCTTCTGTGGAGAATAAACCCAGAAATCATCTTTTCTTACTGGCACATTTTACATGGTAGGGAGGGAAGATCCTTCAAGTCTAATGTTAGCAGCCCACCATAGGTACCACCAGACCACGTGAACCTGGTACTGAACAAAGGAGGCAGAGCATCTGTGAGGAGGCCCCTTGCAGGGAAATTGGGATAAGTATGGAGGTCAAAGCAGTCAGCCTACCAAGCATCAAGAAAGTGGAACAGAGGGCCTAGGAATGCTTTAGGAAACTATCGAACAGATCTTAATTGAAGGTTTGGATTGACCTGGTTTCCTCCAACATATCAGTATCGTGAAAGACAAAAGCAAGCTCTGAAACTGTTTCAGATTAAAGGAGACTAAACACCCAGGACAACTCAACTGTGGTTGCCAAAGCCATTTTCTTTGAAGCATTACTAAGCAAAGAAGTTGGCTTATGGCAGTCTACCTCAGGTGCACAAAGAGTTCTTGAATCCAGAAGGTGAATCAATTCCATCACTGTGCACACCAGCTGTTTCAGTCGAATTTTTGGGTAACCTCGCCTGGGCAGGTGAGATCTAGTGCATTCATACAACGCTTAATTTCAGACTATCTACTGAAGGCACATTTAAGTGCCATCAAGGAATATTGGAACAGTCTGACTAAATGGAAGCATGCATGAATTTAAGTAGCCATGCATGTTAAATTCCGGCAAATGGATATATTAAGGCTTCAATGTTAAAGTTCCCAAATTGAATAATATTATCATGGTTATTAAAGAGGATGTCTTTTTTTTTTTAGAGATGCATGCTAAAATAATTACTGGTGAATTGTCATGATGTCTGCAACTTGATGTAGCAAAACACTTTAACTCGTCTTGTGTGTGTGTGTGTGTGTGTGTGTGTGTGAGAGTAGAGAGAAGACGTATGTAAATGTGGCAAAATGAAAAAATTAATGAATCTAGGTGAAGAATATGCTATTCTTGTATACTTTTACATGTTTTATGTAGGTTTAAAATTCTTTAAATTTTAAAAAACGAATTAGAAGTGAATATTCTAGAGCAGGGCAGCTATCAGCCACGTTGTTTTGGTCATCATAGCACCCAATATTTTGCTTGATGAACTTGGCACCGATTGAAGGTCTTGTTATGTCTGCATTGTTAGAAGCAATCCATAAGCCAGCTGTCCTGCTTACTTGCCCTGAGTTACTGCTTCAGAGGATGGTCATGATCTTTGACTCTGTGATTGCCCTTTTATCTGCACTCAACTCAGACTCTGGTCCTAGCCACTTTTATTGGGAGGAAATAAATAAATCACGACCATCTAATTCATGCTTTCTACTAAAAACAGGTTTCCGAGAAGGAAATGGATGAAGCAATAGCAAGCAGCACTACCCAGGAGAGCAAGGAGGCCAATTCTTTCTGGCTTAGGTACTGTAATTGCACATCTTCATTCAACATTCAGAAGAGTTTCTCATGAAATTCACTCGTGGAGCACTCTCCAGGGCAATATTATTTGATTCTTAGCCATTCTCAGGTTTTGCAAAAGTAAGTGCCAAAGATAATCTATACTTTCTCTTGGCTGCTACTTTTGATTTCTGTGGTTATTTAATGTGCTTAGTTAAAGATCTAATAATGCATGATTCTGATATGACTTCCAGATAATTTGCAAGAGCAAGTTGGAAGCATTTCGTGTATTGATACATGTATTGACACATGGGTACTGATTGTCAGTTAAAAGGAAGACATAGGGTTTTTGGCAATCATGAAACATCCTAATTATTTGCATTGATAATTAATATATTTAAAGGAGTCATGGACATAATAATCTCTTTATTCAACCAGTTCATTATTCTGACCTGCCTGAAAGCTGTGCTCACATAATTCCAGTCTTTATACTCAATCATTATCAAAGAGTGTATTAAGCCATGATCCTCCTATCATCCCAGTGGCCTTTGCTCACATGTCTTGATCCTCATA